>CM075806.1:105666833-106201833 GCA_037975025.1 Excoecaria agallocha | reverse complement strand
CTTAACCAAGTTCAATTTTACACCCACTATCCTCTTGTAGGAGAAAATCTCATTCTAAGAAGACATCATTCCTTGAAACAAATACCTTTTGTCCTAAGGGATGGTATAAATAATATCCAAACATTTCTTTTGGATATCCCACAAATAAGCATTTGTCAGACTTAACATCTAGTTTGTCTGACATTGTCCTCTTTACATAAGCAGGACAACCCCATATGAGTATGATGCAAACTAAGGACAAAATTATCTATATGCATTTATTATGCACATATGAGTATGCAATTTTGTGATCGAGTAACGATATGGATTGATGATTGATTTTAGAAGTACAATAAATGTTTGGTGTATTGGAGGTTCCCAAAACTATACGGGTACACACACACGCACACACACACACACACACATAAATATGTACGCGCGCGCTCACACACACACGCACACATATATATATATATATTTGTATATACATATATGTATACATATATCTAAATATATATGTGTGTACATATATGTATATATGTATATATATGTATAAATATATGTATGTATACATATATCTAAATATATATGTGTGTACATATATGTATATATGTATATATATGTATAAATATATGTATATATATATATGTATATATATATATATATATATATATATATATATATATACATATATATATATATATATATATATATATAAATATATATATATATATATGTATATATGCGCGCGCAGCGCGCACACACACACACACACACACATATATATATATATATATATATGTATGTATGTACATATATATGTACATATATACATATATGTCTGTATACATATATATACATATATATGTGTATATACACACACACACACACACACACACACACACACACACACATATATATACATATATATATATGTATATATATGTACATATATATGTATATATATATGTATGTATATGTATACAGACATATATGTATACATATATGTATATATATATATATATATATATATATATATATATATATGTATATATACATATACATACATATATATATATATGTATATGTATATGTATATGTATATATATATATATATGTATATATACATGTATATATACATATACATGTATATATACATATACATGTATATATACATATATATGTATATATACATATATGTATACATATACATACATATATATTTACATATATATGTATATATATGTACATATATACATATTTGTATACATATATGTCTGTATACATACATATATATACATATATATATATATATATATATATATATATATATATATATATAAATGTACAATATATATATGTATAAATGTACATATATATATATATATATATATATATATATATATATACATATACACATTTATATATATATATATACACACACATATATGTGCATAAATACACACACACACATATATATGTGTATGTGTGTTACAGACACACAAATATATATATATATATATATATATTCAGACATCCATACATACACACACATACATATATGTGTGTGTATACATATATGTATATATGTATACATACATATATATGTATACATACATATATATGTATACATACATATATATGTATATATATATATATATGTATATATATATATATATATATGTGTGTGTGTGTGTGTGTGTGTGTGTGTGTGTGTGTGTGTGTGTGTGTGTGTGTGTGTGTGTGTATGTACATGTATACACACACACGCGCGCGTGCGCATGTATACACACACACGCGCGTGCGCGCACGCACACTCACACACATACACACACACGCACACACACACACACACGCACACACACACACACACACACACACACACACACACACACACACACACACACACACACACACATATATATATATATGTTGGAAATTAATCGGTTGCATACTTCACATGTATAAGTGAAAATTAAAATTTTTAACCAATATATCTGATCTTGCCATGAATATACAATATAGATATTAATGAGAATAAGAAATATCATCGTTTATTTTAGTTGAACAGTTATTTTTTCTTCTCACCAGGTTGTAGCAAATCATAGTGTCAAAAATTAAGCACCTCCAATCGTAATCCACACAAGAGAAGGATCAAATGAACCAAATAAATATTTGAACACAAGAATCTCCTTGAAGCTGGCATGGAGGGTGGTGGCTAGTTTAATTGGTGAAAACTGCCTTCACATCCATTATCCAAATCTCATAATCATAATGAGCTGCAATGGCTAAAAGTATTCTTTTAAAATTAAGCATCGCTACAGGAGAAAATTTTTCATCATAGTCAATTCCTTCTCTTTGACGATAGCCTTTTTCTACTAAGCGAGCTTTATAGGTAACTATATTACCTTCCACGCCGGTCTTCTTTTTGAAGATCCATTTTCACCCTATGGGTTTTATTCCTTTAGGTGGTTGAGCTAAAATCCATACTTTTTCCTCATACATGGAGTCCATTTCAAACTATATGGCCTTAAGCCTTAAATCACATTTTAAATTGTTCAAAACTTCTTGATAGCTTGTTGGCTTATTGTCCTTTACTATAGTTATGTCTCTATCTTAATCAATGTGAAATCCATATCTCATAGGGATAGAATGCATCCTAGTAGATTTTCTAGGATTTTATGTATAATTAGGTTCAACTATAATCTCATTATTATGAGATTCAATCTCGGGTTCAATCAGTTGATCTACTTCTATTTGTGGGTCTTAAACTTAACCAAGTTCTTACTCCCACTATCCTCTTGTAGGAGAAAATCTCATTCTAAGAAGACATCATTCCTTGAAACAAATACCTTTTGTCCTAAGGGATGGTATAAATAATATCCAAACATTTCTTTTGGATATCCCACAAATAAGCATTTGTCAGACTTAACATCTAGTTTGTCTGACATTGTCCTCTTTACATAAGCAGGACAACCCCATACCTTCATATGAGAAAGTGTTGGTTTTTTTATTCCATATCTCATATGGAGTAACATCAAATGATTTACTAAGAACTCTATTTAATACATAAATAGCCTCAGTTTCTAATGCATATCCCCAAAAGGACTTAGGCAAGTTTGCTCGGCTCATCATGGATCGAACCATGTCTAATAGTGATCGATTTCTCCTCTTAGATACACCATTATGTTTTGATGTATATGGTGGAGTCCATTGAGATAAGATCCCATTATCTCTAAGATAATCTTGGAATTCTTGGCTTAAGTATTCTCCACCTTGATCTGATCTAAGTGTCTTAATACTCTTGCCAAGTTGCTTCTCTACTTCATTTTTAAATTCTTTGAACTTTTCAAATGCTTTTGATTTATATTTCATTAGATAGATATATCCAAACATAGAGCAATCATTTATGAAAGTAATGAAGTAGGAGTAACCTCCTCTGGCTTGTGTAGTCATTGGACCACATACATCTAAATGTATTAAGTCTAAAATCATTCTAGCTTATTCTTTTTTACCAATAAAGGGAGCTTTTGTCATTTTTCCTAATAAATAAGAGTCACATGTATCAAATTAGTCATAATCAAATGATCTCAAATCACCTGACTTGTGTAATTTGGTCATGCATTTCTCATTTATATGGCCTAAACGATAATGCCATAAATATGAGGTGCTTAGATTATCTTGTTTCATTCTCTTGGTATCCACATTATGTACTTACTTAATTAAATCAAGAACAAATATACCATTCTCAATGATAGCTTTAGCATAAAATATATTGTTCTTAAAAATGTAACAACATTTGTCCTTCAAAGAAATGTCATAATTTTTTTCATAAACAACTGAAAGAAATAATACTTTTAGATAATGCTGGAACATAATAACAATTATTTAATTCCAGTATTAATCCACTTGGAAGAGGCAAATGATAAATCCCTATAACTGTTGTAGAGATGTTTTATCCAGTAGTTGACTGTAGACATATTTCTACCTTTCCAACTCTTCTACTACTTTTAAGCCCCTATAGATCATTATACAAATGAGATCCATATCCGGTATCTAATACCTAAGATTATTTTGAAGCGATATAATAAGTATTTATTTTAATCATATGAATACCTAAAGTAAAAGCATCAGCTTGCTTATTCTCCTTGAGAGAATCTAGATAGGTCTTGCAGTTACACTTCCAATTGTTGGGAATTATCGGTTACATGCATCTCATACATAAGCAAAATTTAAAATATTTAACCAAAAAATCTGATCTTACCATGAATTTACAATATACATATTAAAGAGAATAAGAAAAATCACCTTTGATTTTTGTTGAACAATTGATTTTCCACCGGGTTGTCGCAAACCACAGTGTCCCAAATCGAACACCTCCAATGAGTAATCCACATAAGAGAGGGATAGAATGAACCAACAATTGTGAGAAACAAGGGATGTCCAAAAACCCTAGATGCTAGCTAGGGAAGGTGGCGGCTAGGGCTTTTTGAGTGAGAGAAAAACTTTTCTCTTAATTGTTCACACAAAATCCTAATACCTTATCACTTGGATTTTTATAGTTAGGTTAAAAATCCAACTTCATAATAGGTCTGGGCTCTTTAAAATTGCTGGAGAAATATTAATTAGGCTTATGGAATTATTAATACTTTATTTGGGCTCAATTAAATCCAATTTATGCCCATTCATAAAAGACTATGCATAAAACCCATAAACTAGGCACTTTGTGCATATACTTAGATTTAATTACCCAAATGAATTTCAAATCCAACCAAATTAAATATGTAGGCTCCATAACACTTATGAAATATATTTAATTTATTTTGGTCTAAGAATTAGACCTCTAAGGCCTTTTGTTTGTAGTTGGTGTGTAACCCTTCCTCTTGAGGGTTTCTGCATCAACTTTACTTCTTTGGGCCTCTTTAATTCCTCCAATGGATCTATTAATTATTATATCAGCCCTATAACACTTATAGTCCAATAATAATTAATTATGAAATATATTATTTTAATTAGGTCCATTTTATAGAACATTTCTAAAAAGTTATGCGAACAATTTTACTTGATCATAATTAATTAAACTCTTTAATTAATTATTCTCTTATTCACTTCTCTATCCCCATAATAATATAAAATATTATTATCCTTGTCATGTTATCATTTTCTCTATATGTGTATGACCTATTGGGTTCTTGTCCATGTTGGCAGTATAATATGTAATTGTGAGTTCTATTTAAAACTAACATGATTTAAACTCCTTTAAATCATTTTATCAATCCCTATTGATGTTTATGATAAATTATTATACAAATCATAAGTGGCCTCAAACTAGACATCATGACTACCCAAATGTCAGGAAAGTCAAGTGGTTTGACTATACCCTTCCATATAACAGTTACTGTGCAATTACTCATTTCACCACTCTTATCTCAATTAGATTTTGAGTATGGATTTCTGTCAACTCATATAAATATAATTATGTATGTTCTATTAATTCAACCATTGTTCCCAAAATGCCCTTCATGGATCTCTATCCATCTTGGCATATTACTCTTGCCAGAGATTCTCTGAACGAGGCAATTATAGAATCATACGAGATAACTTCCCTTATTAAATCTGGGATGGTGAATACTTTTTCAATCACTCAACTATCTTTAAGTAGGTCATGATATACCCAATCTCCTAACTATGTTCACTCTCAGTTGGAAGTAATCAGTTATGGAGTCAAAATATACCACTTGCTACTTAAGATAACTTTGGTGATCTCAAGTCTAAAGATACTTGCACAACCGCTATGAAGAGATTCCTCACTGACATAGATTTAATATCCATGTGAGGATTCTCTTTGCAGGTCTCCAATGAATTAGTTCTTCTAACAAGCATCCACATGTTAGCTTTGATTATCTTCCATAATCATAATTATGAGAACCACTTCTTAAACCATTCAAGAAGCATAACATGTGCTAGTCTGTCCGATTTAACAATATCCTATCTTGTTAATTCTATGACTAGGAATATTTAGATATTAACACATTTGCATGCAATAGACACCTCATATCATGAACACTTTCATGATTGCCTTTGTACTGTGTTTATAATATCAAGGACTTCATTTATTAATTTAAGATTTACAAACTCATGTATTTAAACATAACATTAATAAATGAATAATGCCTTTTATTAAGAATATAAATTCATACATATGAAATTCATCCCTTTTACATGGGCTCTAGGGCATACTCTCTAACAATCTCCCACTTACACTAGAGCCAATCACTCATATGTCTCAGACCCATGCTATTTATATGGTGATCGTGCTTTATCTGGGAAACTACTTTAGTGAGGGGATCTGCCATATTATCATTTATAGGGACCCTTTTTATTTTCACATCATTTCTAGCTACTATTTTCCTTATGAGATGGTAGCGTCTGAGAACATGCTTGGATCGCTAATGAGACCGTGGTTCCTTTGCTTGTGCAATGGCTCCATTGTTGTCACAATATAAAGGAATCGGATCAACAATGCTAGGCACCATTCCTAGTTCAGATATGAACTTTTTGATCCAGACTACTTATTTGGCTGCTTCTAAAGTAGCAATATACTCAGCTTCTGTCATGGAATCAATAGTTGTTTCTTGTTTGGAACTCTTCCAACTAACTGCTCCTCCTCCCATTATGAACACATAACCAGACCGTGATTTACAATCATCTTTGTCAGATTGGAAGCTGGCATCTGTATACCTTTTTACTTCCAAACTGCCCTCTCCATATACCAAGAATATATCCTTAGTCCTTCTCAAGTACTTAAGGATAGTCTTGACAGCTGTCCAGTATTCCTCTCCAAAATTGAATTGGAATCTGCTTGTGACACTTAAAGTAAAATGCTACATCTGGATGTGAACATAACATAGCATACATGATAGAACCAATTGCCAATGCATATGGTATTCTATTCATGCTCTCTCTATCCTCTAGTGTATGCGGACACATAGACTTAGAAAGGTGTTTCCCATGCACCATGGGTATAAACCCTTTCTTAGAGAGATCTATATTAAACCTCTTCAATAGCTTATTTATATATGTACTTTGAGAAAGACCTAGAAACCTATTGGATCTATCTCTATAGATCTTTATTTCAAGAATATAGGATGCTTCTCTAAGGTCTTTCATCGAGAATTGCTTGAATAACCATATTTTAACAAATTGGAGAAGAGAAATATCATTTCCCATGATCAATATGTCATCCAAATATAGAACCAGGAAGATAATTGCACTCCCATTGACCCTTTTATTCACACAAGGTTCATCTTCATTCTATGAGAAACCAAACTCTTTGATTGTCTTATTGAATCGTATGTTCTAACTCTTCGAGGCTTGCTTCAATCCATAAATGGATCTTTGAAGCTTGCATACCTTTTTGCCATTTCCTAATGTGAACCCTTTCGGTTGTGTCTTATACACATCCTCTGTCAGGTTTCCATTTAGGAAAGCTATCTTCACATCTATTTGCCAAATCTTATAATCATAATGAGCTACAATGGCTAAAAGTATTCTTATAGACTTAAGCATTGCTATAGGAGAAAAGGTTTCATCATAGTCAATACCTTCTTTTTGACGATAGCCTTTTGCTACTAAGCGAGCTTTATAGGTAACTATATTACCTTTCATATCGGTCTTCTTTTTGAAGACCCATTTGCACCCTATGGTTTTTATCCCTTCAAGTGGTTGAGTTAAAGTCCATACTTTATTCTCATATATGGAGTCCATTTTAGACTGCATAGCCTTAAGCCATAAATCATGTTCTGAACTGTTCAAAACTTCTTGATAACTTGTAGGCTCATTGTCCTCTACTACAGTTATGCCTCTATCTTTATCAATATGAAATCCATATCTCATAGGGATAGAAGGCATCCTAGTAAATCTTCTAGGATTTTGTGTATAATCATGTTTAACTATAATCTCATCATTATGAAATTCAGTCTCGAGTTCTATCGGTTGATCTACTTCTATTTGTGGGTCTTGATCTTTACCAAGTTCAATTTTACTCCCACTATCCTCTCGTAGGAGAAATTCTCTTTCTAAGAAGACAATATGCCTTGAAACAAACACCTTTTGTTCTAAGGGATGGTAGAAATAATATCCAAAGGTTTCTTTTGGATATCCCACAAATAAACATTTTTCAGACTTAACATCTAGTTTGTCTGACATTGTCCTCTTTACATAAGCAGGACAACCCCATACTTTCACATGAGAAAGTGTGGGTTTCTTGTTATTCCACATCTCATATGGAGTAACATCAACCGATTTACTAGGAACTCTATTTAACACATAAATAGCAGTTTCTAGTGCATATCCTCAAAAGGACTTAGGCAAGTATGCTCAGCTCATCATTGATCGAACCATATCTAATAGTGTTCGATTTCTCCTTTCAGATACACCATTGTATTGTGGTGTATATGGTAGAGTCTATTGAGATAAAATCCCATTATCTCTAAGATAATCTTGAAATTCTTGGCTTAAGTACTCTCCACCTTGATCTGATCTAAGTGTTTTAATACTCTTGCCAAGTTGTTTTTCTACTTCATTTCTGAATTCTTTGAACTTTTCAAATGCTTCTGATTTATATTTCATTAGATAGATGTATCCAAACCTAGAATAATCATCTATGAAAGTAATGAAGTAGGAGTAACCTCCTCTGGCATGTGTAGTCATTGGACCACATACATCTGAATGTATTAAGTCTAAAACCATTTTAGGTCATTCTCCTTTACCAATAAAGTGAGCTTTTGTCATTTTTCTCAATAAACAAGATTTGCATGTATCAAATGATCCCAAATCACCTGACTTGTGTAATTTGGTCATGCATTTCTCATTTATATGGCCTAAACGACAATGCCATAAATAAAAGGTATTTACAGTATCTTGTTTCATTCTCTTGGTATCCACATTATGAACTTTTTTAATTAAATCAAGAACAGATATACCATTCTCAATGATAGCTTTTGCATAAAACATATTGTTCTTAAAAATGTAACAACACTTGTCCTTTAAAGAAATATCATAATTGTTCAACAAACAACTGAAAGAAATAATACTTTTGGATAAAGCTGGAACATAATAACAATTATTTAATTCCAGTACTAATCCACTTGGAAGAGGCAAATGGTAAGTCCCCACAACTGTTGTAGAGATGTTTTGTCCAGTATCTGACCACAAACATATTTTTTCCTTTCTAACTCTTCTAAAGCTTCTAAGACTTTGTAGATCATTACATAAATGAGATCTACATCCGGTATCTAATACCCAAGATTGTTTTGAAGCAATAGAATAGGTATTAATTTCAATCATATGAATACCTAAAGTATAACCATCAACTTGCTTCTTCTCCTTGAGAGAATCTAGATAGGCCTTGCAGTTACACTTCCAATGACCATATTTTCCACAATGGAAGCAAGTTCCTTTGGGATTCTCTTTCTTGGCAACCTTCTTCTTGGAGATCCCACCATTCTTTGGCTGCGCCTTGGTTATCCTCTTTTTCTTTTACTTCTTGCCTTTAGTAGAAGTGACAACCATGACACCTTTTGGATCATTCTTGAAGGATCCATCATCTGTTTTGAGCATGTTGATTAATTTAGGAATGGTTACTTGGATCTTGTTCATGTTGAAGTTAAGCACAAAAGGTGCATAACTTAAAGCCAACGAGTACAAGATTAAATCTATGTATAGATCATTATCCATTATATAGCCAAGTCTACTCAAATGCTCAATCTACCCATACATCTTCAATACATGAGTAGCAGTCGAAGTGCCTTCTACCATTTTGCAACTAAATAGAGCTCGAGCAATCTCATATTGCTCAGTTTTAGCCTGAGAAAAATAAAGCTCCTCTAGATACAAAATGATGGTTCTAGCATCCATCATCTCATGTTGCTTCTGATGCTCTGAGGATATAGCACCCAACATCAAACATGCTGCTACTTCACTATCCTCCATGTATTTACAATAAGTGCCTTTGATCTCATCAATGACATCATCTGATGGAAGTGGTGGTGGATCTTTATCCAAGACATAATGGATCTTTTCAGCTCTAAGAACAGTTCTCACTTGCCTGATCCAATCAGAATAGTTGCTACTAACCAACTTGTTATCCAAGATTGATCGTATATTAATATTTGATGTGCTCATGATGATAACCCAAATGTGAAAAGGAAAACATATGAGAGTATGTTCATATATATGTATGCATTAATTAGGTCTTTAATTAATCCATTCACTCTCACTATTTCATTGCGAATTAATAGCCCTCACTATATAATTCGAGAAAACTCGATGGTTTTTTTAGTGGGTCAATATCCAATCCTTGATATGTAATTTGACCTTGACTTTGGTCAACAAGCCAAACTCCATACCTTTGAAAGGTAGGTATCTCTATACCAATTATGTCTCTACACAACTTTTGGATCATTAGGTTATCAACTCTTGATGCATGCATATCATATATGCATTCCCTAATCTTGCCTCTAGAACCATTAGCCTTGACTGTGGTCAACAAGCTAATGGGCTAGCTAAGATGACCCATTTAATTAGATTTGAACATATTCGATATAATGTGAGCTTGACTGTGGTCAATGACCCACACTATAAAGAACTCTGATTCTCCTTAAATTAATGGAAATCTTATATACCTTAGTATTTGTTTGAGGATTTTAGTTAATTAAGTCTCATCATACATGGTTGGCATACATTGGTATGCATCCTATATCTATCACATAAATATAAGCATACAAATATGGTATAGTTATGGAATTTACTACATTGATTTCCCTGAGCCAAAAGGGAAATTAAAAGGTCACACCTAGGTAGTATGCATGATTCAAACAAGTAAAAATAATTACATTATCTTCAATCTTGTTAGATCTCCATCCGGTCCATCTTGCTCCTTGATAGTTGTGTCCATATCTATCTCTAATTTTAATCTAAGTAATCTAATTACATATTACAATTTGAAAAAGAAATACAAGCCAAAAACAAGTGGTCGTGACATGAAAGTCCTCATTGGGCCAAAACATGGATAATGCTCAATCACATTAGGCCTTGTCCATAACTATCCATCATGCCAATCGTACACCATTATATGCATTTCTAATGCATAAAGTAATGGATTACTAACTTTTTTTCAACTCTTGAAACTTGCTTTTGAGTTATTTTAATAATGTGATCAAATTAGGAAACTTTTTCATTTTGGAAACTTCCATTTTAGGAAATCTTTTTGCATGCATGTGTTCTTGCCTTAATAATCAATCCAATTGATTATTAATTAATTATTAATTGATTATTTAATTAATTAATCATATTAAATAATTAAAAGAATCAATTTTGGGCTTTAGATAAAGGGTAGGCCGAAACCCACCAAACTAAACCCTAAATGTGTTCACACACAAACTAGTTTTATGTCTATTGGACCATTTAGGCCTTTTGGAATGAGCAAAGCCCACTCCAGCCCTTAAAACCTATTAATAAAATTAATTATAGTTTATTATATTTGATTTAAATCAGTTCCTCGGGTCCACCAAGTCATTCACTAATTTAAACTAAGTCCGTAAACATAATTAAGCCCATTTTAATTAATCCAATAAATTAAAAGCACATTAATATATCAGATATATCAGATTTAGAAGATTAAAAATTGTTCTAAACATGAACACACTGAGAACATACCTAGAACACACGAAGAACACCAATTTATCGAACTTTTCGACTAAACTAGTTTTCATGCAAAACTTGTTCGATTTTAATTTTGTTTGATCCTATAGCTTAATATCACATATTAAACACATAAATTATCATCAATATGATCTTAGAGTGGATCAATAAAATTTTAATTTAGAACAGCCCCTAAACATCATTGAAAAATAAAAGCCATTCAAGCCAAAACCATGATTCCTTTCTTAAAAGAATCATTTTTATTTTTCATTATATATATTTGATCACATATATCCATAAATATATTTTTCTCATTCATGAACAATCAAATATGATATTTTAATGTTCATGAAATAAATAACTCAAAAATAAAACTTATTCTGCAGAAAAATATAGAATTATAGATTCATGGCAAAACCGAGGCTTGGATATTGTATTGGAAATTATCGGTTACATGCATCTCATACATAAGCAGAATTTAAAATTTTTAACAAATAAATCTGATCTTGCCATGAATTTACAATATACATATTAATGAGAATAAGAAAAATCACCTTTGATTTTTGTTGAACAGTTGATTTTCCTTCTCACCTGGTTGTCGCAAACCACAATGTCCAAAATCAAACACCTCCAATGAGTAATCCACACAAGAGATGGATAGAATAAACCAACAATTGGGAGAAACAAGGGCTGCCCGAAAACCCTAGATGCTAGCTAGGAAAGGTGGTGGCTAGGGCTTTTTGAGTGAGAGAAAAACTTTTCTCTTAATTATTCACACTAAATCCTAATACCCTATCACTTGGATTTTTATAGTTAGGTTAAAAATCCAACTTCATAATAGGATTGGGCTCTTTAAAATTTCTTGAGAAATATTAATTGGGCTTTTGGAATTATTAATAATTTATTTGGGCTCAATTTAATCCAATTTATGCCCTTTCACAAAAGACTATGCACAAAACCCACAAACTAGGCCCTTTGTGCATATACTTAGATTTAATTATCCAAATGAATTCCAACTCCAACCAAATTAAATATGTAGGCTCCATAACACATATGAAATATATTTAATTTATTTTGATCCAAGAATTAGACCTCTAAGGCCTTTTGTTTGTAGTTGGGGTGTAACCTTTCCTTTGGAGGGTTTTTGCGCCAACTTCACTTCTTTGGGCCTCTTTAATTCATCCAATGGATCTATTAATTATTATATCATCCCTATAACACTTATAGTCCAATAATAATTAATTATGAAATAGATTATTTAAATTAGGTCCATTTTACAGAACATTTCTAAAAAGTTCTGCGAACAATTTTACTTGATCATAATTAATTAAACTCTTTAATTAATTATTCCCTTATTCACTTTTATATCCCCATAATAATATCAAATATTATTATACTTATCATTTTACCATTTTATCCTTTTCTCTATATGTGTGTGACCTATTGGGTTCCTATCCATATTGGCAGTATAATATGTAATTGTGAGTTCTATTCAAAACTCATATGATTTAAACTCCTTTAAATCATTTTATCAATCCCTATTGATATTTATGATACATTATTATACAAATCATAAGCAGCCTCTAGCTAGACATCATGACTACCCAAATGTCAGGAAAGTCAAGTGGTTTGACTAAACCCTTCCATATAACAATTATCGTGTAATTACTCCTTTCACCACTCTTATCTCAATCAGATTCTGAGTATAAATTTCTATCAACTAATATAAATCTAATTATGTATGTTCTATTAATTCAACCATTGTTCCCAAAATTCCCTTCATGGATCTCTATCCATCTTGGCATATTATTCTGGCCAGAGATTCTCTGAATAAGGCAATTATAGAATCATGCGAGATAACTTCCCTTATTAAATCTGGGATGGTGAATCCTTTATCAATCACTCAACTATCTTCAAGTAGGTCATGATATATCCAATCTCCTAACTATGTTCACTCCCAGTTGGAAGCAATCAGTTATGGAGTCAAAATATACCACTTGCTACTTAAGATAACTTTGGTGATCTCAAGTCTAAGGATGCTTGCACAACCGCTGTGAAGAGATTCCTCACTGACATAGATTTAATATCCATGTGAGGATTCTCTTTGCAGGTCTCCAATGAACTTGTTCTTCTAACAAGCATACACATGTTAGCTTTGATTATCTTCCATAATCACAGTTATGAGAACTACTGCTTGAACCATTCAAGAAGCATAACATGTGCTAGTTTGTCCGAATTAACAATATCCTATCTTGTTAATTATATGACTAGGGATATTTAGATATTAATACATTTGCATGTAATAGACACCTCATATCATGAACACTTTCATGGTTGCCTTTGCACTGTGTTTATAATATCAAGGACTTCATTTATTAATTTAAGATTTGCAAACTCATGTATTTAAACATAGTATTAATAAATGAATAATGCCTTTTATTATGAATATAAATTCATACATATGAAATTCATCCCTTTGACAAGGGCTTTAGGGCATACTCTCTAACAGCAATGACCATTTTTCCTGTAGTGGAAGCAAGTTCCTTTGGGATTCTCCTTCTTGGCATTCTTTTTCTTAGAAATCTCACCATTCTTTAGCTATGCCTTGGTCGTCGTCATCATCATCATCATCATCATCATCATCATCATCATCATCATCATCATCATCATCATCATCATCATCATCATCATCATCATCATCATCATCATCTTCTTCTTCTTCTTATGCTTCTTGCCTTTAGCAAAAGTGATAACCATGACACTTTTTAAATCCTTCTTGAAAGATCCATTGGCTGTTTTAAGCATATTGATTAACTCATGAATAGTTACTTGGATCTTGTTCATGTTGAAGTTAAGCACGAAAGGTGGAAAACTTAGAGCCAACGAGTACAAGATTAAATATATGTATAGATCATTATCCATTACATAGCCAAGTCTACTTAAATGGTCAATATACCCATACATCTTTAATGCATGAGTAGTAGCCGAAGTGCCTTCCACCATTTTACAGCTAAACAGAGCTCGAGCAATCTCATATTGCTCAGTTCTAGCTTGAGAAGAATAAAGCTCCTATAGATGCAAAATGATGGTTCTAGCATCCATCACTTCATGTTGCTTTTAAAGCTCTGCGAACATAGCACCCAGTATCAGACATGCTGCTGCTTCACTATCCTCCATGTATTAATGGTAAATACCCTTGATCTCATCAATGGCATCATCTAATGGAATTGGTGGTGGATCTTTATCCAAGACATAATGGATCTTTTTAGATTTGAGAATAATTCTCACTTGTCTGATCCAGTCAGAATAATTGCTGCCAACTAGCGTATTATCCAAGATTGATTATAGGTTTATGTTTGATGTGTTCATGATGATGACCTAGACGTGAAAAAGAAAAACATATGAGAGTATGTTCATATATATGTATGCATTAATTAGGTCTTTAATTAATCTATTTACTCCAATTATTTTATTGCGAATCAATATCCCTCACTATATAATCCCAGAAAACCTGATGGTTTTCTTAGTGGGCCAATATCCAATCCTTGATATGAAATTTGACCTTGGCTATGGTCAACAAGTCAAACTCTATACCCTTGAAAGGTAGGTATCTCTATACCAATTGTGTCTTTACATAATTATTGGATCATTAGTATATCAACTCTTGATACATGCATATCATATATGCATTTCCTAATCTTGCTTCTAGAACCATTATGCATAATTATGGTCAACAAGCTAATGGGCTAGCTAAGATGACCCATTTAATTATATTTGAACATATTCGATATAATATATGCTTGACTATGGTCAATAACCCATACTATAAAGAACTCTAGTTCTCCTCCTATTAATGGAAAGCTTATATACCTTAGTATTAGTTTTGAGGGATTTTAGTCCATTAAGTCTCATCATACATGGTTGGCATACATTGGTATGCATCCTATATTTATAGCATAAATATAATCATACAAATATGGCATAGTTATGGATTTTACTATATTGATCTCCTCAAGCCAAGAGGGAAATCAAAAGGTCAAACCTAGGCAATATGCATGATTCAAATAAATATAAATAATTACATTATCTTTAATCTTGTTGGATCTCCATCCGATACATCTTGCTCCTTAATAGTGGTCTCTATATCTATCTCTAACTCTAATCTAAGTAATCTAATTATATATTACAATTTGAAAATAAAATACAAACCAAAACAAGTGGTAGGGACATGAAAGTCCTCGAAGGGCCGAAACATGCATTATGCTCAATCACATTGGGCTTTGTCCATAACTATCCCTCATGCCAATCATACACCCTTACATGAATTTCTAATGCATAAAGTAAAACCATAAAATGGAATACAAACTATGTTTCAACTCTTGAACTTACTTTTGAGTTATTTTAATAATGTGATCAAATTAGGAAACTTTTTCCATTTTGAAAACTTTCTATTTTAGGCAACCTTTTTGCATGCATGTGTTATTGCCTTAATTATCAATCCAATTAATTATTAATTAATTATTTAATTAATTTATCACATTAAATAATTAAAAAATTAATTTTTGGCTTAAAATAATGGGTAGAATGAAACCTACAATTTAAACCCAAAAGTGTGTTCACACACAAACTAGTTTTGTGTCTTTTGGACCATATGTTCCCTTGGAATGAGCCAAGCCTACTCTAGCCATTAAAACCCATTAATGAAATTAATTAAAGTCTATAATATTTAATTTAAATCAACTCCTTGGGCCCACCAAGTCATTTACTAGTTTAAATTAAACCCGTAAACATAATTAAGCCCATTAAGTGGCTTTAATGAATTAATTTTAATCCAATAATTAATTCAAGGCCCATTTTAATTAATACAATTAATTAAAAACACATTAAAACATCAGATATATCTGATTTAGAAGATTAAAAATTGTTTTAAACATGAACTTACCAAGAACACGCTAAGAACACCAATTTATCAAACTTTTCGATTAAACTAGTTTTCATGTAAAACTTGTTCAATTTTAATTTTCTTTGATCCTATGGATTAATATCACATATTAAACACATAAATTATCATCAAAATAATTTTAGAGTGGATCAATTAAAATTTTTATTTAGAACAGCCCCTTAACTATATTGAAAGAATTTCTCCACGCCTAGCGAACGAT
Source organism: Excoecaria agallocha (assembly GCA_037975025.1). Classification (NCBI taxonomy): domain Eukaryota; kingdom Viridiplantae; phylum Streptophyta; class Magnoliopsida; order Malpighiales; family Euphorbiaceae; genus Excoecaria; species Excoecaria agallocha. The sequence continues at coordinate 106,184,989 of CM075806.1, read as the reverse complement.
TCTTTACATTAAAGAATCGTTTTTACTTCTTCCATTTTATTTATTTAATCACATACATCTAGAAATCAATATTTATTATTCATGAACAACCAAATTTGATATTTTAAAGTTCATGAAATGAATAACTCAAAAATAAAAAGGAAAACTATTATGCGAATAATATAGAATTGTAGATTCATGGCAAAACCGTGGCTCTAATACCATGTTGAGAATTAATCGGTTACATACATCACATGTATAAGCAAAAATTAAAATTTTTAACCAATATATCTGATTTTTCCATGAATATATAATATAGGTATTAATGAGAATAAGAAAATTACCTTTGATTTTTGTTGAATAGTTATTTTTCCTTCTCACCGAGTTATCGCAAACCATAGTGTCCAAAATTGAACATCTCCAATCATAATCCACACAAGAGAAGGATCAAATGTACCAAATAACTATTGGAACACAAGGTGGCTAAAATCTCCTTAAAGCTAGCAAGGAGAGTGGCAACTAAGTTAAGAAGAAGAGAGAAATTTCTTTTTCTTTTAAAACTCTTAACCCTAAAATCCCTTTATTTTGGATTTTTTATAGCTAGGTTAAAAAACTCCAACTTTATAATGGGATTGGCCTCTTTAAAATCACCAAAAAAATATTAAATGGGCTTTTAGAACTATTAATAATTTATTTGGGCTCAATTAAATCCAATTAAAGTCCTTTCATAAAGGGCTCTACACATAACCCATAAACTAGGCCCTTTATGCATACACTTTGATTTAATTACCCAAATTAATTCTAAATCCATCCAAATTAAGTGTATAGGCTCCATAATATTTATGAAATATATTTCATTTATTTTAGTTTAAAAATTAGGCCTTCAAGGCCTTCTATATGGGTTTTGCGTGGAAGATATCTTCTGGTGGGCTTTTACGTAAAAACCAAAATCGTGGGCCATTAATTATTTCTCCAATAGATTTATTAATTATTATATCAGCCCTATAACATTTATAGTCCAATAATTAATTATGAAATATAATATTTCAATTAGGTCCATTTTGCAAAACATTTGTAAAAGTTCTGCGAACATTTCCACTTGTGCATAATTAATTAAACTCTTTAATTAATTATTCTCTTTCCTCTCCCATAATAATATCAAATATTATTATACTTGTCATTTTACCATTTTATCCTTTACTCTGTATGTGTGTGACCCATTGGGTTCCTATCCATATTGGCAGTATAATATGTAATTAAAAGTTATATTCAAAACTCATATGATTTAAACCTCTTTAAATCATTTTATCAATCCTTTATTGATATTTATGATACACTATTATACAAGTCATGAGAAGCCTCTAGCTAAGCATCTTGACTACCTAAACATCAAGAAAGTCAAGTGGTTCTGACTGTACCCTTCCATAGAAACAGTTACCGTATAATAAATCCTTTCACCACTCTTATCTCAATTAGATTCTGAGTATGGATTTATGTCAACTCATATGAATCTGATTATGTATGTTTTATTAATTTAACCATTGTTCCTAAAATGTCCATTATGGATCCCTATTCATCTTGGCATATTATACTGGCCAGAGATTCTTTAAACAAGGTAATTATAGAATCATGCGAGATAACTTCCCTTAATAAATCGGAGATGGTGAATCCTTTATCGAATACTCAACTATCTTTAAGTAGGTCATGATATACCTAACCTTCTAACTATGTTCACCCCCAGTTGGAAGTAAGCAGTTATGGAGTCAAAGTATATCACTTACTACTCAAGATAACCTTGGTGATCTCAAGTCTAAGGATATTTGCACAACTGCTATGAAAAGATTTCTCATTGACATAGATTTAATATCCATATGAGGATTATCTTTGCAGGTCTCTAATGAACTTGTTCTTCTAACAAGCATCCACACATTAGCTTTGATCATCTCCCACAATTACAATTCTAAGAACTACTGCTTGAACTATTTAAGAAGCATAACATGTGCTAGTCTGTCCGAATTAATAATGTCCTATCTTGTTAATTCTATGACTAGGGATATTTAGATATTATCACATTTGCATGCAATAGACATCTCATATCATTAACACTTTCATGATTTCCTTTGCACCGTGTTTATAATATCTAGGACTTTATTTATTAATTTAAGATATACAAACACATGTGTTTAAACATAGCATTAATAAATGAATGATGCCTTTCATTAACAACATATATATATATATATATATATATATATGAAATACATCCCTTTTTATGTGGGCTTTAGGGCATACTCTCTAAAAATATATATGTATGTATGTACACACACACACACATATATATATATATATGCTATGGTAAATCGGTCCCTATGCTATCTGAATCTTCTTGTATATTTGTAAATACACACTCACACACCAAAATGCATTCTCTTTATTACATGCCCTATTAAATAAGCTTAATAATAAATAGCTCTAGTACTTTGACTTTTTTTAACTTAACCTTATTGTACTTATTTTTATGTTTTTAGTTATCCTTTATACTTTTATTATTTATTTATTACTTTGATTACTTTTATTATTTATTTATTACTTTTATTTCCATCACTTGAACTTTTTTTTACAACCATTTATTTATTTTTTTACTATACTAGGGATCTCTTATAAAGTCAAAATTTATTTCATTTAAATATTTTTTATGCTTATATGCTAAATCAAACACTGACCTAGACCTCCACATCAACATTACATATGTTGGAGGCTAAATGGAAATAAAATTTGATTTATATGGGACTAGATGGCTAAAAAAGGCAAACATAAGTGGGCAACTGATGAGAAAAATGAGTATAGGGGCCAAGTTACAAAAAAAAGGACAAATATATGGGACTATTAAACCTATGAAATTTATAAGGTGATTAGAAGATCTAGCATCTTAATTAAATAAAAAGTTTTGATGAAGAAGTTTATTTCAAATCGTTGATAGTTTAACAATAATGGGGCGACGCTAAATTTAACGGTAGAAATATGTGGAATAAATTTTTGCATATCATAAGAGAGAAATATCATATGGACCATATCAAGTTGTTTGGCCACTTCCCTCAAATGTTAACAAAGATGATGTCTTTACTGAGTTTTTGTAAGTCATTGCCTCATCTTATTTATTGCATTTTTATTCATAATATTTTAATTGATATAATATGGCTTTCCATATTTTAAAATCAAAAGAAATTTATCCATTTTAAACTACGTGTCTGGTTATTTGAATGCCAAATAAAGTTTTTATCTATTGGCCAATTTGTATTGTTAAAAGAAAGTATAGTAATAGGAGAAAATCCATATGCTAATTTTAAGTCTAGAATAAAAATATACATATTTTTCCTTGATTCATTGGAGGAAAGAGAGTTTGATTATATTTATTAAACTTATGTAGCATTATAATACCATAATAAGATATTCGAACAATATATTCAATAGGCACTTTCGAATTCTTTCATGATTATTCTATTAAACAAATAGAATAGACAATAACTATTAATTAGGAATATGAAACTATTCAATTATTATCAGAAAAAGCAGTAAATGAATAAAAGAAGAAAAAATATAGATTTTTGCATATAGGATCAGTACAGATAGCAATAAAATCTTTATTCAGACTAGGATTAGATACTCCTATTTTAATGTATTTAAGAGATGCTATACATGTTAATATTTTTAATTCCTTACTTGCCATGGCTGAAACTAATTTAGCAAATGGACCAGTACATTTTAATTTTTTTCAGGATTTACTATTAGTCTATATGATTTGAATATATTAGATACTTTAACTTTAACCGTTAAAACAAAAAAAAACTTAAATTTTAAAGACAATGTTAGAGCAATAGCAATATTATATAGGATATATTATAAAGTAATGTCCATAACCATAAATCTTAAAACTAAAAAACCTTTTAAAAGAAATGAAACTTTTTTATTTAAATAAAATAGAGCCCATTCTAATATTCAAATTTCAAAATGACTTAAATGGGATGAAATTACTAGATTAAGAAATTAGGAATTAAAAGAAGTATGTGAACCTAAACCAATTAATATTAATAATCAATTTTCAAGAATTTTAGAACATAGATAATAGTTCTTTTATTTATTTAGACAATAGACCTTCAATACCTAAATAATTATATGTAAAAAATTTAGAATTAAGAGGAGTAGATTTTAATACAAATATTCCAAGACCAGTATATAGTGAAGAAAAATAAAGTAAATATTTGGTTAGCCCAACTAGATCTCAAATGGAAGCGTTTTCTCAAATTAATTAGTAATTTAAATTGATTAGTAATTTAAAGATGACTAGTTTTCAGATAAATAAAGAATTTTTAAGAAATAGCTTTAAAGTAGAATATAATAAGAAAAATGCTGAATTGTATTTTAATAATTTTTCTCAAGCTGAATTAAATAATTTTAGAAGTTTATGGTATAAATAAATGGAAGATAAACAATTCAATATTTCTTTATTTTTGTGGTTTTAAACTTATAGTTATTATAATAACATAGACTATCCATTTCAAAAAGAAATTAATGTATCCTTAAAAATAGATAAACAATGGAACACTTTAGAAGGAAAATCAATTGTATCTATACATCCTTCGTTAGAGTGTATTCAAGCAAAAAAATAAAGAAAAAACTTATTTTGTCGAACCATTTAAAGAAATAAAAGCAGAAATAAAGATATAGAAAAAGATTTACAACATGTAATTTTACAAAATAATTTTTCAAATCAAATATTAGATACTATAGCTAATCAGTTAAATAGAATAGATAAAATAGTACAAACACCTATGTCACAAACAGACATAGGTCAGAGATCGAAAAAGGGCAATAGAAAATCCACCTATTACATTAGAAACACCGTTGTTTAAACCTTTTGAATTTTCAACAGGAACAATTATTAAGTTAAAAGATGAAGACCCTGTATCAAGAAAGATAGAAGAAAAATTAGTAAAGCTAAATATTAAGGATAAATAAATAATGATTATAGATGAAGAAACTATGTCTGAGATAGAAACTACACCAAAAGTAGAAACCTAGAAGAACAATTTAAGCTAAATAATAAGAATGAATTTTCAATTAAAAAATTGCATTTTAATGCATATACACCTAGACCAAAAACTCAAAACTATTATCCTAGACTTACACCTTCAGATACTCAATATGAAGAACCTAAAAATTAATTAGAATATGATGGCAGATCTTTATACAAATGGAATATAGATGATTTATCAGAATATCAGATATTAAACATATTAAAAGAAATAACTATGGTAGCTAGTGCTTACAAATCAAAAGGAAATAATGAAACTTAAATATCTCAAATGATAATATTAGGATTTACTGGATAATTAAAAGGATGGTGGGATCATTATATAATAGAAGTAGATAAAATTATATATTAAAAACACGCAAAAGGATAGTTAAGTTAGAAAATAATATTTGGATAGAAACAGAACAAGATGAAATAATAAGTACTTTAGTATTTGCTATGACTAGAAATTTGGTAGGAGATCCTCGTTTATATCAAGAAAGAAGTTCAAAAATTCTGCAAAACTTAACTTTTTTTAAATTACAAGACTTTATATGGTATAAGAATTTATTTTGAACTAAAATAATAACTAGATCAGATTATAATAATATTTATTAGAAAGAAAGATTTTTAGCAGGATTACCTAAGTTATTTGCAGAATGAGTAAGAAGTAGGTTAAAAAGAGATAATAATGGTATAATACCTTATAGTGATTTAGTGATTTCATTTATGGACAACAAATAAATATAGTTACATAGAAGGGTTATCAATTTGCACTGATTTAAAACTAAAAGCAAAATTAAAGAGAGATAATATAGTAGGAAGAAAAGAATTAGGTTCATTTTGTGAAAAGTATGGTTAGAGCTCCATCATCTACTAAAAGAAAAATAAAACCTAAAAGAAAATACATATAAAAGAGAAAAATATAAAAGACAAAACACAATTAAAATTAGAAAAAACCTATTAAGAAAAAACCAAGATATAGAAAATTTAAACCTTAGACTAGTAAGAAAGATATAGTAATTTGTTATAAATGTGGTAGGTAAGGATATTATTCATGAGACTGTAGGATAAAGAAATATATTAATAATCTATATATTTCAGAAGAATTAAAAAGGAAAATAGCTAAAATTATAGTTAATGAAAATTCCAGTAGTGATGAAGAAATTACTGATTATTCAGAAAATGATTTAAATGTAATAAGTGAAAAATCTGAAACTAATAGTGGAGATAGTAATTATGATTCAAAATCTTATAGTTGCTTAGGACCATGTCAATGTAATAATATAAATATGATAAATGATGAAAAATTATTTTTATTAGACATTATTGATAAAATAGATGATTCAAAAATAAAAAAAAATTATCTACTTAGATTAAGAGAAATAATCAGTACAAAAGGAAAAAAAAAAGATTTTACATCTTATAATTTAGCTAAAGTATATAAAAAATTTGAAATTAAAAAAATCAACAATTTGAGATCTTCTAGAAGAAATTAAAATATTGAAACAAGAAGTAAGTATATTAGAACTAATAGTATCCTCTAGTATTGGCATTAGAGACACAAGAAAAATACATAAATAGTTTATGTCAAGTAAATTATCAAAAGTGGTACGTAAAATTAGATATAGTTGTTAATGATGATTTTGATTAAACCACTTTAGCTTTAATAGATAGTGAAGTAGGTTAAAATATTTTTCAGGAAGGTTTAATCCCAACTAAATATTATGAAAAAACTTCTAAAAGATTAGGTACCGCTAATGGATCTAAGTTAATAATTAATTATAAATTATCAAGAATTAAGATTTGCAATAAAGGATATTGTTTTAAAACTCATTTAGTGTTAGTCAAAAATTTAAATTCTGGAGTTATATTAGGAACACCCTTTATTACAATATTATATACTTTTTAGGTAGGTGATAATGGTATTAAGACAAAAATTTTAGGTAAAGAAACTCTTTTTGAATTTGCATTTCCTATTGTATCTAGAGATATTAGTCATGTAAGAAAAAATATTCAAGAAATCAGTTTGTTAAAAAATAAACAAAACAAATTAAATTTCTCATAAAAGAAATAGAAGGAAAAATAATAAAAAAACAATTAGATATATAGTCCAGGGATAAAAGAAAAAAATTAAAGAATTTGAAAACACTTTTAGAAAGAAATTTGTCCACCAGTACCCAATGCTTATTGGAATAGGAGGTAGCATGTAGTAAAATTACCTTACATAAAAGACTTTGATAAAAAGAAAATTCCAAAAAAATCTCAAGCTATCAAATGACACCAGATTTAGAAAAATTATTGTTAAAAAGAAATAAAAGATTTAAAGGATAAAGGATTAATAAGAGATTCTAAGTCCCTTTGGTCATGTTCAACATTTTATGTTATGAATTCTGTAGAAATAGAAAAAGAAACACCTAAATTAATAATAAATTATAAACATGTAAATGTAGTCTTACAGTGGATAAGATATTCTATACCATATAAAAGAGATTTATTAAAAAAATTATGTGGTGCAAATATTTATTTCAAATTTGATATGAAACCAGGATTTTGGCAAATACAAGTAGATGAAAAGATAGGTATAAGATAGGATTTAATATTCCATTTGGACATTATGAACGGAATGTTATGCCATTTGGTTTAAAAAATGCTCATTCAGAATTTCAAAATATTATATATAATATATTAAGACCAATGCACGAATTCTTAATAGTATACGTTGATGATTTATTAATTTTTTCAAATTCAACAAGCCAACACATCAAACATTAAATTTTTTTTTTTCACTTGATTCATCGAAGTGGATTAGTAGTTTCTGCACCAAAGATGCAACTTTCTTAGATTCTTAGGACATGATATAGATTAAGGCACTATAAAACCCATAAATAGAAGTTTAAAATTTACTAGTAAATTTTGAAATGAAATAAAAGATAAGAAATAGTTACAAAGAATTTTAGGATGTTTAAATTATGTTTATGATATTTTCAAAGAGTTAGGAAAATTATTTAAGCCTTTATATAATAGGTTAAAAAAGAAACCTGAACCCTGGACAGAAAAACATACTAGTATATTTAAAGAAATTAAAGAAAAAAAATCAAAAGTTTACCATGTTTAAATATATCACATCAAGAATCTTTTTTAATACTATAAATAGATGCTAGTGATATAAGTTATGGTGGTATTTTAAAACAAAAATGAAAAGAAACAAATAATGAAGAATTAGTAAGATTTTATTTAGAAAGTTGGAGTCAAACTCAAAAGAACTATTTTACTATCAAAAAGAAAAATTTAAAGTATTATTTTATGGATAAAAATGTTTGAAGATGTTTTATGCATGAAAAGCTTTTTACTACGCATTGATTGTTTATCGGCAAAATATGTTTTAAGAAAAGATGTCAAAAACTTAATTTCAAAACTGATTTTTGTAAGATGGAAAGTTTTACTTAGTAACTTTGATTTTGAGATCGAATTTATTAAAGGGAAAGATAACAGTTTTCTTGATTTTTTTTTTTCGTGAATTCTTATAAGGAAAATGAGTTCTAATAAGAAAGTTTTAACAAAAGCCACATTATCTACATAAACTTCATTATCATCAGGAAATTCTTAAGAAAATTCTCCACTTACACCTCCTCCTATTAGGACTATATCCAGACCCTTATTCCTTTTATCATTATCTTTTCCTCCACTTCAAAGACTTTAAACCTTTTCACCTTTTGCACCTCTTTGACTGTATTCATCAGCTTTAGCTTCTTTTTCTTTTCTTCACTCTCTTATAGTACATTCACCATCTACTAAAACTTCTTCACCTTATCATTTAAATAAAAACAATATTATTTATTAAAGTTTTAAAATTAGAAGAACTTCATATATTAGAGAGTTAAAGTTTTTATAGGTTAATTGATTATGTTTTTCCCAATAGTTGGAATTTTTATGAGGAAGACTAGAGTAAAACAAGAAAGTGCTATTAAGCTATATTAGTATATACTAGATCAGTCGAGATAGAATATAACTATGATGAGAGGGATAAGAATAAGATTACTTATAGTAAAGTTAAGGTTATCCATGTTATTACTCAATCAGAATGAGGATCACGACCATATCAATTGAAGACATTATCAGGATATCCTTTGAGATTGGTATATAGCTATTATGATTATCAAGAAGCATGGCACCTAGCATTCTACTTAAGGAATTTTCAATATTCATGGTTCTTTTACTTTTCACATAAATTCGATGGCATTTTTTCGAATTGATTCATCAGGTGGTATGGTTACTTTGGCTCCATTCTAGATTAAGAAAGCTTTTGACAAATTTACAACTTACTGCAACCTACGTGCTCCAAATAATCTTTTAAAATATTGTGCAATGTTCAAGGTTCCATGGATTATTTTGTGGACATATTACATTTCTAAACAGATTAATTAATTACCAATTCTATTACGAGAATTTAGAGTAAAATGGTAGGGCAGTTTTGATATAAAGAAGGTCGATAGATAACCAATTATAAATTACTTTGAGCAGCCAACATCTACAACTTCATCATCAACTCCTTCAACAGGATTCATTACCGATAAAAATAAAATTGTGAATTTGTTATCCTCAGCATCCTCAGAAGAAAAGTTCAATTCTGTTATCAAACAAATCTTAGCTGCAAGGGCAAACTCACTAGAAGACTGTACTCTTTCTCCACGTTATTCACTTGAAGATTTTCAAGATCCGTTTGAAGATGTAAGATTGTAGATTATAAAAAATTCATATGTAGTCATATGTTGCAACATATAGACATAAAGAAAAAGCAATGTAAAGTAAATAAAATGAAGATGACAAAGTAAATGTAAAAAAAAATATTAATGTGGAAAAAGACAAAGTCAAGAAAAGTCAAAAGTCAAGAAAAGTAGGCGACTTCATATCTTTAGCAAAAGCTTTACTCCTGGCACTTTACTAAAACTTTTAAAAGTTTCAAAAGTTAAGTTTTTAGGTGAATAGTTTTTCAATAGTATTTTTACTATTTCAAACTTTATTTCAAAACTACCTTTCCCATTTATCTTATCTTTTCATCCGACACCATCTACTATTTTAAAAAGTAAAGTTATCATCCATCAACATTTTCAAGGTAGATCTGACATAGGCTCATCATGGCATTTTATCCCAAGTAATTGTTTACAATTATTAAGAGACATGATTATCTGACAGGTGCTACTATACAAGTTTTAATTTTCAACTTTCATCATTTCAATACTTGTTATCTGACAGAAGTTCATTATATCACCTTATCAAGAGCATCATTACCTTATTGAAAGCATTATTACATAGTAGATGTTTATCTTCAACATCTTTAAGATTTATCTCGAAGATCTCTTTATTATCTATAAAAGGCGACAGTTTATCAAAGGCAAGACAGAGTTTTTTAAGCAAGATCTTTAGATATGTTTTTAAAGAGAGATTTTCCTTTGCAAACTTGAAGAGCAAAAAATATTTTGAGTTCAAAATTAGAGAGAAGAAGAAAAAAAAACCTTGTAATATCAACATCCCTTTATAATAAAACCTTAGATTTGTAACTTATATTTTCAAGAGCTTGTACTTGTACTTTTTAACCTTATCAGAAACTCCTTGTATATTATCATCATATTATAATTTATCAAGTATTTCATTTTAATTATAACTTGGTGTATAGATAAATTTTTGAATAGTTTATGTGCAATTAATTTAGATTGATTTAATATATGCAGATGGATAGACAAAGTAGAATATTTTCTATTAAAGATTCTCGATCTATTTCAATTAGCGAAGATAATATTAGAGAATTAGATGAAATAAATTCTAAAGAAGTAAATATTGAAAAAGTAGAGAATGATTTGTTTGATTGGACTATACCTAAACAAGATATTCAAACAATATATTCAATAGGCACTTTTGAATTCTTTCTTGATTATTCTATTAAACAAATAGAACAGACAATAACTATTATTTGAAATATGAAACTATTCAATTGTTATCAGAAAAAGCAATAAATAAACATAAGAAGAAAAAATATAGATTTTTACATATAGGATCAGTACAAATAGCAATAAAATCTTTATTTAGACTAGGATTAGATACTTGTGTTTTAATGTGTTTAAGAGATGCTAGACATGTTAATTTTTCTAATTCCTTACTTGCTATGGCTAAAACTAATTTAGCAAATGGACCGATATATTTTAATTATGTTTTAGGATTTATTATTTGTCTATATGATTTCAATATATTAGATACTTTAACTTTATTCATTAAAATAAAAAAAACTTAAATTTTAAAGAAAATGTTGGAGCAATAGCAGTAATATATAGGATATATTATAAAGTAATGTCCACAACCATAGATTCTAAAACTAGAAAACCTTCTAAAAGAAATGAAACTTTATTATTTGAAGCAAATAGAGCCCATTCTAATATTCAAATTCCAAGATGACTTAGATGGGATAAATTTACTAGATCGGGAAATTGGAAATTAAAATAAAGTATGTGAACCTAGACCAATTAATATTAATAATCAATTTTCAAGAATATTAGAACATAGTGATGGATAAGTTCAAATAAATTTTTCCTCAGAGAATAATCAATCGAGTAGTTCTTCTTTTTATTCAAATAGTAGATCTTTAATACCTAAATCAATATCTGCAAAAAATTTAGAATTAAGAGGAGTAGATTTTAATACAAATATTTCAAGACCAATATATACTCAAGAAAAAGAAAGTAAATATTTGATTAGCCTAACTAGATCTCAAATGAAAGTTTTTCTCAAATTAATTAATAATTTAAATTGATTAGTAATTTAAAGATGACTAGTTTTCAGATAAATAAAGATTTTTTAAAAAATGACTTAAAATTAGAATATAATAAGAAAGAAAGTTGAATGGTATTTTAATAACTTTTCTCAAGCTGAATTAAGTAATTTTAGAAGTTTATGGTATAAAGAAATGGAAGATAAAAAAGTTAATATTCCTTTATTTTTGTGGTTCAAAAATTACCGTTATTTTAATAACATATACTATCTATTTCAAAAAGAAATTAATATATCTTCAAAAAATAGGTAAACAATGGAACACTTTAGAAGGAAAATCAATAGTATCTATACATCCTCTGTTACAGTGTATTCAAGTAAAAAAAACAACTTATTTTGCTGAACCATTTAAAGAAATAAAAAAATAAAGATGTAGGAAAAGATTTACAACATGTAATATTACAAAATAATTTTTCATATCAAATATTAGATATTATAGCTAATCAATTCAATAGAGTAGAGGAAATAGCATAAACACCTAAGTCACAAATAGAAATAGGTCAAACATCGAAAAAGGTAGTAGAAAATTCACCTATTAAATTAGAAACAATGTTGTTTAAACCTTTTGAATTTTCACTAGGAATAATTATTAAGTTAAAAGATGAAGACCCTATATTAAGAAAAATTAGGAAAGCTAAATATTAAGGATAAAGAGATTATGACTATAGATGAAGAAACTATGTCCGAGATATAAACTTTATTAAAAGTAGAAAACCTAGAAGAATAGTTTAAGCTAAATAATGAGAATGAATTTTCAATTAAAAAATTGCATTTTAATACATATACACCTAGACCAAAAACTCAAAACTATTGTTCTAGACCTACACATCCAGATACTCAATATAAAGAAATTAAATATCAATTAAAATATGATGGTAGATCTATATATGAATGGAATATACATGGTTTATCAGAATATCATATATTAGACTTATTACAAGAAATTACTATGGCAGCTAGTGCTTACAAATAAAAAACAAATAGTTAAATTGCAATATATCAAATGTTAGTATCAAGATTTACTGGACAATTAAAAGAATGGTGGGATCATTATGTAACGGAGGTAGATAAAAATTATATATTAACAGCACATAAAAGGATAGTTAAATTAGAAAATAATATTCAGATAGAAATAGAATAAGATGACATAATAAGTACTTTAATTTTTGCTATTACTAAAAATTTTGTACGAGATTCTCGTTTATATCAGGAAAGAAGTTCAGAAATTCTTAAAAACTTAACTTGTCCTAAATTACAAGACTTTAGATGGTATAAAGATTTATTTTTAACTAAAGTAATGACTAGATTAGATTGTAATAATATTTTTGAAAATAAAGTTTTTAGCAGGATTACCTAAGTTATTTGCAGAATGAGTAAGAAGTAGGTTGAAAAGAGATAATAATGGTACAATAGCTTATAGTGATTTAACTTATGGATAAATAATAAATATAGTTAACATAGAAGGATTATCAATTTGCACTGATTTAAAACTAAAAGCAAAATTAAAGAGAGATAGTGTAGTAGGAAGAAATTACATATATAGGAGAAAAAGATATAAGCCAAAATGAAATTATAATTAGGAAAAACCCATTAAGAAAAAACAAAGATATAGAAAATTTAAACCTAAGACAAGTAAGAAAGATATAATAATTTGTTATAAATGTGGCAGGCAAGGACGTTATTCAAGAGACTGTAGGATAAAAAATGTATTAATAATCAAGATATTTCATAAGAATTAAAAAGGAAAATAGATAAAATTATAGTTAATGAAAATTTTAGTAGTGATGAAAAATTACTGATTATTCAGAAAATAATTTAAATGTAATAAGTGAAAAATCTAAAACTAATAGTGAATATAGTAATTTTGATTTAGAATCTTGTAGTTGCCTAGGACCATATCAATGTAATAATATAAATATGATAAGTGATGAAAAGGAATTTTTGTTAGACATTATTGATAAAATAGATGAACTAGAAATAAAAAAGAATTATCTACTTAGACTAAGAGAAATAATTAGTGTTTGAGAGTATGCCCTAGAGCCTATGTAATGGGGATGTATTTCATATGTATGAACTCATATTCTTAATAAAATGCATCATTCATTTATTAATGCTATGTTAAAATACATGAGTTTGTGAATCTTGAATTAATAAATGAAGTCCTAGATATTATAAACATAGTGCAAAGACAATCATGAAAGTGTTCATGATGTCAGATGTCTATTGCATGCAAATGTGATAATATCTAAATATCCCTAGTCATAGAATTAACACGATAGGATATTATTAATTTGGACAGACTAGCAAATGTTATGCTTCTTGAATAGATAAAGAGTGGTTCACATAACTGTGATTATGGAAGATGATTAAAGCTAACATGTGGATGCTTGTTAGAAGAACAAGTTCATTAGAGACCTACAAAGAGAATCCTCACATGGATATTAAATCTATGTCAGTGAGGAGTCTCTTCATAGCGGTTGTGCAAGTATCCTTAGACTTGAGATCACCAAGGTTATCTTAAGTAGCAAGTGATATACTTTGAATTTATAACTAATTACTTCCAACTGGGTGTGAATATAGTTAAGAGGTTGGGTATATCATGACCTACTTGAAGATAGTTGAGTGATTGGGATAATTCTTGGACCAAAATAAATTAAATATATTTCATATATGTTATTCAGCCTACATATTTAATTTGGATAGATTTGAAATTCATTTAGATGATTAAATCTAAGTGTATGCATAAAGGGCCGAGTTTATGGGTTTTGTGCATAGTCCTTTATGAATGGACATAAATTGGATTTAATTAAGTCCAAATAAATTATTAATAATTCCAAAAGCCCATTTAATATTTCTTCAGAAATTTTAAAGAGCCCAATCCCATTATGAAGTTGGATTTGTAACCTAACTATAAAAATCCAAGTGATAGGGATTTTAGGGTGAAGTGAACATTAAGTGAAAAGAAATTCTCTCTCTTTGAAAAACCCTAGTTGCCACTCTCTTGCTAGCATCAAGGAAAATTCGGCCAACCCTTATGTTTAATCATTCTTATTTCATTCAATCATTCTTTAGTGTGGATTACTAATTAGAGGTGTTTAATTTTAGACACTGTGGTTTGCGATAACCCTGTGAGAAGGAAAATCAACTGTTCAACAAAAATCAAAGGTAATTTTTCTTATTCTCAGTAATATTTATATTGTAAATTCATGGCAAGATAAGATCTATTGGTTAAAAATTTTAAATTCTGCTTATGCATGTGATGCATGTAACCGATAATCCCTAACAATAAGTACAAAAGAAAAAAGACATTTTACATCTTATAATTTAGCTGAAGTAGATAAAAAATTTGAAATTAAAAAAGAATCAACCATTCAAGATCTTCAAGAAGAAATTAAAATATTGAAACAAGAAGTAAGTATATTAAAAGGAAATGTTTAGATTTTAGAAGAAGAAAGTTTCAAAGTTAGTCTTAGTAATTAAGTAAAAGAATATAAAAATTTAAAATGAATAATATCCTCTAGTATTGCTATTAGAGACTCACAAGATGAATACATAAATAGTTTATCTCAAGTAAATTATCAAAAGTGGTTTGTAAAATTAGATAAAGTTGTTAATGATTACTTTCATTTAACCACCTTATCTTTAATAGATAGCGGAGTACATGAAAATTGTATTTAGGAAGGTTTAATCCCAACTAAATATTATAAAAAATCTTCTAAAAAATTAGTTACCGTTAATAGATCTAAGTTAATAATTAATTATAAATTATCAAAAGTTAAGATTTGCAATAAAGGATATTAATTTAAAACTCATTTAGTGTTAGTCAAAAAATTAAATTATGGAGTTATATTTGGAACACCCTTTATTACTATATTATATACTTTTTAGGTAGGTGATAATAGTATTAAGACAAAAAATTTAGACGAAGAAATTCTTTTTGAATTTACATTTCCTATAGTATCTAGAGATATTAGTCGTGTAAGAAAAAATATTCAAGAAATCAATTTATTAAAAAATAAACAAAAATAAATTAAATTTCTCATAAAATAAATAAAAATAAAAAGAATAAAATAATAATTAGATAGTTCAGAGATAAAAGAAAAAATCAAAGAATTTGAAAATACCTTTTTAAAAGAAATTTGTGCACCAATACCTAATGCTTTTTGAAATAGGAAGCAGCATATAGTAAAATTACCTTACATAAAAGACTTTGATGAAAAGAAAACTCCAACAAAATCTCAAGCTATCAAAATGACACCAGATTTAGAAAAATTTATCTAAAAGAAATATAATATTTAAATGATAAAGGATTAATTAGAGATTCTAAGTCCCCTTGGTCATGTTCAGCATTTTATGCTATGAATACCACAGAAATAGAAAGAGGCACATCTATATTAGTAATAAATTATAAACCGTAGTCTTATAATGGATAAGATACCCATACCATACAAAAGAGATGTATTAAAAAAATTATACAATGCAAATATTTTTTCCACATTTGATATAAAATCAGGATTTTGGCAAATACATGTAGATGAAGAAGATAGGTATACGACATGATTTAATGTTCCATTTGGACATTATGAATGGAATGTTATGACATTTGGTTTAAAAAAATGCTCATTCAAAATTTTAAAATATTATGAATGATATATTAAGACCAATACGCGAATTCTCAATAGCATACATTGATGATGTATTAAGTTTTTCAAATTCAATTAGCCAACACATCAAACATTTAAAAAGATTTTTTCACTTGATTCATTAGAGTGAATTAGTAGTTTCTGCACCAAAGATGTAACTTTTTCAAACTAAAGTTAGATTCTTAGGGCATGATATAGATCAAGGCAGTATAAAATTCGTAAATAGAAGATTAGAATTTACTAGTAAATTTCCAAATGAAATAAAAGATAAGAAAAAGTTACAAAGGTTTTTAGGATGTTTAAATTATGTTCATGATTTTTTCAAGTATTTAGGGAAATTAAGTACGCCTTTATATAATAGGTTAAAAAAAAACATGAACCTTGGAAAGAAAAACATATTAGTGTAGTTAAAGAAATTAAGGAAAAAATCAAAAGTTTACCATGTTTAAATATACCACATCCAGTAGCTTTTTAATAATAGAAACAGATGCTAGCGAGATAGGTTATGGTGGTATTTTAAATTAAAAATGAAAAGAAATAAACAATGAAAAATTAGTAAGATTTTATTTAAGACGTTGGAGTTAAACTTAAAAGAACTATTTTACTATCAATAAGGAAATTTTAAGTATTGTTTTATACATAAAAAATTTTAAAGATGATGTATACTTGAAAAGCTTTTTACTACGCATTGATTGCTTAGCAGCAAAATATATTTTAAAAAAAGATGTCAAAAACTTATTTTCAAAAGAGATTTTGGCAAGATGGCAAGCTTAACTTAGTAATTTTGATTTCGAGATCGAATTCATTAAGGTGAAAGATAACAATTTACCATATTTTTTTTCTCATGAATTCTTACAGGGCAAATAAGTTCTAATAAGAAAGTTTTAACAAAAGCCACATTATCATCAGGAATTTCTCAGCATAATTTTCCATTTACACCTCCTCTTATTAAAACCATATCTAGTCCTTTATTCCCTTTATCACCATATTTTCCTCCACTTCAAAGACCTCAGACCTTTTCACCTTCTACACCTTCTTAACCATATTCATTAGCTTTAGCTTCTCCTCATTTTTCTAACTCTCCTATAGTACATTCACCTTCTACTAAAACTTCCTCACTTTATCATTTGAATCATAAAAGATTATTTATTAAAGTCTTAGGACCAGAAGAACTTAATATATCAGAGAGTCAAAGTTTTTATAGGTTAATTATTCATGTTTTCCCTAATTGTTGGCATTTTCATGAGGAAGACCAGAGTAAAACAAAAGAGTATGATGAAGCTATATTAGTAGATACTAAATTAGTAGAGGTAGAATATAATATGATGAGAAAGATAAGAATTAGATTACTTATAGTAAAGTTAAGATTATCCATGTTATTACTCAATTAGAATGGGGATCACGGCCACATCAATTGAAGACACTATCGTAATATCCTTCCAGATTGGTATATAACTATTATGATTATCAAGAAGCATGGTATCGAGCATTCAATTTAAAGAATTTTCAAAATTCATGGTTCATTTAGTTTTCACATAAATTTAATGGAATTCTCTCGAGTTGGTTCATCAGGTGGTTTGGTTACTCTTGCTTAATCACTGAAGCAACTCCATTCCACATTAAGGAAGCTTTTATCAAATTTATAACTTACTACAACCTAGGTGCTCCAGAATATTTTTTAAAATATTATGCAATATTCAAGGTTCTATGGATTGTTTCGTGGACATATTACGTTTCTAAATAGATTAATCAGTTACCAATTCCTTATAGAGTATTTATAGTAAAATGGTGGGATAGTTGTGATGTAAAGAAGGCTAATAGAAAAGCAATTATCAATTACTTTAAGCAGCGAACATCTACAGCTTCATCATCAACTCCTTCAACAGGATTCATTACCAATAAAAATCAAATTGTTAATTTGTTATCCTCAACATTCCCAAAAGAAGAGTTTAATTCTATTATTAATCGAATTTTAGCTGAAAGAGCAAACTTGTTAGAAGGCAGTGCTCCTCCTCCGTGTCGTGTACTTAAAGATTCTCAAGATCTATTTGAAGATGTAAAATTATAGATTATAAAAAAATTATATGTTGTCATATGTTATAACATGTAGATATAAAGCAGAAGCAATGTAATGTAAGTAAAATGAAGATGAGAAAGCAAACGTAAAAAAAAAGCATTAATGTGGAAAAAGACAAAAAGTTAAGAAAAGTAAAAAGTAAAAAAAAGTAGGCTACTTCATATCTTTATTAAAATCTTTACTTCTGCCACTTTACTAAAACTTTTAAAAGTTTCAAAAGTTAAGTTTTTAGGTGAATAATTTTTCAAGAGCATTTTTACTATTTCAAACTTTATTTCAAAACTACCTTTTCCATTTATCTTATCCTTTCATCCGACACCATTTACTATTTTAAAAAGTAAAGTTATCTTCCATTAACATTTTCAAGGCAGATCTGACGTAGTCTCATCATGGCATTTTAACCTAAGCAATTATTTACAATTATCATGAGACATGATTTTTTGATAGGTGCTACTATTTAAGTTTTAATTTTCAACTTTGATCATTTTAATACGCATTTTCTGATACAAGTTCATTATATCACCTTATTAAGAGCATCATTACCTTATCGAAAGCATTATTACATGGCAGATGTTTTAGTTTTTAACAGATTCAAGATTTATCTCGAAGAGCTCTCTATTATCTATAAAAGGTGATAGTTTATCAAAGGCAAGGCATAGTTTTTTAAACAAGTTCTATAAATGAGTTTTTAGCGATATTTTCATTTGCAACCTTAAAGAGCAAAAAAATTTCAAGTTTAAAATTAGAAAGAGGAACAAAAAAGCTCTGTAATAACAAACTGCCTTTGTAATAAAATCTTAGATTTGCAACTTACATTTTCAAGAGCTTGTACTTGTACTTCTATAACCTCATCAGAAACTCCTTATATATTATCATCAGATTATAATTTATCAGCTATTTCATTTTAATTATGTCTTGGTGTATAGATAAATTTTTGAATGGTTTATGAGTTTTTGATTTTGATAATGATCAAGATATGTTTTAATTAAAAAGGAAATTAATTAGTTTAAAAAATCATTTAACTGAAATGCATTAATGTATATATTATATTCATTTTGATGAATTTTGTACTTGCCAAGATTTTCATAAAAAAATAAATTTAATTAATATTTTAATTGACTTTATTCTTAGTATTCCTATATAACATATTTCTAATTCATAAAATGGATGGAGAACAAAAAAGACACAAAATTTTAGAAGGTTATGAAAACATTTATTATGTTAAAAGAAAAATTATTAAATTTAGAAATCTCATTGATAAACTAAAAATCCATCTTATAGTTTATCATTATTTATTTCATGAAATTAATATGTGTGACTGTAGAAATTTTTGAATTAATATAATATTAGTTAATTTAATGATAGAAATTTTTGATCAAATTATAAATATTTAAGGATAATCTTAAAGAGAAATTTAAAAGATTACGTAATGAAATAAGAAGATTACAATTAGAAATAATTGAAATAGATGCTAGAAAAGAATTAATAACTCAGTCTTCTAATAGATATATTTTAGTATTATATTATATTAACCAAATATATAATAGAAATTATGAAATAAAAAGACTAGAAAATATATTAAAATTGATACCTTTGGGATAATAGTATGGAAAATATTAAGAAGAAATTTAAAAATATAGATAGATCAATAAATGAATTAAAGGAATAATTAAAAATTTCTGAACCTAGATTAGCAGAATTAGAAGCCAACATAGTAAAAATAGAAAATTTAAATTTATCTCTATTTTTATATTATAATATTGTTGTAGAAAATATTAAATATATGATTGATAGAGATAAACATTTAATCAGGAGATTAGAAAATAATAAAAAATCAATACTTATAGATTAAATAAATAAATATGTATGCTATAACTCTGTCCTAAATTAACCCCAGAATAGAGGTTGACCTGATAAAAATTGTATTCAGGAAGGTTTAATCCCAACTAAATATTATAAAAAAAACTTCTGAAAGATTAAGTACTGCTAATGGATCTAAGTTAATAATTAATTATAAATTATCAAGAGTTAAAATTTGCATTAAAAGGATATTGTTTTAAAACTCATTTAGTGTTAGTCAAAAACTTAAATTCTAGAGTTATATTAGGAACACCTTTTATTACAATATTATATCCTTTTCAGGTAGGTGATAATAGTATTAAGAAAAAAATTTTAGACAAAAAAATTATTTTTGAATTTACATTTTCTATAGTATTTAGAGTTATTAGTCATGTAAAAAAAATATTAAAGAAATCAATTTGTTAAAAAAAACAAAAACAAATTAAATTTCTCATAAAAGAAATAGAATGAAAAAGAATAAAAGAATAATTAGTTAATTCAGAGATAAAAGAAAAATGAAAGAATTTGAAAATACATTTTCAAAAGAAATTTATGCACCAGTACCTAATGCTTTTTGGAATAGGAAGCAATATATAGTAAAATTACCTTGTGAAAAAGACTTTGATGAAAAGAAAATTCCAACAAAATCTCAAGCTATCAAAATGACACCAGATTTCAAAAAGTTTTATCCAAAAGAAATATAAGATTAAAAGGATAAAAGATTAATAAGAATTTCTAAGTCCCCTTGGTCATGTTCAACATTATATGTTATGAATACAGTAGAAATAAAAAGAGGCACACCTAGATTAGTAATAAATTATAAACCTTTAAATGCATTCTTACAATGGATAAGATATCTTATACCACATAAAAGAGATTTATTAAAAAAATTATATGATGCAAATATTTTTTCCAAATTTGATATGAAATTAGGATTTTGGCAAATACATGTAGATAAAGAAGATAGGTATAAGATATGATTTAATGTTCCATTTGGACATTATGAATGGAATGTTATTCCATTTGGTTTAAAAAATGCTCTTTCAGAATTTCAAAATATTATGAATGATATATTATTAAAATAAAAATGAAACGAAACAAATAATGAATAATTTGTAAGATTTTATATAGGAAGATGGAATCAAACTAAAAAGAACTATTCTACAATCAAAAAGGAAAATTTATGTATTGTTTTATGCAAAAAAAGGTTTGAAGATGATTTATACATGAAAAGATTTTTACTACACATTGATTTCTTATCAGCAAAATATATTTTAGAAAAAGATGTAAAAAACTTAATTTCAAAATAGATTTTTGCAAGATGGCAAGCTTTTCTTAGTAACTTTGCTTTTGAGATCAAATTCATTAAGGGAAAAGATAGAAGTTTACTTGATTTTCTTTCTCATGAATTCTTATAAGGAAAATGAGTTTTAATAAGAAAGTTTTAACAAAAGCCACATTATCAATAGAAAATTTATTGTCATTAGGAAATTCTTAAAAGAATTTCTCCACTTACACCTCCTTCTATTAGGACCATATCAAGACCCTTATTCCCTTTATCACTGTCTTTTCCTCCACTTCATAGACCTTAAACCTTTTCACCTTTTGCTCGTCCTTGACCAAATTCATTAGCTTTAGCTTTTCCTTCTTCTCCTAACTCTTTTATAGTACATTCACCATCTACTAAAACTTCTTAACGTTATCGTTTAAATTAAAAAAACCAGAAGAACTTAATAAATTATAGAGTTAAAGTTTTTATAGGTTAATTAATCATAATTTTCCAAATAGTTAGTATTTTCATGAGGAAGACCAGAGTAAAATAAGAGAGTATTAAAAAGCTATATTAGTAGATACTAAATCAGTAGAGATAGAACATAACTACGATGAGAGAGATAAGAATAGGATTACTTATAGTAAAGTTAAGATTATCCATATTATTACTCAATCATAATGGGGATCACAACCATTTCAATTGAAGACACTATCGGGATATCCTCCCAAATTGGTATATAGCTATTATGATTATCAAGAAGCATGGTATCAAACATTCTACTTAAAATTTTTTAACATTCATGGTTCTTTTACTTTTCACATAAATTTGATGGCATTCTCCTGAATTGGTTCATCAGGCGATTTGGTTACTTTGGCTTAATTACTAAAGTAGCTCCATTCTAGATTAAGGAAGCTTTTGTCAAATTTACAACTTACTGCAACCTAGGTGCTCCAGGCAATCTTTTAAAATATTATGCAATGTTCAAGGATCCATGAATTGTTTTGTTGACATATTACATTTCTAAATAGAATAATCAATTACCAATTCTTTATCAAGAATTTAGAGTAAAATTGTGGGATAGTTTTGATGAAAAGAAGGCCGATAGACAAGCAATTATCAATTACATTTAGCAACGAACGTCTATAGCTTTATCATCAACTCCTTTAATAGGCTTCATTACTGATAAAAATCAAATTGTCAATTTGTTATCCTCAACATCATCAAAAGTAGAGTTCAATTCTATTATCAATCGAATTTTAATTGAAAGGGCAAACTTATCAGAAGGCATTACTCTTCCTCTGCACCGTGCACTTAAAGATTCTTAAGATCCGTTCGAAGATGTAGAATTATAGATTATAAAAAAATCATATGTAGTCGTATGTTGTAACATGTAGACATAAAGCAAAAGCAATGTAATGTAAATAAAATAAAGATGATAATGCAAAAGTAAAAAAAGAAGCATTAATGTGGAAAAAGATAAAAGATCAAGAAAAGTCAAAAGTTAAAAGTCAAGAAAAGTAGGCTACTTCATATCTTTAGCAAAAGCTTTACTCCCAACACTTTACTAAAACTTTGAAAAATTTCAAAAGTTAAGTTTTAAGGTGAATAGTTTTTCAATAGTATTTTTACTATTTCAAAATTTATTTCAAAACTACCTTTCCCATTTATCTTATCCTTTCATCCAACACCATTTACTATTTCAAAAAGTAAAGTTATCTTCCATCAACATTTTTAAGGCAGATATGATGTAGGCTCATCATGGCATTTTAACCCAAGTAATTGTTTAAATTATCAAGAGACATGATTATCGATAGGTGCTACTATTTAAGTTTTAATTTTCAACTTTTATCATTTCAATACGTGTTCTCTAACAGAAGTTCATTATGTCACCTTATCAAGAACATTATTACCTTATTGAAAGCATTATTACATAGCAGATGTTTATCTTCAACAACTTTAAGATTTATCTCAAAGAGCTCTTTATTATCTATGAAAGGCGTCAGTTTATCAAAGGCAAGGAAGAGTTTTTAGAACAAGTTCTTTAGATGAGTTGAGTGAGAGATTTTCCTTTGCAACCTTGAAGAGCAAAAATATTTCAAGTTCAAAATTAGAGAATAAGAAAAAAATCGCTATAATATTAACCTCTCTTTGTGATAAAACCTTAGATTTGCAACTTATATTTTTAAGAGCTTGTACTTTTACTCCTATAACCTAATCAGAAACTCCTTGTATAGTATCATTAAATTATAATTTATCAAGTATTTCATTTTAATTATGTCTTAGAGTATAGATAATTTTTTGAATGGTTTATGTGTAATTGATTTTGCTAATGATCATGGTATGTTTTTATTAAAAAGATAATTAGTTAGTTTAAAAAATCATTTAATTAAATTGCATGAAAGTTTACATTGTTTTCATTCAAATGAATTTTGTAATTGCCAAGATTTTCATAAGAAAATAATTTTAATTGATAATTTAATTGACTTTGTTCTTAGTATTCTTGCAGATTATTTTCCAAATTTATAATATTTGAAATAATAGATAGAGAAAAAAAGACAAAGAATGTTAGAAGGTTATTAAAATATTAATAATGTTAAAAGAAAAATTATAGAATTTAGAAACCTTATTGGTAGACTAAAAATCCATCTTATAGTTTATCATTATTTGTTTCATGAAATTAATATGTGTGACTGTAGAAATTTTTGAATTAATAAAATATTATCTAATTTAATGATAAATTTTTTTGATCAAATTATAAATATTTATGGAAAATATGAAGAAGAAATTTAAAGACATAGATAGATGAATAAATGAATTAAAGGAAGAATTGAAAATACTTAAACCTAGATTAGCAAAATTAGAAGCAAACATAATAAGACTAGAAAATTTAAATTTATTTCCATTTTTAGATTATTATATTATTGTAGAACGTATTAAATATATGATTGATAGAGATAAACATTTAATTAGGAAATTAGAAAATAATAAAAAATCAATACCTATATGTTAAATAAATAAATATATGTGCTATAACTTTATCCTAAATTAACCTCATAATAGAGGTTGACCCAATCCTGCATTCTTGAGAATAGAGGTTGACTCGATCCTGCATTCTTGGTATCAGAGCCCGAGCCTCTCTTTTTTTTAAGCCTTGTTGAGTAGTATAGTATGAGTATAACTTGGTTAGATTTCAAGCCTTAATTTCTTTGGGAATTTATTCTGAGTGAAGTTATATTAGCATTATTAGACCTATGTTAGGAACAAGAAATTGTTTTAGATATATTAGGCGATATATTATCTAGCGAAGTTGAATTAGATAATCTGAGTCTTTCCTAGATAAATATTGTGAGGCCCCAATCCTAGCCCTAATCGGACCATGGCAAATTAATGAGAATTAAGGTTAAATAAGGTAAAATTAGATTATTTTTGCATTATTAAAGGTAAGTCTCATGAGGGGTATTTTGGTAATTATTAGGAATTATCGGTTATATGCATCTTATACATAAGCAGAATTTAAAATTTTTAACCGATAGATCTAATCTTGCCATAAATTTACAATATACATATTAATGAGAATAAGACAAATCACCATTGATTTTTTTTGAATGGTTGATTTTCCTTCTCACCGGGTTATCGCAAACCATAGTGTCCAAAATTGAACACCTCCAATTAGTAATCCACACTAGAGAATGATTGAATGAACCAACAATTGAGGAATACAAGGGCTGGCCGAAATCCCTTGATGCTAGCAAGGGGGGTAGTGGCTAGGGTTGATAGAGTGAGAGAATGTTTCTTTTCTATTAATGTTCACTTAACCCTAAAATCCCTATCACTTGGATTTTTATAGTTAGGTTAAAAATCCAACTTCATAATTGGATTGGGCTCTTTAAAATTGCTGGAGAAATATTAAATGGGTTTCTAGAATTATTAATAATTTATTTGGGCTCAATTAAATCCAATTTAAATCCTTTCATAAAAGACTATACACAAAACCCACAAACTAGGTCCTTCATGCATACACTTGGATTTAATCACCTAAATGAATTCCCAATCCATCCAAATTAAATATGTAGGCTCCATAACACTTATGAAATATATTTAATTTATTTTGGTCCAAGAATTAGGCATCTAAGGCCTTTTATTAGGGTTTTGCATGTAACCCTTCCTTTAGAGGGTTTCTACGCCAAAACCAATCTTCTGGGCCTCTTTTAATTTTTTCAATAGGTTTATTAATTATTATATCAGCTCTATAACACTTATAGTCCAATAATAATTAATTATAAAATATGATATTTCAATTAGGTCCATTTTACAGAACATTTCTAAAAAGTTCTGCCAACAATTTTACTTGATCATAATTAATTAAACTCTTTAATTAATTATTCTCTTATTTACTTCTCTATTCCCATAATAATATCAAATATTATTATCTTTGTCATTTTACCATTTTATCCTTTTCTCTATATGTGTGTGACCTATTGGGTTCCTGCTATATTGGCAGTATAATATGTAATTGTGAAAACTATTCAAAACTCACATGATTTAAACTTCTTTAAATCATTTTATCAATCCCTATTGATATTTATGATACACTATTATACAAGTTATGATTGGCCTCTAGCTAGGCATCATGACTACCCAAATGTGAGGAAAGTCAAGTGGTTTGACTATACCTTTCCATAGTAACAGTTACTGTGCAATTACTCCTTTCACCACTCTTATCTCAATTAGATTCTGAGTATGGATTTCTGTCAACTCATATAAATCTAATTATATATGTTCTATTAATTTAACCATTGCTCCCAAAATGCCCTTTATGGATCCCTATCTATCTTGGCATTTTACTCTGGCCAGAGATTCTCTGAACAAGGCAATTATAGAATCATGCGAGATAACTTCCCTTAATAAATCTGGGATGGTAAATCATTTGTCAATCACTCAACTATCTTCTAGTAGGTCATGATATACCCAACCTCCTAACTATGTTCACCCTTAGTTGGAAGTAATCAGTTGTGGAGTCAAAGTATACCACTTGCTACTTAAGATAATCTTGGTGATCTCAAGTCTAGGGATACTTGCACAACTGCTATGAAGAGATTCCTCACTAACATAGATTTAATAACCATGTGAGGATTCTCTTTGCAAGTCTCCAATGAACTTGTTCTTCTAACAAACATCCACATATTAGCTTTGATTATCTTCCATAATCATAGTTATGAGAACCACTGCTTGAACTATTCAAGAAGCATAACATGTGCTAGTCTGTTTAAATTAACAATGACTAGGAATATTTAGATATTCCTATCTTGTTAATTCTATGACTAGGAATATTTAGATATTAACACATTTGCATGCAATAGACATCTCATATCATGAACACTTTCATGATTGACTTTGCATTGTGTTTTTAATATCTAGGACTTCATTTATTAATTTAAGATTTACAAACTCATGGATTTAAACATAGCATTAATAAATGAATGATGCCTTTTTTTAAGAATATGAATTCATACATATGAAATACATTCCTTTTACATGGGTTCTAGGACATACTATCTAACAATCTCCCACTTGCACTAGAGCCAATCACTCATATGTCTTAAACCTATGTTATTTATATGGTGATCATGCTTTATCTAGGAAAGTGCTTTAGTGAGGGGATCTGCCACATTATCATCTGTGGGGACCCTTTCTATTTTTACATCATTTCTAGCTACTATTTCCCTTATGAGATGGTAACGTCTGAGAACATGCTTGGATCGATGATGAGATCGTGGTTCCTTTGCTTACGCAATGGCTCTATTGTTGTCATAATATAAAGCAATCAGATCAACAATGCTAGGTACCACTCCTAGTTCAAATATGAACTTTTTTTTATCCAGAATGCTTCTTTTGAAGCATCAATGTACTAAGCTTCTGTCATGGATCAGCAGTTGTTTCTTGTTTGGAACTCTTCCAACTAACTGCCCCTCCTCCCATTATGAACACAAAACCAGATTGTGATTTACAATCATCTTTGTCAGATTGGAAGCTAGCATCCATATACCCATTTACTTCCAAACTGCCCTCCCCATATACCAAGAATATATCCTTAGTCCTTCTCAAGTACTTAAGGATATTCTTGATAGCTGCCCAGTGTTCCTCTCCAAAATTGGATTGGAATCTGCTTGTGACACTCAAAGCAAATGCTATATCTGGATGTGTACATAACATAGCATACATGATAGAACCAATTGTAGATGCATATGGTATTCTATTCATGCCCTCTTTATCCTCTAGTGTCTGTGAACACATAGACTTAGAAAGGTGTTCCCATGCATCATGAGTATAAACCCTTTCTTAGAGAGATCCATATTGAACCTCTTCAATACTTTATCTACATATGTACTTTGAGAAAGACCTAGCAACCTATTGGATCTATCTCTATAGATCCTTATTCCCAGAATATAGGATGGTTTTCCAAGGTCTTTCATGGAGAATTACTTGGATAACCATATTTTAATAAATTAGAGAAGAGAAATGTAGTTTCCCATGATTAATATGTCATCCACATATAGAACTAGGAAGACAATTGCACTCCCACTGACCCTTTTATATACACAAGGTTTATCTTCATTCTGTTAGAAACCAAACTCTTTGATTGTCTCATTAAATCGTATGTTCCAACTCCTAGAGGCTTGCTTCAATCCATAAATGGATCTTTGAAGCTTGCATACTTTTTCACCATTTCCTGATGTGAACCCTTCTGGTTGTGTCATATACACATCCTTAGTCAGATTTCCATTTATGAAAGCTGTCTTCACATCCATTTGCCAAATCTCATAATCATAATAAGCTGTAATGGCTAAAAGTATTCTTATAGACTTAAGCATCACTACAGAAGAAAAGGTTTCATCATAGTCAATACCTTTTTTTGACGATAGCCTTTTGCTACTAAGCAAGCTTTATAGGTAACTATATTACCTTTCATGTCGGTCTTCTTTTTGAAGACCCATTTGCACCCTATGGGTTTTATCCCTTCAGGTGGTTGAGTTAAAGTCCATACTTTATTCTCATACATGGAGTCCATTTCAGACTGCATAGCCTTAAGCCATAAATCACGTTCTAAACTATTCACAACTTCTTGATAGCTTGTAGGCTCATTGTCCTCTACTACAGTTATACCTCTATCTGAATCAATGTGAAATCTATATCTCATAGGGATAGAATGCATCCTAGTCGATCTTCTAGGATTTTTTGTATAATTAGGTTCAACTGTAATCTCATCATTATGAAATTCAGCCTCGAGTTCAATCGATTGATCTACTTCTATTTGTGGGTCTTGAACTTCACCAAGTTCAATTTTACTCCCACTGTCTTCTTGTAGGAGAAATTCTCTTTCCAAAAAGACAACATACCTTGAAACAAAACCTTTTGTTCTAAGTGATGGTAGAAATAATATCCAAATGTTTCTTTTGGAAATCCCACAAATAAAAATTTGTCAGACTTAACATCTAGTTTGTCTGATATTGTCCTCTTCACATAAACAGGACTACCCCATACCTTCATATGAGAAAGTGTAGGTTTCTTGTTATTCCATATCTCATATGAAGTAACATCAACTGATTTACTAGGAACTCTGTTTAACACATAAACAGCAGTTTCTAGTGCATATCCCCAAAAGGACTTAGGTAAGTCTGCTCGGCTCATCATGGATCGAACCATATCTAATAGTGTTCGATTTCTACTCTTAGATACACCATTGTGTTATGGTGTATATGGTGGAGTCCATTGAGATAAAATCCATTATCTCTAAGATAATCTTGAAATTCTTGGCTTAAGTATTCTCCACCTCGATCTAATCTAAGTGCTTTAATACTCTTGCCAAGTTACTTCTCTACTTTATTTCTGAATTCTTTGAACTTTTCAAATGCTTCTCATTTATATTTCATTAGATAGATATATCCAAATATGGAGTAATCATCTACGAAAGTAATGAAGTAGGAGTAACCTCCTCTAGTATGTGTAGTCATTGGACCACATACATTTGAATGTATTAAGTCCAAAACCATTTTAGCTCGTTCTCCTTTACCAATAAAGGGAGCTTTTGTCATTTTCCCCAATAAACAAGACTCACATGTATCAAATGATTCATAATCAAATGATCCCAAATCACCTTACTTATGTAATTTGGTCATGTGTTTCTCATTTATATGGCCTAAACAATAATGCCATAAATATGAGGTATATATATTATATCATTTCATTCTTTTGGTATCCACATTATGCACTTATTTAATTAAATTAAGAAAAAATATACCATTCTCAATGATAGCTTTAGCATAAAACATATTGTTCTTAAAAATGTAACAACATTTGTCTTTTAAAGAAATGTCATAATTGTTCAATAAACAACTGAAAGAAATAATACTTTTGGATAATGCTGGAACATAATAACAATTATTTAACTCTAGTATTAATCCACTTTGAAGAGGCAAATGGTAAGTCTCCATAACTATTGTAGAGATATTTTGTCCAGTAACTGACTGTAGATATATTTCTGCCTTTCCAACTCTTCTATGGCTTTTAAGCCCCTATAGATTATTATATAAATGAGATCCACATCCGGTATCTAATACCCAAGATTGTTTTGAATCAATAGAATAAGCATTTATTTCAATCATATGAATACCTGAAGTAGAAGCATTAGCTTGCTTCTTCTCCTTAAGAGAATCTAGATAAGCCTTGTAGTTATGCTTCTATTGACCATCTTTTCCACAATGGCAGCAAGTTCCTTTGGGATTCTTTTTCTTGGCAACCTTTTTCTTAGAAATCATACTATTCTTTAGCTGTGCCTTAGTCATCATCATCATCTTCTTCTTCTGCTACTTGCCTTTAGCAGAAGTGACAACCATGAAACTTTTTGAATCTTCCTTGAAGGATCCATCAGCTATTTTGAGCATGTTGATTAACCCAGGGATGGTTACTTGGATCTTGTTCATGTTGAAGTTAAGCACGAAAGGTACAAAACTTAGGGCCAACAAGTACAAGATTAAATCTATGTATAGATCATTATCCATTATATAGCCAAGTCTACTTAAATACTCAATATACCCATACATCTTCAATGCATGAGCAGCAGCCGAAGTGCCTTCCACTATTTTACTGCTAAATAGAGCTCAAACAATCTCATATTGCTCAGTTCTAGCCTGAGAAGAATAAAGCTCCTCTAGATGCAAAATGATGGTTCTAGTATCCATCATCTCATGTTACTTCTAAAGCTCTAAGGACATAGTATCCAACATCATCTCATGCTACTGCTTCACTATCCTCCATGTATTTTCGATATGTACCCTTGATCTCATCAATGGCATCATTTAATTGAAGTGTTGGTAGATCTTTATCCAAGACATAATGGATCTTTTTAGCTTTGAGAACAATTCTCACTTGCCTGATCCATTCAGAATTGTTGTTGCCAACCAGTTTGTTATCTAAGATGTCCCATTAATAAATTTAATTATAGTTTATAATATTTAATTTAAATCAGCTCCTTGGGCCCACCAAGTCATTCACTAATTTAAACCAAGTCCGTAAACATAATTAAGCCCATTAAGTGGTTTTAATGAATTAAAATTAATCCAATTAATTCAAGGCCCATTTTAATTAATCCAATTAATTAAAAACAAATTAATATATCAGATATATCAGATTTAGAAGATTAAAAAACGTTCTAAACAAGAACACACCAAGAACACCAATTTATCGAACTTTTCGACTAAACTAGTTTTCATGCAAAACTTGTTCGATTTTAATTTTGCTTGATCCTATAGCTTAATATCACATATTAAACACATAAATTATCATCAAAATAATTTTAAAGGGGATCAATAAAAGTTTAATTTAGAACAGCCCCTAAACTTTATTGAAAAATAAAATCCATTCATGCCAAACACAATGATTCTTTTCTCAAAAGAAATGTTTTTATTTTTCATTTTATATATTTGATCACATACATCCAGAAATCAATATTTCTCATTCATGAACAATCAAATCTGATATTTTAAAGTTCATGAAATAAATAACTCAAAAATAATAACTATTCTGCAAAATATAGAATTGTAGATTCATGGCAAAACCAAGGCTCTGATATCATGTTGGGAATTATCGGTTACATGCATCTCATACATAAGCGGAATTTAAAATTTTTAACCAATAGATATGATCTTGCCATGAATTTACAATATACATATTAATGAGAATAAGAAAAATTACCTTTGATTTTTGTTGAACAGTTGATTTTCCTTCTCATCGGGTAGTCGCAAACCACAGTGTCCAAAATTGAACACCTCCATTTAGTAATCCATACTAGAGAAGGATTGAATGAACCAACAATAGAGGAATACAAGGGCTGGCTAAAATCCCTTGATGCTAGCAATGGGGGGTGGTGGCTAGGGTTGAGAGAGTGAGAGAATATTTCTTTTCTCTTAATGTTCACTTAACCCTAAAATTCATCACTTAGATTTTTATAGTTAGGTTAAAACTCCAACTTCATAATGGGATTGGGCTCTTTAAAATTGCTGGAGAAATATTAAATGGACTTATAGAATTATTAATAATTTATTTGGGCTTAATTAAATACAATTTAAATCCTTTCATAAAAGACTGTGCACAAAACCCACAAACTAGGCCCTTCATGCATACACTTGGATTTAATCACCCAAATGAACTCCAAATCCATTAAAATTAAATATGTAGGCTCCATAAGACTTATAAAATATATTTAATTTGTTTTGGTCCAAGTATTAGGCCTCTAAGGCCTTTTATCAAGGTTTGGCATGTAACCCTGCCTTTGGAGGGTTTCTGCACCAAAACCAATCTTTAGGGCCTATTTTAATTTCTCTAATGGATCTATTAATTATTATATCAGCCCTAAAATAATTATAGTCCAATAATAATTAATTATGAAATATAATATTTCAATTAGGTCCATTTTATAGAATATTTCTAAAAAGTTATGTGAACAATTTTACTTGATCATAATTAATTAAACTCTTTAATTAATTATTCTCTTATTCACTTCTATATTCCCATAATAATATCAAATATTATTATCCTTTTTATTTTACCATTTTATCCTTTTCTCTATATGTGTGTGACCTATTGGGTTCCTGTCTATATTGGCAGTATAATATGTAATTGTGAGTTCTATTCAAAACTCACATGATTTAAACTTCTTTAAATCATTTTATCAATCCCTATTGATATTTATGATACACTATTATACAATTCATGATTGGCCTCCAGCTAGGTATCATGACTACCCAAATGTCAGAAAAGTCAAGTGGTTTGACTTTACCTTTTCATAGAAACAATTACTGTGCAATTACTCCTTTCACCACTCTTATCTCAATTATATTTTGAGTATGAATTTCTGTCAACTCATACAAATCTAATTATGTATGTTCTATTAATTTAACCATTATTCCCAAAATGCCCTTCATGGATCTCTATCCATCTTGGCATATTACTCTGGCCAAAGATTCTTTAAACAAGGCAATTATAGAATCGTACGAGATAAATTCCCTCAATAAATCTAGGATGGTGAATCCTTTGTCAATCATTCAACTATCTTTAAGTAGGTCATGATATACCCAATCTCTTAACTATATTCACCCTTAGTTGGAAGTAATCAGTTATGGAGTCAAAGTATGCCACTTGCTACTTAAGATAACCTTGGTGATCTCAAGTCTGAGGATACTTGCATAACCACTATGAAAAGATTCCTTTCTGACATAGATTTAATATCCATGTGAGGATTCTTTTTGCAGATCTCCAATGAACTTGTTCTTTTAACAAGCATCCGCATGTTAGCTTTGATTATCTTCCATAATCATAGTTATGAGAACCACTGCTTGAACCATTCATAAAGCATAACATGTACTAGTTTGTCCAAATTAACAATATCCTATCTTGTTAATTCTATGACTAGGGATATTTAGATATTAACACATTTGCATGCAATAGACATCTCACATCATGAACACTATCATGATTGACTTTGCATTGTCTTCATAATATCTAGGACTTTATTTATTAATTTAAGATTTACAAACTCATGTATTTAAACATAGCATTAATAAATGAATGATGCCTTTTATTAAGAATATGAATTCATACATATGAAATACATCCCTTTTACATGGGCTCTAAGGTATACTCTCTAGCAGTAATTATGCACATGTGTATTAGAGTGCAGTTAAAATATTAAGGAAGGATGCAATTGAATTAAATAAGAAGTTTGGGGTTAAATGTTAAGAAAATAAGTTTTTTAGGGTTAAAAATGTATAAGGAAAATCTTGGAATTTCCTGAGTGAGATATTTACCCCACTCATTCTTTTAAGGCTTCTTGGGGAAGGTGGAGATTGACAAAAGGGCAGAGAAGATCTCTCTCTCTTTCACTCTCTATGGTTCAAATTGAGGATTGAAGAAGCTTAGGGTTTGTGAGTAACATCTTAAAGGTGATGTCTCCCCTCTTATAGATCATTTTAATCTTCCTTCCTTGATTTGAGTTATAGATATAGAGGATTAAGAAATATTCTGGTTTCTAATGTTGTGTAAGAGGAAGAAGAAACAATCAGTTAAAGGAGATGAATTAGTATGTTGAAGAAGCAGTTAAAGTTTCAATTTCAGGTACGGGAATTAGGATTTACAATGTTGTTTATATATACAAGTATTAAGGGAGTTTTCCATCTTTTCTGGTATGTGTCCTTTTCGATAAGTTTAAAGTTAAACATAGTAATCTTCGATGAGTTTAGTATCATTCGAAACTTAATTGATCATTTAAGTGGGTGGTGAAGTGAGATATGGGATTTAAATTCATGTTTTGCATAATCAGGGTTTTTCGGTTTCTTTTTAAGTTATACATGCCGAGACCGGTAGCATGGCCGTGTGTGGTAGTCCTCCTTCCCATGCATGGCCGCACAAATTTTTTCCCTTGAGTGACCATGTGAAGCCTGACATTTTTCCTTGAGTGGCCGCGTTAAGGCCTTGATTTTCCTGTAAACAATCGTGCATCCCCTTTGTGTTTTTTCTGCATGGTCGCATATAGTTCTTGTTCTCTCCTTGCACAACTACATGTTTCCCCTTGAATCTTGCTATTTGGCGGTGCACAACACTGTCTTTTCCCCTTGCTTGGCTGCATATGGCTCTGCTCTTTACTTGGAACTGCCGTTCAGGCCTCTTTTTTCTTCTCTTGCACGGCCAATTGGCCTTT
This sequence comes from Excoecaria agallocha, assembly GCA_037975025.1. Lineage (NCBI taxonomy): Eukaryota > Viridiplantae > Streptophyta > Magnoliopsida > Malpighiales > Euphorbiaceae > Excoecaria > Excoecaria agallocha. Next base: position 106,150,033 of record CM075806.1, on the reverse strand, counting down.
TGTTCTTAGTGATCCATGACTAATCATGGCCTTTCCCCTCTTAATGCACTGCTATATGTACATTACATTTTTACTGATTCTCCTTCACCCAAGTTGTAAATCATTCATAAATCATAAAACTAGTATTTTATGGTATATAATTGAGGTAAACGAAGCTAGCAATAAGTAATGAGGATGGTGATTGTATATTAAAGTGGTGGGTAGTGTATTATTTGATCACGTATGAGTCAATATAGTTATAAAGTCTTCTCAATGCTAAAATTAGTAAGATATAGTAAGAATGGTGTGACCTTAGGAAGAGTTATTATTTGAATTTGAATGACATGAACGTATTTATATGAGGGAATAAATTGAACTAAATTTTAAGTAAGCTAAGCCATCGATATGTTGTATAGGGCATGATCACGTAATTGGGGAATTCTTATGTATGTATGTGTGTATATACATAAAAAGTGAAAAGTTTAGAGTAACAAGACCTACTGAGGTAAGGTATGGGGTTTCACTTGAAAGCCATTTTAGAGGGACTTGCTTTTGGTAATGCTAATATGAATGGTCTTACTAAAACATGTTTTCGTGCATAATGGGCATAAAATTAAAGAAGAGTATGAGGCAACATAATAACCTAAGAATTATATGCTCGCGAATGTGTTATATAAGGTTGATATAAGTTATATAACTTATCAAAGTAATTTGTTTTGCCCAATTACTATGCATTGGTGTGTCTTTGCTAACTATAACACCCTAATCCACCAAGCTTGCATAATCATCAATACTAACATAACTTTAATAAAGATTAGGCAGAGATAATAATAATAATAGTACAGGCCTGAATTACATGCCATGATATAATAAAAATAACTCCAAAATAAGGAGATATAACATATTTGGCCCTCAATATATATTGAAAATCTTAAGGGCAATTGCAACCTGCCAGATCTTCTTTCACTACGGGTCGATCTACAACCCTTATCAATCCAAAGTGGAGCTTATCCTGAGACTTACATAGATAGACAAACCCATGCTAAGCTATAAAGCTTAACGGGAAAACAAAACTCTAATAAAATCTCATAGAATCATTATAACCGTTATAATTAAGGAAAACATATAAGTCTACAATATTAATAATCTCACACTTATTATGCCGGAGAAGTCTTTAATCTTAACCATGAATACTATTCTTACAATAATCTAGAGTATTTCATGAACTTGTCCATTTCTTAAAGACTTTTTAATATACTTTTAATTCCACAACTCCTTCTTATTACTCTAGTATAATTCCTTCGCTTTAAAATCCTTTCATTCAAGACTTCTGAAATTGATTACTAATAATACAACATTAGTTACTTAAGATATGCATTTAAAAGTTCATTCAACGCACAAGGAGTGCATGTGTCCAGTAATGTCTATACAAGATACTATTAGGCATAATTACTTTACATATATCATGATATCTTAGGTATATAATACACTTATAATTCACAATTTCTTCTTATAATCACGTATTCATTAATTCCATACTAGCATGACAACTTAAATAGCATACATCATAATATGTAATATACTATCCTTACCTTATGCCCAAGTTATCAGCATGCATATATATGTGTAGATACTTACATATACAAACTAACAGATTTGTATGTGATTTCAGGGAATAAGCATTTCACATCATAATTACTTGGTAAGTCCCAATGTCACTTTCATACATTTCATAGTATTTCATTTCATTTTAATAATTTATAGCCAATAGGAATTTAAGATAAAGTAATATAATAGGCCATTCATCATGCTTACATTGTATAAGTGAACCAATTAATACATATGTTTTTTTTTATTTTGACCACAATCATAATCTTTAATCTTTAATAACCTGCCTAAGTATTAGTTTAAAGGGTGGATAATGAGAGCAATGGATACTTGAAGGTATCAAACAATGGATATGTTAAGATATCAAACTATGGATATCTGAAGATATCAAACGATGGACCCAAAAGGGCCGAACTATAATTCCATAAAGGAACAAACAATGGACCCAAACGGGGTCAACTATAGCAGCTGAAACTATATCCCTTTATGCATGCCTATCTAATCCATAACTGAATTAAGACCCACAAGCTTTACCATTTTTAGAAACATCTTTAATTCAACATTTTTTCTTTATTCATTACAATATTTGTTTGGAGCCATAATTCATATGAGAATGCATATTATTCTCATCATAGATCAGTATTGAGCATAGGTTTTAGTATACATGGATGTTGGTAATATAGACACCTAGTCGCATCATTCATTCATTCATAACATAGTAGTTCACATGATTATGCAAACAATAATACGGCATTGCACTTACACACTTCATTGATAGTTTTAAAAGACGTACCTTGTTGCTGTTTCCATGAGTAGCTTCCATATAACATCAAAGTTATTCACATTGATATATAATCATTTGAACAACATTTAAACATCTACGATCAATATAACAAGATGAATGAGTTATTTTAATCCTAAGGTCAACACTTATTCCTATGTAACTCCTTAGTTCACTTTTATAGTCTATTAAATGATAGATGACAGATTGTATACCCTAATGTGATCATATATGCATCTATTATCTTACTTGTACTTTTTATCTTATAACATTGCATACATGAAAATAGTGTAGCTAAAATATTAAGGAAGGATGCAATTGAATTAAATAAGAAGTTTAGGGTTAAATGTTAAGAAAATAAGTTTTTGAGGGTTAAAATGTATAAGAGCAATCTTGGAATTTACTGAATGAGATATTCACCCCACTCACTCTTTTAAGGCTTCATAGGGAAGGTGGAGATAGAAAAAAGGACAGAGAAGATCTCTCTCTCTCTATGTGGTTCAGATTGAGGATTAAAGAAGCTTAAGGTTTGTGAGTAGCATCTTAAAGGTAATGTCTCCCCTTTTATAGATCTTTTAATCTTTCTTCCTTTATTTGAGTTATAAATATGGAGGATTAAGAAATATTATGGTTGCCAATGTTGTGTAAGAGAAAGAAGAAACCATTAGTTAAAGGAGATGAATTAGTATGTTGAAGAAAAAGTTAAAGCTTTAATTTCAGGTACGAGAATTAGGATTTACAATGCTATTTATATATATAAGTCTTAAGGGAGTTTTCCCTCTTTTATGGTATTTGTCCTTTTTGATAAGTTTAAAGGTTAACCCTAGTAATCTTTGATGAGTTTAGTATCATTTAACACCTAATTGATCATTTAAGTGGGTGGTGAAGTGAGATATGGAATTTAAATTCATGTTCTGCATAATCAGGTTTCTCGGTTTCTTTTAAGTTATTCCTGCTGAGACCCCTTGCATGGCTGTGCGTGGTAGTCCTCCTTCCTATGATGGTCGCGCGTAGTTTTTTCCTTGAGCGGTGGTATGAAGCTTGGAATTTTTCCTTGAGCGGCCGCTTGAAGCCCTTGTTTTTCCCTTAAGTGACCGTTCATTCCCTTTGTGTTTTTTCTGTGTGGCCATATATAGTGTTTGTTCTCTCCATGCACAGCCGTGCATTTCCCCTTGAATCTCCCTGCTTGGCCGCACACAACATTGTGTTTTACCCTTGCTTGGCTGCGTATGGCTCTGCTCTTTACCTGGAACAACCATTTAGGCTTCTTATATTTTCTCTTATGCAGCCAATTAGCCTTTTTTTTCTTAGTGATGCATGACCAATCATGGCCTTTCCTCTCTTAATGCACTACCACATGTACACTACCTTTTTTATTGATTTTCCTTCACCCAAGCTGTAAATAAATCATAAATCATGAAACTAGTATTGTATGGTATATAATTGAGGTAAACTAAGCTAGCAATGAGTAATGAGGATGGTGATTATATATTAAAGTGGTGGGTAGTATCTTATTTGATCACAGATGAATCAATACAGTTGTAAAGTCTTCTCAATGCTAAAGTTAGTAAGATATAGTAAGAATGGTGTGACCTTAGGATGAGTTATTATTTGAAATTGAATAACATGAATGTATTTATACGAGGGAATAGATTGAACTAAATTGTAAGTCAGCTAAGCCATTGATATGCTATATAGGGCATGATCACATAATTGGGGAATTCTTATATATGTATGCATGTATGTATGTGTGTATATACATAAAGAGTGAAAAGTTTAGAGTAACATGACCTACTAAGGTAAGGTATAGGGTTTCACTTGAAAGCCATTTTAGAGGGACTTAATTTTGCTAATGCTAATATGAATGGTCTTGCTAGAAAATGTTTTGGTGCATAACAGGCACAAAATTAAAGAAGAGTATGAGGCAACATAATAACCTAAGAATTATATGCTAGCGAATGTGTCATATAAGGTTGATATAAGGTATATAACTTATCAAAGTAATTTGTGTTGCCCAATTATTATGCATTGATGTGTCTTTGCTAATTGTAACACCCTAATCCACCAAGCTTGCATAATCATCAATACTAACATAACTCTAATAAAGATTAGGTAGAGATAATAATAATAGTATAGGTCTGAGTTACATGCCATAATATAACCAAAACAACTTAAAAATAAGGAGATATAACATATTTAACCCTCAATATATACTGAAAATCATAATGGAAACTACAACCTGCCAGATCTTCTCTTCACTGCGGTTCGATCCACAACAGCTATCAATCCAAAGTGGATTTTATCCTGTGACCTACATGGATAGACAAACCTATGTTAAGCTATAAAGCTTAGCGGGGAAACAAAACTCTAATAAAATATCATAAAATCATTATAACCATTATAATTAAGGAAAACATACAAGTCTACAATATTAATAATCTCACACTTGTTATACCAGAGAAGTCTTTGATCTTAACCATGAATACTATTCTTACAATAATCTAGAGCATTTCGTGAACTTGTCTAGTTCCTGATGACTTTTCAATAAACTTTTAATTCCATAACTCCTTTTTGTTACTTTAGTATAATTCCTTCACCAAAAAATCCTTTCATTTAAGACTCCTGACATCTATTACTGATAATACAACATAAATCTTATTCATTTAATCACATTATTTACATAAGATATGTATTCAAATGTTTATTCAAAGCATAAGGAGTGCATGTGTCCAGTAATGCCTATACAAGATACTGTAAGGCATAATTACTTTACATACATCATTATCTCTTAGGTATAGAATACACTTATAATTCATAATTTCTTCTTATAATCATGTATTCATTAATTCTATATTAGTGTGGCAACTTTAATAGCATACATCATAATATGTGATACACTATCCTTACCTTATGTCCAAGTTATCAGCATGCACATATATGTGTAGATACTTACATATACAAACTAACAAATTTGAATGTGATTTCAGGGAATAAGCATTTCACATTATAATTACTTGATAAGTCCCAATGTCACTTGCATACATTTCATAGTATTTCATTTCATTGCAATAATTTATAGCCAATAGGAATTTAAGATAAAGGAATATAATAGGCTTTTCATCATGCTTACATTGTATAAGTGAACCAATTGATACATGTGTTTCTTTATTTCAACCACAATGTTAATATTTAATCTTTAATAGCTTGCCTAAGTACTAGTTCAAAGGGTGAATAACATGAGCAATGGATACCCAAAGGTATCAAACGATGGATATGCGAAGATATCAAATTGTTGATATCCGAGGATATCAAATGATGGACCCAAAAGGGCCAAACTATGGTTCCATAAAGGAACAAACAGTGGACCCAAATGGGGTCAACTATAGCAGATGTAAGTGTATCACTTAAGGCATGCTTATCTAATCCACAACTGAACTAAAACCTGCAAGCTTTACCATTTTTAACAACATCATTAATTCAACATTTTCTTATTTATTCATTACAATATTTTTCTTGAAGCCATAATTCATATGAGAATGTATATTATTCTCATTATAGATCAGTATTGAGCTTAGGCTCCAGTACACATGGATGCCAGTCATATAGAAGCCTAGTTACATTATCATTCGTTCATTCATAACATAGTAGTTCATATGATTATCCAAACTATAATAAGGCATTGCACTTACACACTTCATTGACTGTTCTAAAAAACATACCTTGTTGTTGTTTCCATGAGTAGCTTCCATATAACATTAGAGTTATTCACATTGATACATAATCATTTGAACAACATTTAAAAATCTATGATCAAAATAATAAGATGAATGAGTTATTTTCATCATAAGGTCAACACTTATTCCTATGTAACTCCTTAGTTCACTTTTATAGTCTATTAGATGATGGATGACAAATTATATATCCTAACGTGATCATATATGCATCAATTATCTTACTTGTACTTTTTATCTTATAACATTTTATACTTAGGTAAGCTTATGTAAGATTATTCCATTTCCTAGGTCAATACACTACTTACGGGCATGGGGTTTACATAATAAGATTTAAGGCATGAGCAAATAGGCAAGCATGTTCCTTTACATCAGTCTAATCATTACTCTTCATTACAACTTGAAGCATAACCAAACTTCTATAGTCTCATCACTACACATAAAATGTAATATTCCCTCTCTATTACCTTATACATGTACATTGCAACTATCTTCTTATTATTACAAAGCTTTATCATAGTATTTACATGCCATTGTAAAGACACATCAATGCATAGCAATTGGGCAATAAAAATTACTTTGATAAGTTATATACCTTATATCAACCTTATATGACACATTCGCTAGCATATAATTCTCAGGTTATTATGTTGCCTCATACTTTTCTTTAATTCTGTGCCCGTTATGCACCAAAACATTTTCTAGCAAGACCATTCATATTAGCATTACCAAAAGCAAGTCCCTCTAAAATGGCTTTCAAGTGAAACCCCATACCTTACCTCAGTAGGTCTTGTTTCTAAACTTTTCACTCTTTATGTATATACAGACATACATACATAAGAATTCCCCAATTATGTGATCATGCCCTAAACAACATATCAATGGCTTAGCTGACTTACAATTTAGTTCAATTTATTCCCTCGTATAAATCCATTCATGTTATTCAAATTCAAATAATAACTCATCCTAAGGTCACACCATTCTTACTATATCTTACTAACTTTAGCAATGAGAAGACTTTACAACTATATTGATTCATCTATAATCAAATAACATACTACCCACCACTTTAATATACAATCACCATCCTCATTACTCATTGCTAGACTTTACAACTGTATAGCTTGGGTCAAGGAGAATCAATAAAAAGGTAGTGTACATGTGGCAGTGCATTAAGAGAGGAAAGGCCATGATTGGCCATGCATCACTAAGAACGAAAGGCCGATTGGCCATGTAAGAGAAAACAGAAGAGGCCTGGATGGCCATTCCAAGTAAAGAGAAGAGCCATATGCGGCCAAGCTAGTGGGAAAGGCAATGCTGTGTATGGCCAAGCAGGGAGATTCAAGGGGAAATATACGGCTTTGCAAGGAGAGAACAAGCACCATACGCGGCCACGTAGACAAAACACAAAGGGGATGCATGGTTGCTTACCACTCAAGGAAAAATGCCAGGCTTCAAGCGGCTGCTCAAGGAAAAAACTACGTGTGACCTGCATGGGAAGGAGGACTACCATACATAGCCGTGCAAGTGGTCTTGGTAGGCATAGATTAAAAAGAAATTTCGAAACCTAATTATGCAAAACATCTATATCTCACTTCACCACCCACTTAAATGATCAATTAAGTTTTATATGATACTAAACTCATCAAAGATTACTAGGTTTAACCTTTAAACTTATAAAAAAGGAAACTTATATATATATATATATATATATATATATATATATATATATATATATATATATATATATATATATATATATATATATATATATATATATATATATATATATAGCATCATAAATCCTAATTCCCATACCTAAAATTGAAGCTTTAACTCCTTATTTAACATACTGATTCATCTCCTTTAACTGATGGTTTCTTCTTCCTCTTACACAACATTGGCAACCACAATATTTCTTAATCCTCCATATCTATAACTCAAATCAAGGAAGGAAGATTAAAAAAGATCTATAAGAGGTGAGACATTACCTTGAAGATGCTACTTACAAATCCTAAGCTTCTTCAATCCTTAATCCAAATAATAGAGAGAGAGAGAGATCTTTTCTGCCCTTTTTCCGATCTCCACCTTCCTCAGGAAGCTTTAAAAGAGTGAGTGGGGTAAATATCTCACTCAAGAAATTCCAAAATTGCCCTTATACATTTTTAATCCTCAAAAAAATATTTTCTTAACATTTAACACCAAACTTCTCACTACAAAAAATGTAGAATAGCGATGAAAATTAGCGAGGATAAAAAAAATTTGTTCCTAAATACACCATTTAGCGACAATATTGTGACGAAAAATAATTTATATCATAAATATTGTTAGGTTCTAGTTGGAAAATAGATATTGTGACAATTTAGCTATAAATAAATTTTGTTGTAGCTAATCTTAGGTGCCAAAATTTTGGTGCAAAAAATAGCAACAACTTTACGAGCATAAAACCCTCACTAACTCTTAATGCATCACGTGGATGATTTATGAACCACTTAGCGATGACTTAATCCTTTCAAACTTTGAAAGAAACAAATTCTCGCTAATTTAGCGAGGATAAATCCCTTGCTAACGGTTAAATAAGTTGGCATTTGATAGAGGAACCATTTCGTGAGAACTTAATCCTCGTTAATTTTACGAGAAATAAATCCTCGATAATTTAATAAGGAAAAATCCCTTTCTAATATTTAAATAAGTTGGCATTTGATAGATGAACCATTTAGCAAGGACTTAATCCTCGCTAATTTTGCAAGAAAAAAATTCTTGCTAAGTTAGTGAGGATAAATCTCTCGCTAACGATTAAATAAGTTAGCATTTGATAGATGGACCATTTAACGAGGACTTAATCCTCGCTAATTTTACGAGAAATAAATCTCGCTATTTTAGCGAGGACAAATCCTTCACTAACGGTTAAATAAGTGGGCATTTGATAGATGAACCATTTAGCGAGAACTTAATCCTCATTAATTTTGCGAGAAAAAAATCCTGGCTAATTTAGTGAGGAAAAATCCATTGCTGATGGTGTTATCATCTTAAGTGTGATGTTTAACAAGTTAGCAAGGAAATAATCCTCACTAATTTAGCTAGGAATACAGTCCTCACCAAATTAGTTAGGATTATTCCCTTGTTGATGGCATTTTTATCTTACATGTGAGGATTAACTAGCTAGCGAAGAAATAATCCTCACTAATTTAGCTAGGAATATAGTCCTCACAAATATAGTGAGGATTATTCCCTCACTGATGGTGTTTTCATCTTACATATGAGGATTAACTAGTTAGCGAGGAAATAATTCTCGCTAATTTAGCTAGGAATAGGGTCCTCACCAATTTAGCGAGGATCATTCCCTCGTTGATGGTGTTTTCATCTTAAGCGTGATGTTTAACAAGTTAGTAAGGAAATAATCCTTGCTAATTTAGCTAGGAATATGGTCCTCGCCAAATTTGTGAGGATTATTCTATTGCTGATGGAATTTTCATCTTACATATGAGGATTAACTAGTTAGTGATGAAATAATCCTCGCTAATTTAGCTAGGAATATGGTCCTCGGCAATTTAGTGAGGATTATTCCCTCGCTGATGGTGTTTTCATCTTACATGTGAGGATTAACTAGTTAGCAAGGAAATAATTCTCGCTAATTTAGCTGGGAATAGGGTCCTTGCAAATTTAGCGAGGATTATTCCCTTACTGATGGTGTTTTCATCTTAAGTGTGATGTTTAACAAGTTAGCGAGAAAATAATCCTTGCTAATTTAGCTAGGAATACGGTCCTCACCAAATTAGTGAGGATTATTCCCTTGCTGATGGCATTTTCATCTTACATGTGAGGATTAACTAGTTAGCGAGGAAATAATCCTCGTTAATTTAGCTAGGAATATGGTTTCTTGCTAAATTAGTGAGGATTAAACCCTCACCGAGGGCATTTTCATCTTACATGTGAGGATTAACTAGATAGTGTGGAAATAATCCTCGCTAATTTATCTAGGAATACTGTCCTCATTAATGTAGTGAGGATTAATCCTTCGCTGATGATGTTTTCATCTTACATGTGAGGATTAACTAATTAGCAAGGAAATAATACTCGTTAAATTAGCTAGGACTACATTCCTTGCCAATTTAGTGAGGATTATTCTCTCATTAATGTTTAAGTTAAGGGCATTTGATTTATAAACTAATTAGCGAGGATATAATTCTTGCTAATTTTGCTAGAAATAAGTTCTTGCTAGTCAGGACATTTCCCTTGCCATATTTTTTAAGCACAAATTAGATAATTATGTTTTAACTATTTTTTTATAATTTTAATTTTTAATATTTAAATTTTATTTACATTTAACTTAGTAAATTTAGTTAATATATTTTTAATAAAAATTAAATAAACTAAATTATTATTATTTAAATGAATTAAATGAATTAAATTATTATTTTTGTATTTAATAGTATCAATTATTATTAATTAATAATAATAATCTAAATTGTGAGAAAATAGTTTTCATAAAAATAGCTAGGAAAAAGTTCTCGCCAATCTTGCAAGAGTTATATCCTAACTAATTCCCTTAAAATTTTTATGCTTTTAGGTAGGACAAACTCGCGTTACTCCTAAAAAGTTAAGAAAAAAGCATCTTTCATAAAACTCATTTGCTTTATTTTTTTCTTTTTCTAACAAATCTTCCTCTACCCTAATAGATGGAGCTTGTATCTCTCTAGTTATTGGAAGTGCTTTGGTTCCTTGGGACTGATGGACAGGTTCGGTTGTATTACCTGCTGGAACTACCAGGTTGGAAGTTTCTGCTAGAGGTTTGTTGTGCTGACATGTTAAAATTTTTTGTGTCTAGAAAAGGTTCTAAGTCTACTTATGGATGTCTTCCTTTTTTCTTCAGAGTTCATTTTGCTCCTTCACCCACCGGCAATCTTTGCGTTGGCAGTGCCGAAACTGCTATTTTCAATTACCTTTTTGCTAGGTTCTCCTCTTTCTTTGCATTTTTTTCTTTACAAACTCTTTTTATTTTTTAATTTGTGAGTAAGGTCAAATTTTAGGTCTAAAGGAGGTAAAATTGTATTGAGGATTGAGGATATTGACTTGGAAAGGTCCACTAAAGAATCAGAGGAAACATTACTTTGAGATCTTTCTTGGATTGGGATAAAGGTAGATATTCATTAGTCATGTGAAGCTCTTTTTTTTCTACTTGTCTTTTAATTGTTTCATTCAGCATCATTTTAATTGATGCTCATTGCTTGTTCAAAAAGAAGAAGAACAAGAAGAAAGGAATCGCGATACATTATACTCATTGGAAGGAACATGTTGCTAATGCGTTGTACATTATTATGATTTTGAAACCTCTATCAATTATAAGGCATGAGGTTGGTAAAGACTATAAACCGTATTGATAGTCTGAAAGTAATTTTTTGTATAAGCAATATACCGAGAAACTTTTAGAATCTGGTCATGTTTATAGTTGCTTCTATTCGAATGAGGTAATTTGCTTTGAAATTTTAATTTTCATTTTAACAGCTAAATCTTTCACTTCTAAGCATCCTTTGTTCCTTATCAAACAAAGAAAAAATATGCTCATCTAGTAAGCTTGAGATTTAAATGAACTAGAACTTGGATGCTATTACAACCTGCCTGTCATGTTTTTAAGTGATTGCGATTTTAACTCCTTTGTTCTCTATTTCCTCAATCCAACACATGTAAAGTGTTTGCATTTCACATGGATTGTTAGGTTTAGGTCATATCTACCTATATGGATTCTTTCTCCTTGTTGCTTTTCATTTTTTCCCCTTTTTGCTTTTATTTCTCCTTCCCAAATTTCTTGAGTTGGAGCATGTCATTCATATTTTTCATCAATTTTTACTAGTTTAGTTTTCAATTCTACTCGCTCTATTTCGCTTTCACTTTTTTTTGTTATATGGAGAAAAATCATATTCAACTCATTATCTCTTATTATAGTTTCTCTTCAAGAGCTTGATAAAATGAAGGAGATTGCAAAATTAAAGTAGTTGCCTTAAGTCTACACTGGGAAGTGGGCTACTGCTACTGATGAAGAAGTACATGAAGAGCTTTCCAAAGGAATTCTTTACACATATCAATTTCATGTGCCAAAGGAGGGGAATCTAAAAATTAATGATCTTATCCGGGGTTAAGTTTTACTCTATATATTCAATGTTACGATGTGTTTCTCTATAATTAAACTGTTGTTTTTCATTTGGGGAATCATTTTGTAGCTTTGCATTTATAACTTCTTTTAAATGGATTTAATGATGACAGAGTTTATAAGATAATATTTGCATTTATCCCATATGAATGTTATGAAGGTTAGTTAGAACTTGGACACCCTTGGAGATTTTGTAATTATAAGGAGTAATGGAAAACCAATTTATAATTTTTGTGTTATTGCTGATGATGCTACCATGGCCATCTCGCATGTTATCAGGTAGTAATGAATTCCTCTAAGAATCTCTTATTTATTTATGTGTTTTTATTTTTGTGCCCTCTAGATTGCATGTTGCATTTTTGTCATCTCACTCTCAACTTTGCATTTTAGAGCTGAAGAGCATTTGCCAAATACTCTAAGGCAAGCTCTGATATATAAGGTATGATCAAGTACACTTCTGAATAGAAAAGTCATTCACACTCATCAACACACATACACCCATATATATGTATAATACCTTTTTACCTTTAGAGAAGTCGATTTGCTTACCAATATTTCATCCTGCCGTAGGCTCTTGGATTCTGAATGACTTTCTTTGCACATGTTTCTTTAATTCTTGCTCTAGATCAAAGTAAATTGTAAAAATGCCTTGGTACAACTTCAGTGGGTCAGGTAGTTCTCATTACTGTTGCTTATCTCTATCTTAGGTTATCTCTAGGATACATTTAGTTGACATTTAATTTCTAAAGGGTCTTTATCTTTTTTCATATAATAATTTCTTCAAAGCAAATGATTGCTATTTAATTGTTCAGGAATATGGGGTATCTGCCTCAGGTTATGGTGAATTACCTGGCACTTTTAGGTTAGGGTGATGGTACAGAAAATGAATCTTTCACCCTTGAGCAACTTGGTAAAAGCTCTACTGATCTATTGATTGCAATTTTTTTCCATAGCTTGCATAATAATAATAATAATAATAATAATAATAATAATAATAATAATAATAATAATAATAATAATTATTATTATTATTATTATTATTGTTATTCTTATTATTATTATTATTTTGTGTAATTGATTTTTGTAATGCAATTCATAGTTGATAAATTCTCGATTAGTCTCGTTAATAAAAGTGGTGTTGTTTTTTACTCTACAAAGTTGAGGTAATTATGGTGCTCAGATTTTAAATTACACATTTCCATCAAATGTTGTTAATATGGGTTTATTTATGATTGATACATGCAAAGTTATTAAAACTTTAAATCCTTTTAACTGCAAAGTATTGCTATCTAAAATTCTTCTCCATTTACACATGTATGCACATTGAAGGTGGATGAATGGTCAGCATTTGAGAGCACTTCCATCAGAAAAGTTAATAAAACTCATTGGTGAAAGGTGGAAGAGCATTAGAATCCTTGTGGACTCAGAAGGACAATTTGTAAAAGTAAGGCTCATCTCTTTACGTATATCATTAATTTTTAATCCACAGAAGTAGGATTTTCTTTAATTTGCATGAGTTGTAAGATAATCAAATGAAGATTAGCTATGGGTTGCAATCATCTATGCTTCTTATTATTTTTAAGAAATGTGGATTTTCATGCATTAATGCAAACATACACTCAAAGACAAGATTAATCTTCTAACATAAGAACCAAGGGTTAACATTTTTTATTAATTCCAAATTTCGATCATGTCTAGAGAAGTATGTGATTTTGCTTGCATTATATTATATGCTGGAAGTAGTTCAGTTGCTAAAGGATGGGATTGACTTAGTTACTAATTCAGAAAAAACACTCTTAATTTTGCTATCTTATCCCTTACATACTACTTTAGTAAGGTGATTCTTGAAGTATCCTATCTCACATGCTCCATTCAATATTTATTAATTATTTAATTTAATTGCATATGATGTTATATGATATGATATGTAAATGATAATTATAATTTTTACTAACTTATTTCAATATATCATATATGTAAACAAATTCAATTAGACCTCAAACTTTATTTTATTCAATCTTATTCAGGTTTTAATTTGATGTTGAAAAGTTATTTAATTTATAATAATCTTGAGTTGAATCAAGCTTGAGCTTAATCTTTACACTGTGTTGGTTTGAATTGACTTGATTACACTATTCTATTGCCCTAACCCAATTTTGAGTTATCTCCTAATGATGTATCCACCTCAATTCCAACTTTAGTTCTAACATTCAAGGAAAGCTAGTACTTTACTCCCAATTACTTGGGTGATAAATATAATTCTTTTGATTTTCTTATTCATTTTACCAATATTTTTAGCATTTGATTACAATTATGTTGTATAATCTGAGAAAAGTTGAAGCTAATATGCAAGGTAATGATTTTCTTTTTTCGTCCTTGTGTTATACTATTGAATACCACTATACTTTAGTTGTGAAATTATTTGTCATGTTTTGGTCATATGCTAAGGTATTTTTGAGTTGGTATAAAGTGCCTAAGAGGGTGTGGACATACAAGAGTGAAATTTAAATAACCCTATTTAGGTCAAGTAATATTTGATAGGTTGTGGCTTCAGCCATTTTGGCAGTGGCAAAATAACTGCCCTAATATGTGTTTGTGTTTTTCCAAATGTGAGATATAATTTCATGTTACATTCTTCAAGATATCTTGTGATGTTGGATCGAAGTATAGGATTGAAGAGTTTGTTTCGATGACATTGCTTGTTACAACCTGCCTGTCCTGTTCTTAAGTGATTATGGTTTTAACTCCTTTGTTCCCTATTTCCTCAATCTAACAAACAAAAAGAGTTTGTATTTCACATTGATTGTTAAGTTTAGTTCATATCTCCCTATATAAAATTTTTCTCCTTGTTTCTTTTCATTTTTTCCCTTTTTGATTTTATTTATCCTTCCCAAATTTCTTACAATGGAGCATGTCATTCATATTTTTCATCAATTTTTACTAGTTTAGTTTTCAATTTTACTCACTCCATTTTGCTTTCACTTTCTATTGTTGCTGTTTTTTTCTGGTGAAAGATCATATTCAACTCAATCCTGTTATTGGTTGGTGATTGATTGATTAATCCATTAAGAGTCCATCAAGTATCATGAGTTTGTCAGATATTTGATTGGTGTTGCTTTTTTTCTTTTTTTAGTTCTTACGGTGATATAGAAAGGTTTAACAACTTTCACATATTTGTTTTTTCTTATCTAGAGTCTAGACTATATATTTCTTAAAGATAAACCATACTTATATGAATCTTAATTGTCATCATCTTGTTACTCATTGATGCTTATTTAGCATACGAATTTCAAAACCATTGTACCTAATCAGAAGTCTCAATCCGTGTTTCAAGTTTAGCAAAGAAACCCAAACTCTCCAACTATTCTAGTATGTAGTCGCGATCGATGAATCCAACAAGAGATATATTATGTAGCAAAATGTAAGTTTATTAGGAAATGGTCCATATTATTTACACATGTGGGACTTCGATGCAGTAGCATGCAAGTTAAATTAAGATTTCACCATTTGAGTTTTTTAGTCATTCATTTTTTCCTTCTTTAATTTGAACTCCTGTCCAGTAAAGTGTTTAACTTAATTAATTAGGAGCAGTTTGGTTTAGAATAAGGATTTGTTCATTAGAGGTAGTTCAGTTTAGAATTAGGATATGGCCTAATTATGTGTTGTATATTTATCTCAATTAAGGTTTGATTTTTAAGGTTTTCTTTAGGCCTAATTGTTTTCTATTTTTTTCTTTTTCAAGCACATTCATCTTATTGTTTCTATAACTGTTGAATTTTAATTGCTTTTATTTTTTCCATTATTTCAAGTGGTATCCAAGTGCAAGCCTGAATGGATGTTTTGATAAGTGACCACAAAGAACTCAGGATTTAACAAGACCTTGAGACTTAAGAGAAAGTCAAGATGTGCATTAAACTTGATTACAGTCGAGTATCAGTTTCCTATTCTTTAAATGGAAGATTAGCTTGATAAACTAATTGGTTCTAAGTGATATCCAAAATTGATTTGATGATTTGATATCACCAAATTAAAATGATATGTAAAATTGAATGCAAGATGGCTTTGAAAAGCCATAAGTTATTCAAATGGTAGCTCTAGTTAAATTGGTATTTTAGTTTTCTTTTCTGACTGGATAATGATACAGTATAATCAAATCCAATTTAATTTTTCAAATTTACTTTTAGCTAATTAGGAATACTTAACTAATTTTGAATAGTTTCCCATCTAGACTTAGGATTTATCCTAACTAGTATAAATAGTGCAAATATATTCAATATATGTGTTGTATATGATCTCACAATTCAGAATTTTATTTTAATGTTGCAGGATATTTTTTTGAAGCTGCATGTTTGAAAACTTATTGCATTAGTTTTTGTCTTTTCATCTACACCAGAACTTTTGTTTGGATTATATCTTCTATACTACTTCAAGGTGTTTGAGAGACAAATAGGTTCCAATAAGTATTCGGTGAGCTATTCTCCAAATAAATTAACCATGAATCCTTTTAAGGTTATTTTGGACCTATTAAACATTGCTACAAGTTATAAGTTATCATAATAAGTTTTCAAAATATGTTTTTTTTTCTAGAGAATCTTCAAACCCTTCTAATATTCTACCTATTATTATCTTATATGTTTTTTTAAAGGAAAAATAACTCTAAAATAGTGTCATGTTTAACTTCATTTTCTATCATGTCAAAATTAGTGTTGCATGTGAATCTGAAGAGTATTTTTGTGTGGAAATCTTGTCTTTTATATCTGTAAGTCCCCTTTTTTGTGCTTATCATAATAATTTCTTTTCTCTTTTATAATTTTTTTATAATTTTTTTTGCTTTATTCTATTTTAGGCTAAAAAGAAATGACGACAACCTATAGCTTGTGAAGTCTTCTTATACACCCATACAAAGTAGAATGATGGATCATCTTTTGTTAATGATAGATGCAGAGCGATATATGTAAGTGTAAATATTGTAATTGCATACTAGAAGAATTTACAGATCTTACTTATAATTTGAAATATGGATTTTTCAAGCTGAGATTCATATAGAGCTTCATGCTAAGATTCATTATGAGCTTGAACAAGAGTTGGAACAACAAATGGAGCAGTGAGTAAGATAGATCCAGTAGTAGATGTAGGTACAATAACAATTTTTCCAGCAACGGATTAAGGAATAGATGAGCTTATTCACTTCTTGTAATGTCTATACTAATAGCTCAAGTGCTTCACTACATGATCCATACATCGGGTTATAGATACTTTTTACCTCCATTACAGAGTTATAATATACATATTAGGACATCTTGTATATCTTTTGTTTCTGCTATATATGCATGTATATATTATTTTGGATATGTTCATTCTATATATGCATGCATATATTATTTTGGATATGTAATGATATGCACTTGTAAATACTAGTTTATTTATTAATATATATATTTTTATATTAAGTATTGAGTACTCTATAAATATTATTGTTATTCTTTAATTTGTTATTTAAATAATAACACCTCCATAGTAAATTAAAAAAATTTCATTTTAAATTTAGAAAGTATAATAAATAATATTATTATCGTCGTCATACTCAAAATAATGTTTAGCGAGGACCAATCTCATGTAAAATTTAGCAATAAAAATATTTGTCACAAATTTGATGCTAAAATTTAGTAAGGAATTTGTCGTTGCTAAAATTAAAAGTCCTAGCAAAATTAGTGAGGATTAAAGTCCTCATTAAAATTTAAATTCCTCATAAACTTTAGCGAGTAATTTAGTCCCAGCAAAAGTTAGCGAATAAAAAGTCCTCGCAAATGTTATTGAGGGCTTTAGCCTTGCAAAATTTAGCGAGGACTTTAGTACTCACAAATGCTAGTGAAGAATATATTTGTCGCTAAAATTTAGCGATGAAAAATCCTTGTAAAAGTTAGCTAGGACTTTATCCCTCATAAAAATCATCGTAAAAGTTAGCGAAGATTTTAGTCCTCACTAAAATAAGCTAGGATGACTTTTGTTACAAAATTTTTGTCGTCGCTAAATTGATTTAGCGATAAAAAATCATCATTTAGCGAGGAATTTTTTCCTCGCTATTTTGCATTTTTCTTGTAATGTCTTATTTAATTCAATTGCATCCTTAATATTTTAGCTACACTATTTTCATGTACACAATGTTATAAGATAAAAAGTACAAGTTAGATAATTGATGCATATATGATCACATTAGGGTATATAATCTGTCGTCCATGATCTAATAGACTATAAAAATGAACTAAGGAATTACATAGGAATAAGTGTTGACCTTAGGATGAAAATAACTTATTTATCTTATTAAATTGATCATAAATGTTTAAATGTTGTTTAAATGATTATGTATTAATGTGAATAACTCTGATGTTATATGGAAGCTACTTATGGAAATAGCAAAAAGGTATGTCTTTTAGAACTCTCAATGAAGTGTGTAAGTGCAATGCCTTATTATTGTTTGCATAATCATGTGAACTACTATGTTATGAATGAATGAATGATGATGTAACTAGGTGTCTATATGATTGGCATCCATATATACTGGAGCCTAAGCTCAATACTGATCTATGATGAGAATAATATGCATTCTCATATGAATTATGGCTTCAAACAAATATTGTAATGAATAAAGAAGAAAATGTTGAATTAAATATGTTCTTAAAAATGGTAAAGCTTACAGGTCTTAGTTCAGTTGTGGATTAGATAGGCATGCCTAAAGGGATACAGTTGCAACTGCTATAGTTTACCCCATTTGCATCCATTATTTGTTCCTTTATGGAACCATAGTTCGGCCCTTTTTGGTCCATCGTTTGATATCTTCGGATATCCACAGTTTGATACTTTCGCATGTCCATCATTTGATACCTTCGGGTATCCATTGCTCCCGTTAACCACCTTTTAAACTAGTACTTAGGCAGGCTCTAAAGATTAAAGATTAATATTGTGGTCGAAATAAAGAAACATATGTATCAATTAGTTCACTTATATAATGTAAGCATGATGAATGGCCTATTATATTACTTTATCTTAAATTCCTATTGGCTATAAATTATTGCAATAAAATGAAATACTATGAAATGTATGCAAGTGACATTAGGACTTATCGAGTAATTATGATGTGAACTGCTTATTCCTAGAAATCACATACAAATTTGTTAGTTTGTATATGTAAGTATCTACACATATATGTGCATGTTGATAACTTGGACATAAGGTAAGGTCAATGTATGACATATTATTATGTATGCTATTTAAGTTGCCATGCTAATATAGAATTAATGAATACATGATTATAAGCAGAAATTGTGAATTATAAGTGTATTTTATACCTAAGATATCATGATATATGTAAGTAATTATGCCTAACAGTATCTTGTATAGACGTTACTGGACACATGCACTCCTTATGCTTTGAATGAACATTTGAATGCATATCTTAAGTAACTAATGTGATTAAATGCATAAGATTGATGTTGTATTATTAGTAATCGATGTCAGGAGTCTTGAATGAAAGGATTTTAAGGTGAAGGAATTATACTAGAGTAACATGAAGGAGTTGTGGAATTAAAAGTATATTGAAAAGTCTTCAGGAACTAGACAAGTTCACAAAATGCTCTAGATTATTGTAAGAATAGTATTAAGATTAAAGACTTCTCCGGTATAACAAGTGTGAGATTATTAATATTGTAGACTTACATGTTTTCCTTAATTATAACGGTTATAATAATTCTATGATATTTTATTAGAGTTTTGTTTCCCTGTTAAGCTTTACAGCTTAGCATGGATTTGTCTATCTGTTAGGTCTCAGGATAAGCTCCCCTTTGGATTGATAGCGGTTGTGAATCGACTCGCAATGAAGAGAAGATCTGGCAGGTTGCAGTTGCCCTTATGATTTTCAGTATATAATGAGGGCCAAATATGTTATATCTCCTTATTTTGGAGTTGTTTTGGTCATATTATGGCATGTATTTTAGGCCTGTATAATTATTATTATTATCTCTGCCTAATTTTTATTAGAGTTATGTTAGTATTGATGATTATACAAGCTTGGTGGATTAAGGTGTTATAAATATTCTAATTAAAATATTCAAATGAGTATATTTAATTGAGATAAATTTAAAGAGAAATTTAGATTGTGCTTGGAGCGATGAAACATTGGTCAGCCTTTGGAAGCCAAGATGGCATGTTAGTGGTCCCGATAAGCTGGGTGATCCTATGATTCGCATAGGATTCATTCTTAAGTTCTTTTTAAATTTAGATTTATTAAATATTTTCATATGGATAGATTAAGTAGAATATTTTCTATTAAAGATTCTAGATCTATTTTAACTAGTGAAGATAATATTAGAGAATTAGATGAAATAAATTATGTAGAAGTAAATATTAAAAAATTAGAGAATGATTTGTTTGATTAGACTTTACCTAAATAAGATATTCGAATAATATATTCAATATGCACTTTTGAATTCTTTTATGATTATTCTGCTAAACAAACAAAATAGACAATAGCTATTAATAAAAAATATGAAACCATTCAACTATTATCATAAAAAGCAATAATTGAACATAAGAAAAAATATAGATTTTTGTATATAGGATTAGTATAGATAGCAATGAAACCTTTATTCAGATTAGGATTAGATACTATAACTTTAACTATTAAAATAAAGAATTTAAATTTTAAAGCAATAGCATTGATATATAGAATATATTATAAAGTAATGTCTATGGCCATAGATCCTACAACTAGGAAACCTTTTATAAAAAAATGAAACTTCATTATTTGAAGCAAATAAAGCCCATTCTAACATTCAAATTCCAAAACAAATTAGATGGGATGAGATTACTAGATTAGGAAATTGGAAATTAAAAGAGGTATGTGAACCTAAACCAATTATTATTAATAATCAATTATCAAGAATATTAGAACAAAGTGATGGATCAATTCAAATAGATTTGTCCTCAGATAATAATCAATCGAGTAGTTCTTTTATATATTCAAACAATAGACCTTTAATACCTAGATCATTATCCGTAAAGAATTTAGAATTAAAAGGACTATATTTTAATAGAAATATTCCAATACCATTATATAATGAAGAAATAGAAAGCAAATATTTTGTTAGCCTGGCTAGATCTCAAATGGAAGCTTTTTTCTCAAATTAATTAATAATTTAAAAATGACTAGTTTTCAGATAAATAAAGAATTTTTAAATGACACCAGATTTAGAAAAATTTTGTCAAAAAGAAATAAAAGATTTAAAGAATAAAGGAATAATAAGAGGCTCTATGTCCTCTTGGTCATGTTCAACATTTTATGTTATAAATATCACAGAAATAGAAAGAGGCACACATAAATTAGTAACAGATTATAAACATTTAAATGCAGTTTTTCATTATATAAGATACCATATACCATACAAAAAAAATTTATTAAAAAAGTTATATGATTCAAATATTTTTTTTTTCAAATTCGATATGAAATTAGGATTTTGGCAAATACAGGTAGATGAAGAAGATAGGTATAACACAGGATTTAATGTTCCATTTGGACATTATGAATGGAATGTTATGCCATTTGGTTTAAAAAATGCTCTTTTAGAATTTCAAAATTTTATGAATGATATATTAAGACCAATATACAAATTCTCGATAGTAGACATTGATGATGTATTAAGTTTTTCAAATTTAATAAGCCAACACATCAAACATTTAAAAAGATTTTTCACTTGATTCATCAGAGTGGATTAGTAGTTTATGAACCAAAGATGCAAATTTTTCGAACTAAAGTTAGATTATTGAGACATGATATAGATTAAGGCACTATAAAACCCATAAATAGAAGTTTAGAATTTACTAGTAAATAAAAGATAAGAATCAATTACAAAGATTTTTAGGATGTTTAAATTATGTTCATGATTTTTTCAAGGATTTAGGGAAATTATTTAAGCCTTTATATAATAGGTTAAAAAAGAAACCTGAACCCTAGACAGAAAAACATACTAGTATAGTTAATGAAATTAAAGAAAAAAATAAAAAGTTTACCATATTTAAATATACCACATCCAGAAGCATTTTTAATAATAGAAACATATGCTAGTGATATCGGTTGTGGTGGTATTTTAAAACAAAAATGAAAATAAACAAACAAAGAAGAATTAGTATGATTTTATTCAGAAAGCTTAAGTCAAACTCAAAAGAACTATTCTATTATCAAAAATCGAATTTTACTTTATTGTTTTATGCATAAAAAAGTTTAAAGATGATTTATACATGAAAAGATTTTTATTACGCATTGTTTGCTTATCAGTAAAATATGTTTTACAAAAAGATATCAAAAACCTAATTTCAAAATAGGTTTTTGCAAGATGGCAAGCTTTACTTAGTAACTTTGATTTGGAGATCGAATTCATTAAAGGAAAAGATAATAGTTTACCCGATTTTCTTTCTTGTGAATTCTTACAGGGCAAATGAGTTCTAATAAACAAAAGTTTTAACAAAAGCCATATTATCAACATGAACTTCATTATCATCAGGAAATTATCAATAGAATCATCCACTTACACCTCCTCCTATTAGGACCATATCTAGACCCTTATTCCCTGCATCACCTTCTTTTCCTCCACTTTAAAGGCCAAAAAATCTATTCACCTTCTGCACTTTAATAACCATATACATAAGCTTTAACTTCTCATTCTTCTCTTATTTCTTGCATAGTTTATTCTCCTTCTACTAGAAATTCTTCACCTTATCATTTGAATCAGAAGAGATTAGAACTAGAGAAACTTAGCATATCAGAAAACCAAAGTTTTTATAGGTTAACTGACTATATTTTTCCTAATAGTTGACATTTTTATGAAGAAGATCAAAGTAAAACACGAGAGTATTATGTAGCCATACGAGTAGACACTGAGTTAGTAGAAATAGAACACCACTATAAAGAGAGAGATAAAAATGAAATTTCTTATAGTAATGTTAAGATTATCCATGTAATTACTTAATCAAAATGGGGATCAAGGCCCTACCAATTGAAGACATTATCAGGATATCCTCCCAAATTACTATATAGCTATTATGATTATCAAAAAGCCTGGTATCGAGCATTCTACTTAAGGAATTTTTAACATTCATGTTTTTTTTAAATTTTGACATAAATTTGGTGGCATTCTTCCAAATTGGTTCATTAGGTGGTATGGTTACTTTGGCTTAATCATTAAGCAACTCTATTTCAGATTAAAGAAGCTTTTGTCAAGTTTATAACTTACTACAACCTAGGTTCTACAGACAATCTTTTTAAATATTGTGAATTGTTCAAGGTTTCATGGATTATTTCATGGATATATCACATTTCTAAATAGATTAATCAGTTACCAATTCTTTATCTAGAATTTTGAGTAAAATGGTGGAATGGTTTTGAGATCAAGAAGGCTGATAAATAAGCAGTTATCAATTATTTCAAGCACCCAACGTCTATAGCTTCATCATCAATTTTTTCAATAGGATTTATTGCCGATAAAAATTAAATTGTCAATTTATTATCTTCAGCACCCATAGAAGAAGAGTTCAATTTTATTATCAATCGAATTTCAGCTGAAAGGGCAAACTCATCAAAAGGCATTATTCCTTCTCCACGTCGTGCATTGAAGATTCTTAAAATCCATTTGCAGATGTAAAATTATAAATCATATATTGTAAAATATAGATGTAAGGCAAATATAATGTACATAAACTTAATATAAAAATGTTAACGTAAAAAAAAATGGAAAAAGACAAAAGGACAAAAGTGTTAGGATTTAAAGTTAGCTTTATCAATTCTCCCACCCTCCCCACAAAACCTTTAAAACCAAAGTTATCATTACTATTACAAATTATTATTTCAACTTTACTTCAAAACTAACTTTCCACTTTATCTTATCCTTTTATTCAACACCATTTACTATTTCAAAAAGAAAGCCTTTGTTACCCATTTCAACTAACATCATTTTAAAAAATAAATAGTTTTTTTTACAAAGATAACTATTACATTTTATTAAAAGCATTATTATGAAGCAAATATTTATAAAAATTTATCTTGAAATCTTATCAAGAGCATTATTCCAAGATAGGTGTTTATTTTCAGCAACCGACCTTATCTTCAAGTAATTATCACAAGGATTGATCATCAACTTTTTTCAAGTATATAAAAAGGAATTTGCATCAGTTACAAGCATGAGTTCTTTGGAGAGTCTCCTTTCACAACCTTCAAGAGGAGAATATTCAAAATTAGAGAGAAGAATAAAATATCCCTTATAATTTCAACCTCCTTTTGTAATAGAACCTTAGATTTGCAACTTACGTTTTCAAAAGCATGTTTATGTACTCCAATAACATCATCAAAAACATCTTGTAATTTATATTCAAAATATATTTCATCAGGTATTTCATTTTAATTATGTCTTGGTGTATAGATAAATTTTTAAATGGTTGATGTTCAATTGATTTTGATAATGCTAAAGATATGTTTTTACTAAAAAGATAATTAATTAGTTTAAAAGATTATTTAATTAAAGAACATGAAGATTTTCATTTAAATGAATTTTACAATTATCAGAATTTTCATATGAAAATGAATTTAATTGATATTTTAATATTTTTTCCCAATATTCTGGCAGAACGATTTCCTAATTTATAAAATATTTCAAATAATGGATAGAGAACAAAAAAGACTAAAGCTTTTGGAAGGATATCATGAATTTAATAAAAAAATAGCTAGATTAAAAGTTTATCTTATAGTTTATTATCATTTATTTCATGAACTTAATATGTGTGATTGCAGAGATTTTCATAAAAATATAAAATTAATAAATTTAATGTTAGAATTTTTTAAGCCTTTAGTAGAACTTTAATATGAATAGACTAAGAGAATATGTAATTGAGCTACAAGTTAGAATTATGAATATAACAAAATAAAATAGAGTTAAAAATTCAATTGAAAGGAGAAAATAAAATTAAAATATTTATAGAAATATTTGAATTAACTCCAAATTATAATTTATATCAAAGAATAGAAAGTTTAGAATTTATGATAATAATAAATAATTCGAGAATCAAATATTGAAAAATAAAATAAATAGGATACCTTTAGGTTAATAATATGAAAAATATTAAAAAGAAAATTAAGAATATAGAAAGATCAATAAATGAATTAAGGGAAGAATTAAAAATTATTGAACCTAGATTAGCAAAATTAGAAACGAACATGATAAAAATAGAGAATTTAAATTTATCTCCATTTGTAAACTATGATATTATTGTAGAAAGTATTGCATATGTGATCAATATAAATAAACAGTTAATTAAGAAGATAGAAAATAATAAAAATCAATACATATATGTTAAATATTAATTAATAAACTATAACTCTGTCATAAATTAATAAATTAAATGAAACAATAACACCAAGTTAACCTGATGCAGCGATATATATATAAGTTGGATTTTTAGAAGAATTGAAAAAGGAAATAGTTAAACTTATAATTAATGAAAACTCTAGTAGAGATGTAAAAGTTACTACTTATTTAAAAAATACTTTAAATGCAATAAGTGAGGAATCTAAAATTAATAACATAGTAATTCTTAATCTGAATCTTATTGTTGCATAGGATCATGTCAATATGATAATATATATATGATAAGTGATGAAAATGATTTTTTATTAGATATTATTGATCAAATCAATGATCTAAAAATAAAAAAGAATTATCTTCTTAGATTAAAAGAAATAATAAGTACAAAAGAAAAAAGAGATTTTACATCTTATAATTTAGCTGAAGTATATAAAAAATTTGAAATTAAAAAATAATCAATTATTCAAGATCTTCAGGAAGAAATTAAAATATTGAAACAAGAAGTAAATATGTTAAAAGGAATATTATCCTCTAGTATTATCATTAAAGATACACAAGATGAATATATAAATGGTTTATCTTAAGTAAATTATCAAAAGTGATATGTAAAATTATATATAGTCGTTAATGATGATTTTCATTTAACTACCTTACCTTTAATAGATAATGGAGAATATCAAAATTGTATTCGGGAAGGTTTAATTCCAACCAAATATTATGAAAAAAAACTTCTAAAAGATTGGTACTGCTAATGGATCTAAGTTAACAATTAATTATAAATTTTCAAGAGTGAAGTTATATTAGCATTATTAGATCTATATTGGGAATAAGAAATTATTTTAGATATATTAGACGATACATTATCTAGCAAAATTGAATTAGATAATCTGAGTCTTTCTTAGATAAAAATTCTAATGAAAAAATCTAAATGAGTATATTTAATTACGATAAATTTAAAGAGAATTTTGAGACTGTACTTGGAGTGATGAAACATTGGTTAGCCCTGAAGGTTTAGTGTTGGTCAGCCCTTAGAAGCTAAGATGGCATATTGGTGGTCCCGATAAGCTGGGTGGTCCCGTGATTCATACATGTTTCATTCTTAACTTCTTTTTAAATTTAGATTGATTAAATATATTCAAATGGATATATTAAGTATAATATTTTCTATTAAAGATTCTTGATCTAGTTCAACTAGCATAGATAATATTAGAGAGTTAGATAAAATAAATTATATAGAAGTAAATTTTGACAAAGTAGAGAATGATTTGTTGATACTATACCTAAATAAGATATTCGAATAATATATTCAATTGGCACTTTTGAATTCTTTCATGATTATTCTATTAAACAAACAGAACAGATAATAACTATTAATCAGGAACATAAAATTATTCAATTATTATTAGAAAAGGCAATAAATGAACATAAGAATAAAATTATAGATTTTTGCATAGAGGATCAGTGCAGATAGCAATAAACCTTTTATTCTAACTATGATTAGATACTTCTATTTTAATGTATTTAAGAGATGTTAGATGTGTTAATTTTTCAAATTCTTTACTTGCTATGGCTAAAACTAATTTAGCAAATGGACCGATATATTTTAATTATTTTCCAGGATTTACTGTTAGCCTATATGATTCGAATATATTGGATACTTTAATATTAACTGTTAAAATAAAGAACTTAAATTTTAAGGAAAATGGTAGAGCAATAGCAGTAATATATAGAATATATTAAAAAGTAATGTCCATGACCATAGATCCTAAAACTAGAAAATCTTTTAAAAGAAATGAAACTTTATTATTTGAAGCAAATAGAGCCCATTCTAATATTCAAATTCCAAAATGACTAAGATAGGATGCAATTACTCGATCAACAAATTGAGAATTAAAAGAAGTATGTGAACCTAGACCAATTAATATTAATAATCAATTTTCAATAATATTAGAACATAGTGATGGATCAATTCAAAGCTAAATATTAGGGATAAACATATTATGACTATAGATGACGAAACTATGTTAGAGATAGAAACTACATCAGAAGTATAAACTTAGAAAAACAATTTAAGCCAACTATTGAGGAAGAATTTTCAATTAAAAAATTGCATTTTAATACATATACACCTAGACCAAAACCTCGTAACTATTACCCAAGACCCACACCTCGAAACACTTAATATGAAGAAACTAAATATCAATTAGAATATGATGGTAGATCTTTATACTAATGGAATATAGATGGTTTATCAGAATATCAAAATATTAAATTTATTATAAGAAATGACTATGGCAGCTAGTGCTTAGAAATCAAAAGGAAATAGTGAAACTGCAATAGTTCAAACGTTAATATAATGATTTACTGGATAGCTAAAAGGTTGGTGGGATCATTATGTAAATGAGATAGATAGGAATTCTATATTAACAGCACGCAAAAGAATTGTTAAGGTAGAAAATAATATTCATATATGTATGTATGTATGCATGTATACATACATACATACATACATACATATATACATATACATACGCGCGCACACACACACACATGCATACATATTTATATACATATATACATATATTTACATACATACATACATACATACATATATGTACGCGCGCGCGTGTGTGTATATATCAGGCTTTCATTTGTCATTTTACCTTAAATGATTATATTTTCACCATCATCATCATTCAATCAAAATTTCTTCCTTTACTTTCAATAACGTTTTCACTTTATTTTTACTAATCTTGTTCAAAAGCCAAATTCATACATTTTTACTAATGTTTCATCAATTTATCCATTAGTTTTCTTTTGTTCCCCTTTCGGCCACTACTTATTTTCATTCATTTCACATTGGTTCCATGTTATATTTTATATATTTTTGTTAGCTTTTATTATATTACCTACAATTTTATTTTTAAATACATACTTTATACATTACTTTATTATTATTTCATTAAAATCTCTTAAGTGCATGCTAGTTTACACTTTGGTTAATATATATACACTATCATTCATCAACTTTTTCATGTGTTCTTACTTTTTAAATGTTTCTTTGATTAGTTTAGGCTCCTATATTGTTGTATATATACAATATTCAACTAGTATACAAGTGTATACCATTATTTCCAATTGACGAACATTAGTTTTAAGGGTACTTTTATTGTTTTGATCACTCACACTAAGTTCATTTACTATCCTAATGATCATTCCATACTTACTTTTCAATTAATCAACAAATTATCACCTTGTACGCCTATGTATACAATGTCTATTAACTTATTTTTCCAATAATTATTATTTATTCCATGTTAATTCATTAATTTACTAGTTTATCTTAGGTTATTTCATCATTTTACTTATATTCCTATAGTTACATAATAGGTTTTCACGCTAACCTCCCATTGATAATTATATTTTCATGTCTTTAACTTCACAAATCTCATTATTTATCATTTAATTTCATTTATTTACTATTTTTTTGAATTAAAACACATGTTACATATAAGAGACCTAAATGACATAATAGGTGTCAATTCCTTTTTCATGCTTTTAATGTGCTTTGTTGCATTTTATTTCACCAATCACATTATTCAACACCTAATTTCATTTATGCATCATTAATTAAATTTTAACTTAACTTACACACATAAGTTCTAACTTACATAGCCTTAATCACAAGAAATAATTTAGTTTAGGTATCCATATACCTATTTTCCAAGCTCTTTCCATGGTTTCTCTTACTTTTTCACCTTTCCCTTCCTTTTTCCTTATGATTTCACTTGATTTTCCTTATTTTCTTCTTTGCCTAAATCATCCATGCATTTTTTTCTATACTTTTATTCAACCATAATTTAAAATATACTTAAAATATTATTCCTGTTGGGAATTAATCAGTTACATACATCACATGTATAAGTGAAAATTAATATTTTTAACCAATATATATGATATTGCCATAAATATACAATATAGATATTAATGAAAACAAGAAAAATCACCTTTGATATTTGTTGAAAAGTTGTTTTTCCTTCTCATCGGGTTATCGCAAATCACAGTGTCCAAAATTGAACCCCTCCAATCGTAATTCACAGAAGTGAAGGATCAAATGAACCAAAAATTATTGGAACACAAGGTGGCCAAAATCTCCTTGAAGCTAGTAAGGAGAGTGGCAGCTAGGTTAAGAAGAAGAGAGAATTTTTTTTCTTTTAAAACTCTTAACCCTAAAATCCCTTTATTTTAGATTTTATAGGTAGGTTAAAAAATCCAATTTCATAATAGGATTGATCTCTTTAAAATTGCTGGAAAAATATTAAATGGTCTTTTAAAATTATTAATAATTCATTTGGGCTCAATTAAATCCAATTTAAGTCCTTTCATAAAGGACCTTGCATATAACCCATAAACTAGGCTCTTCATGCATACACTTGGATTTAATTACGTAAATTGATTCTAAATCCATCCAAATTAAATATATAGGTTCCATAACACTTATGAAATATATTTAATTTATTTTAGTCCAAAAATTAGGCCTCTAAGGCCTTCTATATAGGTTTTACGTGGAAGCCTCCTAGTGGGCTTCTGTGCAAAAACCAAAACACTAGGCCTTTAATTATTTCTCCAACGGACTTATTAATTATTATATCAGCCCTATAAGATTTATAGTCCAATAATTAATTATGAAATACAATATTTCACTTAGATCCATTTTGCAGAACATTTCTACTTATGCATAATTAATTAAAATTTTTAATTAATTATTTTCTTATATATATTTCTCTTCTCCCATAATAATGTCAAATATTATTATCTTTATAATTTTACTATTTTATTCTTTACTCTGTATGTGTGTGACCTATTGGGTTCCTATCCATATTGGCAGTATAATATGTAATTAAAATTTCTATTCAAAACTCATATGATTTAAACCTCTTTATATTATTTTATCAATCCCTTATTGATATTTATGATACACTATTGTACAAGTCATGAGTGGCCTCTAGCTAAGCATCATAACTACCCAAACATCAGAAAAGTCAAGTGATTTTGACTATACCCTTCCATAGAAACAGTTACCGTGCAATTACTCCTTTCACCACTCTTATCTCAATTAGATTCTGAGTATGGATTTATGTCAACTCATATGAATCTAATTATGTATGTTCTATTAATTTAACCATTGTTTCTAAAATGTCCTTTATGGATCCCTATCCATCTTGGCATATAACTCTGGCTAGAGATTTTCTGAACAACGCAATTATAGAATCATGCGAGATAACTTCCCTTAATAAATCTGGGATGGCGAATCCTTTATCGATTACTTAACTATCTTCAAGTAGGTCATGATATACCCAACCTCCTAACTATGTTCACCCCCAGTTGGAAATAAGCAGTTATGGAGTTTAAGTATATCACTTACTACTTAAGATAACCTTGGTGATCTCAAGTCAAAGGATACTTGCACAACCACTATGAAGAGATACCTCACTGACATAGATTTAATATCCATGTGAGGATTCTCTTTGCAAGTTTCCAATGAACTTGTTCTTTTAACAAACATCCATATATTAGCTTTTATCATCTTCCATAATCATAGTTATGAGAACTATTACTTGAACTATTCAAGAAGCATAACATGTGTTAGTCTGTCCGAATTAATAATGTCCTATCTTGTTAATTCTATGACTAGGGATATTTAGATATTATCACATTTGCATACAATAGACATCTCGTATCATGAACACTTTCATGATTGCCTTTGCACTTTGTTTATAATATCTAGGACTTTATTTATTAATTTAAGATATACAAACACATATATTAAAACATAGAATTAATAAATGAATGATGCCTTTGACTAATAGCATGAATATATATATATATATATATATATATATATATATGAAATACATCCGTTATTTTTCGTAGGATTTAGGGCATACTATCTAACAATCTCTCACTTGTAATAGAGCCAATCACTCATATATCTTAAACCCATGTTATTTATATGGTGATCATGTTTAATCTAGGAAAGTGCTTTAGTGAGGGGATCTGCCACATTATCATCTATAGGGACCCTTTCTATCTTCACATTATTTCTAGATACTATTTCCCTTATGAGATGATAGCATCTAAGGACATGTTTGGATCGCTGATGAGACCATTGTTCATTTGCTTATACAATGGCTCCATTGTTGTCACAATATAAAAGAATCGGATCAATAATGGTAGGCACCATTCCTAGTTCAGATTGAATTGTTTGATCCATACTACTTCTTTGGCTGCCTCCAAAGTAGCAATGTACTCAGGTTCTATTGTGGAATCATCAGTTATTTCTTGTTTAGAACTTTTCCAACTAATTGCTCCTTCTTCCATTATGAACACAAAACCAAACTATTATTTACAGTCATCTTTATCAGATTGAAAACTAGCATCAGTATATCCATTTACTTTTAAACTACCCTCTCCATATACCAAGAATGTATCTTTAGTCCTTATTAAGTACTTAAGGATATTATTGACAGTTGCCCAGTGCTCTTCTCCAAAATTGAATTGGAATCTGCTTGTGACACTCAAAGCAAATGCTACATCTGGATGTGTACATAGCATAACATATATGATAGAACAAATTGCTGATGCATATGGTGTTTTACTCATGCTCTTTCTATCCTCTAGTATATGTGGACACATACACTTAGAAAGGTGTTTCCATACACCATGGGTATAAACGCTGTCTTAGAAAGATCCATATTGAACCTCTTTAATACTTTATCTATATATGTATTTTGAGAAAGACCTAGCAACCTATTAGATCTATCTCTAAGATCTTTATTCCCAGATTATAGGATGCTTCTCAAAGGTCTTTCATGGAGAATCACTTGGATAACCATATTTTAACTGATTGGAGAAGAGAAATGTCATTTCTCATGATCAATATGTCATCCACATACAGAACTAGAAAGACAATTGCACTCCCACTAACCCTTTTATACACACAAGGTTCATCTTCAATCTATGAGAAACCAAACTCTTTGATTGTCTCATTGAATCATATGTTCCAGCTCCTAGAGGCTTGCTTTAATCCATAAATGGATCTTTAAAGCTTGCATACCTTTTTGCCATCTCCTAATGTGAACCCTTCTGGTTGTGTCATATACACATACTCAGTCAGATTTTCATTTAGAAAAGCTATCTTCACATCCATTTGCCAAATCTCATAATCATAATGAGATACAATGGCTAAAAGTATTCTTGTAGACTTAAGTAACGCTACAGGAGAAAAGATTTCATCATAATCAATTCCTTCTCTTTGATGATAACCTTTTGCTACTAAGTGAGCTTTATAGGTAACTATATTATCTTCCATGCCAATCTTCTTTTTGAAGACCCATTTGCACCCTATGGTTTACCCCTTTAGGTAGTTGAGCTAAAGTCCATACTTTGTTCTCATACATGGAGTCAATTTTAGACTGCATATCCTTAAGCCATAAATCACATTCTGAACTGCTCAAAACTTCTTGATAGCTTATAGGCTTATTGTCCTCTCTACAGTTATATATCTATCTAAATCAATATGAAATCCATATCTCATAGGGATAGAATGCATCATAGTATATCTTCTAGTATTTTATGTATAATTAGGTTCAATTGTAATCTCATCATTATGAGATTCAGTCTCAGGTTTAATCGGTTGATCTACTTCTACTGTGGGTCATGAACTTCACCAAGTTCAATTTTACTCCCATTATCCTCTCGTAAAAGAAACTCTCATTCTAAGAAGAGAGCATGCCTTGAAACAAACACCTTTTGTTCTAAGGGATGGTAGAAATAATATCCAAACATTTCTTTTGGATATCCTATAAATAAGCATTTGTCAGACTTAACATCTAGTTTGTCTGACATTGTCCTCTTTACATAAGCAGGACAACCTTATACCTTCATATGAGAAAGTGTGGGTTTCTTGTTATTCCATATCTCAGATGGAGTAACATCAACCAATTTACTAGGAACTCTATTTAACACATAAACAACAATTTCTAATGCATATCCCCAAAAGGACTTAGGCAAGTCTGCTCAGCTCATCATGGATCGAACCATATCTAATAGTGTTTGATTTCTCCTCTTAGATAATTGAGATAAAATCCTATTATCTTTAAGATAATCTTGAAATTCTTGGCTTAAGTATTCTCCACCTCGATCTGATCTAAGTGTCTTAATACTTTTGCCAAGTTGCTTTTTTACTTCATTTCTGAATTCTTTGAACTTTTCAAATGCTTCTGATTTATATTTCATTAGATAGATATATCCAAACCTAGAGTAATCATCTATGAAAGTAATGAAGTAGGAGTAACCTCCTCTGGCATGTGTAGTCATTGGACCACATACATCTGAATGTATTAAGTCCAAAATTCTTCTAGCTCATTCTCCTTTACCAATAAAGGGAGCTTTTGTCATTTTTCCTAATAAACAAGATTCACATGTATCAAATAATTCATAATCAAATGATCCCAAATCACCTGACTTGTGTAATTTGGTCATGCATTTCTCATTTATATGCCCTAAACGACAATGCCATAAATATAAGGTGTTTAGTTTATCTTGTTTCATTCTCTTGGTATCCACATTATGTACCTCTTTAATTAAATCAAGAACAAATGTACCACTCTCAATGATAGCTTTAGCATAAAGTATATTGTTCCTAAAAATGTAACAACATTTGTCCTTCAAAGAAATGTCATAATCGTTCAATAAAGAACTGAAAGAAAAAATACTTTTAGATAATGTTGAAACATAATAAAAATTATTTAACTTCAGTATTAATCCACTTGGAAGAGGCAAATGATAAGTGCCCACAACTATTGTAGAGATGTTTTGTCCAATAGATGACTGTAGATATATTTTTACCTTTCCAATTCTTCTACTACTTTTAAGCCCCTGTAGATCATTACACAAATGAGATCCACATTCGGTATCTAATACCTAAGATTGTTTTGAAGTAATAGAATAAGTATTTATTTCAATCATATGAATACCTAAAGTAGAAGCATTAGCTTGCTTCTTCTCCTTGAGTGCATCTAGATAGGCCTTGCAGTTACGCTTTCAATGATCATCTTTTCCATAGTGGAAGCAAGTTCCTTTGGGATTCTCCTTCTTGGCAACCTTCTTCTTGGAAATCCCACCATGCTTTGGTTGTGCCTTGGTCATCTTCATCATCATCTTCTTCTTCTTCTTCTTACCTTTAGTAGAAGTGACAACCATGACATTTTTTGAATCCTTCTTGAAGGATCCATCAGCTATTTTGAGCATATTGATTAACGCAGGAATAGTTGCTTGGATCTTGTTCATGTTGAAGTTAAGCACAAAAGGTGCAAAATTTGGAGCCAACGACTACAAAATTAAATCTATGTATAGATCATTATCCATTACATAGCCAAGTCTACTCAAATGCTCAATTTACCCTTAGATATTTAATGCATGAGTAGCAGCTAAGGTGCCGTCCACCATTTTACAGCTAAACAGATCTCGAGCAATCTCATATTGCTCAGTTCAAACATGAGAAGAATAAAGCTCCCCTAGATGCAAAATGATGGTTCTAGCATCCATCATCTCATGTTGCTTTTGAAGCTCTGAAGACATAGCACCCAGCATTAGACATACCATCTTTTCACTATCCTTAATGTATTTACAATAAATTCCCTTTATCTCATCAATGGCATCATTTGATGGAATTGGTGGATCTTTATCCAAGACATAATGGATCTTTTTAGCTCTGATAATAATTCTCACTTGTCCGATCCAATTAGAATAATTGCTGCCAACCAGCTTGTTATCCAAAATTGATCGTAGGTTTATGTTTGATGTACTCATGATGATGACCTAGATGTGAAAAAGAAAAACATATGAGAGTATGCTCATATATATGTATGCATCAATTAAGTCTTTAATTAATCTATTTACTCCCACTATTTTATTGGGAATTAATAGCCCTCACTATATAATTTGAGAAAACCTTATGGTTTTCTTAGTGGACCAATATCCAATCCTTGATATGAAATTTGACCTTGACTGTGGTCAACAAGTCAAACTGCATATCATATATGCATTCACTAATCTTGCCTCTACAACCATTAGCCTTAATTATGGTCAACAAGTTAATAGGCTAGCTAAGATGACCTATTTAATTAGATTTGAACATATTCGATATAATGTGAGCTTGACTGTGGTTAATAACCCATACTATAAAGAACTTTTGTTCTCCTCCAATTAATGGAAAGCTTATATACCTTAGTATTAGTTTTGAGGGATTTTAGTCAATTAAGTCTCATCATACATGGTTGGCATACATTGGTATGCATCCTATATCTATCGCATAAATATAATCATACAAATATGGTATAGTTATAGACTTTACTATATTGACCTCCCTGGGCTAAGAGGGAAATCAAAAGGTCAAACCTCGGCAATATGTATGATTTAAACAAATATAAATAATTACATTATTTTCAATCTTGTTGGATCTCTATCCGGCACATCTTGCTTCTTAATAGTGATCTCCATATCTATCTCTAACTCTAATCTAAGTAATCTAATTACATATTACAATTTAAAAATAAAATATGAACCAAAACAAGTGGCCGGGACATAAAAGTCCTCAAAGGGTCGAAACATGCATTATACTCAATCACATTGGGCTTTGTCCATAACTATCCATCATGCCAATCATACACCCTTATATGCATTTCTAATTTATAAAGTAAAACCATATAATGAAATATAAACTACGTTTCAACTCTTGAAACTTACTTTTGAGTTATTTTAATAATGTGATCAAATTAGAAAAAGTTTTCCATTTTGGAAACTTTCCATTTTAAGCAACCTTTTTACATGCATGTGTTCTTACCATAATTATCAATCCAATTGATTATTAATTGATTATTTAATTAATTAATCACATTAAATAATTAAAGAATCAATTTTTGGCTTAAAACAATGGGGAGGCCGAAACCTACAATTTAAACCCAGAAGTGTGTTCACACACAAACAAGTTTTGTGTCTTTTAGACCATATGTACCATTGGAATGAGCCAAGCCCACTCCAGCCCTTAAATATAGAATTGTAGATTCATGGCAAAACTGTGGCTTTGATACTATGTTAGGAATTAATTGGTTACATACATCACATGTATAAGCGAAAATTAAAATTTTTAACCAATATATCTGATCTTTTCGTGAATATACAATATAGATATTAATGAGAATAAGAAAAACCACCTTTGATTTTTGTTGAACAGTTATTTTTCCTTCTCACCAGGTTGTTGCAAACCACAGTATCCAAAATTAAACACGTCCAATCGTAA
The DNA here is from genome assembly GCA_037975025.1 of Excoecaria agallocha. Taxonomy (NCBI): domain Eukaryota; kingdom Viridiplantae; phylum Streptophyta; class Magnoliopsida; order Malpighiales; family Euphorbiaceae; genus Excoecaria; species Excoecaria agallocha. The sequence continues at coordinate 106,113,021 of CM075806.1, read as the reverse complement.
TCCACACAAGAGAAGGATCAAATGAACCAAACATTATTGGAACACAAGGTGACCGAAATCTCCTTGATGCTAGCAAGGAGAGTGGCAGCTAGGTTAAGAATAAGAGAGAAATTTCTTCTTTCTTTTAAAACTCCTAACCCTAAAAACCCTATATTTTGGATTTTATAGCTAGGTTAAAAAATACAACTTTATAATAGGATTGGGATCTTTAAAATTGATGGCGAAATATTAAACGGGCTTTTGGAATTATTAAAAATTCATTTGGGCTTAATTAAATCCAATTTCATTCTTTTCATAAAGGACCCTGCACATAACCCATAACTACGCTCTTCATGCATACACTTGGATTTAATTACCCAAATTAATTCTAAATCAATCCAAATAAAATATATAGGCTCCATAACACTTATGAAATATATTTAATTTATTTTAGTCCAAAAATTAGGCCTCCAAGGACTTCTATATGGGTTTTGTATGGAAGCCATCTCCTGGTGGGCTTTTGCGCAAAAACCAAGTTCCTATGCCCTTAATTATTTCTCTAATGGATTTATTAATTATTATATCAGCCCTATAACATTTATAGCCCAATCATTAATTATAAAATATAATATTTCACTTAGGTCCATTTTGCAAAACATTTCAAAAAAATACTACAAACATTTCTACTTGTGCATAATTAATTAAACTCTTTAATTAATTATTCTCTTATATATATTTCTCTTCTCCCACAATAATATCAAATATTATTATTATTGTCATTTTACCATTTTATCCTTTACTCTATATGTGTGTGACCAATTAGGTTTATATCTATATTAGCAGTATAATATGTAATTAAAAGTTCTATTCAAAACTCATATGATTTAAACCTTTTTATATCATTTTATCAATCCTTTATTGATATTTATGATACACTATTATACAAGTCATGAGCAGCCTCTAGCTGAGCATCATGACTATCCAAACGTCAGGAAAGTCAAATGGCTTTAACTATATCCTTCCAGAGAAACAGTTACCATGAATTATTCCTTTCACCACTTTTATCTTAATTAGATTTTGAGTATGAATTTATGTCAATTCATATGAATCTAATTATGTATGTTCTAATAATTTAACCATTATTCTTAAAATACCCTTTTTGGATACCTATCCATCTTGGCATATAATTCTGTCTAGAGATTTTCTGAACAAGGTAATTATAGAATCATACGAGATAACTTCCTTTAACAAATCTAGGATGGTGAACCCTTTATCGATTACTCAACTATCTTCAAGTAGGTAATGATATACCCAACCTCCTAACTATGTTCACCCCTAGTTGGAAGTAAGCAGTTATGGAGTCAAATTATATCAGTTACTACTTAAGATAACCTTGGTGATCTCAAGTATAAGGATACCTGCACAACTGCTATGAAGAGATTCCTCACAGACATAGATTTAATAATCATATGAGGATTCTCTTTGCAGGTCTCCAATGAACTTGTTCTTCTAACAAACATCTATATATTAGATTTGATCATCTCCCATAATCACAGTTATGAAAACTATTGCTTAAACTATTTAAGAAGCATAATATGTGCTAGTCTATTCGGATTAACATTGTCCTATCTTGTTAATTCTATGACTAGGGATATTTAGATATTATCACATTTGCATGCAATAGATATTTCATATCATGGACACTTTCATGGTTGCCTTTACACCGTGTTTATAATATCTAAAACTTTATTCATTAATTTAAGATATACAAACACATGTATTTAAACATAGCATTAATAAATGAATGATGCCTTTCATTAATAACATGAATTTATATATATATATATATATATATATATATATATATATATATATATATATTCATCCCCTTTTTATGTTGGGTCTAGGGCATACTCTCTAATAATTCCCTACCTCAAAATATACCTAAAAATCCATTTAACTCATTAAAATTTCACTAAATTAACTTGAATTTTTGTTCCAAACCTTTTCTTTAGAATTCAATTTACTTTCTCCACATGACATCAGTTCAAGAGATAATTAGAGATGAAATTAGGGCCTTTGAATCATTTAGGGTAAAAAATTAGGTGGAATTATGTTGATGTAATTAGATGAAAAATGGAGAATTTAAATGAAGAGTGGGATAGCAATGAAGGGGAAAATAGTGGAGAGAATGCTGGAAATTTTTTAATTTTCAGCCTTTTTATACCGATTTTAATTTGGCAAAATCAGGTCCAACCAATTGTGGATAATTCACTTAAATAACCAGTATTTTGGCCAAATATTTTTCTACCACTTCTCTTGCTCAGTTTCTCATAAAAATAGGTCTATGGTGATATAAAAATATTTATTAGGTTACATGAATATTTTCAAATCAATCAAACATAATTTTTAGGTATGATAAATTTCCACCGGTCTAAAAATTCATTTTCTTAATCACCGTAAAATTGATTTTTCATTGCCAAAAAATCTCCCATAATATCTGAAGTGAATCCATATGTTTAGACAAATTTTTAGAGTCCTCTAGCATTATTTTCAAATTCAAAGGTAAAATTCACTAGTTTGAAACTTAAAAATTTGAAGTTATCTGAAAATTCATTTTTCAGCTCCGCATATGAATTGAGATCATTTCTTGTAATTTTGTGTAATTGAAAATTTTTTTTGAGATCCGTGAATTATTTTTAGGCTAGTTAATGTTTGGTCAAACTCTAGTATGATCTAGGCAATTTTTTCACTATCCATTATAAAGGTTTATTTGACCTCAGTTTCACCTTAAATTATGCCACCAAACTCATCTTAATTTGTCATTTCTAATGGTAAAGAAATATTTTTGTGGCCTTCGGGTAGCATTATTCACTCTAGTGTCACTATTCACTATTGAATAACACTATTCACAAATATTAAAATTTTAAGCCATTACAAACGTTCTCCCTCAACTCCCTATTATTAGAAAGAAATAACAGAGGAAGGAGAGAAAAGAGATGCCTATAAAGTGCTGGATTCTCTTGATTTTGAGTAACTAAAATTGAAGATAATACCAAAGAGCTTAAACCTCTATAATTTACTGTAAATATTTGAGCTTAATTGTAAATATTCATTTTTTTCTTTTATTAATTATTTGATTTTTTTTATTAATAATTAATTGATTAAGTCTTGTGATTAACCTTTATTTCATTTTATTTTTAGTATATCTCTTTATTGGTGTGATTATTTTTTAGTAAATATGTGTTAACTGGGATGATGAATTTTACTATCCATCATCTTTAATCTCTCTCTATTTTTTGTTTTTTCAACTTGATTTTATTTATTATTGTTTTCGTTAGCCTTTAGTTCATGCTTTCTTTGCATAAAAATGAGTTTTAGGTGATTTTAGACATAAATCATGCGTCACCATGGTTTTTTGTATATTGAGTGTAAAAAATACTATTCATCATCATTATCATCTTATTCTTTACTAAGTTCTTCCCAATTCTATGGTTTAATTTTTTATTCTCAAATTTCTCTCTCAAATGAAGTTTTCCTTGCATCAAAATGAGTTTTGGAAAGTTTTTTTTACCATTTTCATGCATTTATTTGACTTGATTTAAGTTTTGGAGTGAAATCAATTTCCTAGAATAAAGTTCTAATATCATCTGGGTTAGGTCATGGCCTAAAGGTGTGACTCACTAGCACCTCATGGCCTCAGGCCATGACTCTTTACAGATTTACTTTTCCCTCCCTACTTGCTTTGTGACTCACCTTCTTCCCTGCATGTGATTCATTTCTTTGGCCACTTAATTTTGGCATTAATACATGCAAAACATTCCTTTTATTTTTTATTTTTGGCCTATATTTCTATTAGTATATACATACTGCACCTGTGATAATCGTCGAACCCTGATGGCATTCAATTTATTTTTAGAAGCTCGTTTTTAGGACTCGAGATCGAATAAAGGTTCATTAACTAATGAAAGTTGGTCGCTTCGCAATAGATATGAATTTATCCCCATCTATTATTAACGATCAACCTATGAAGGTATCTATTGGTCTTCACAAGATAGGTATCATGAAGTTGCCACCCAATAGAATATTAAAAATGTGAATTCTAACCTTATGAGGATAAAACTAAAGATGGTTCGGGACCTCACTCTTATTTGTACCTTAGTTAACATTAGATAAATGAGTTTTCAAAATTAATCATTTTATCTCTTTCCTCATGCAAGTGATCAAGTTGGAAAAATAAAAGCCCATCTAAACATGTTGGAAAAGCCATAAAAACATGTTAAATTGAAAGCAATAAAATATGGCATAGAAAGGCAACAAAATTATGAATGTCACTATGTAAAGGTAAAATCATACACAAATCGGGGAGTTCACTTACAATGTTTATTTGGATGGGGACATTGGTCCCTATATGTATATTAAAAAAGGCAATTTTGTATGTGTATTATTTAGAAAAAAAGGGATGATTGAACTGATTTTATTAAAAAAAATAATGTTAATTTGTATAAAATCTTTTACATTATCAAGAAAAAGGTTATTATTTTAGGTTTGATTTTTGGGATAGAAACAGGACATTGGTCTAACTTTATTAGAAAAATCCCATTTTGTTAGTAGAAATCATGTAGGTTTTAGTTTAAGAGTGTGAATAACTTTTATTATTACATGCCTTGCAAGAAATGAAGAAAATAAAAGAATAATAATACATGCCTGAATAAATTAATAATAAGATAAAATAAATCATAATCTATGCTCTTTCACTTGGCTCGGGGGCTCGTAATGTAGCCCTTAAAATAGTGGTCATGATAGGAAATGACATTTGTTAATAATGAATGATTAATAATTAATTAAATTAAAAACTTAAATAAGTAATTAATATTAAATAATAAAATTTATAAATTAAATAAAATGCATGATGCATTCGAAATTCATACATCATGCAAAGGCATACGTATGCTAAAGTGATAAATAAACAAGATAAGAAATAAATATATAATAAAATAAGATAAATTAATAAATATAATGAACATAAATAATGCTAAAATTATAATAATATATTAAGTATAATAATCAAATATAATATGTATGTGACACTAATTATTAAATTAAGGGATAATAAATATAAATGTAAATATGTAAATGCATGCATAATTTATATGAAATAAATGTGAATAATAATAAAATGCATAAACTAAAATAAACTATAATAAATAAATAATATTGCAAGGCATGATATAAAAATTATATGGTAAATAATAATATTAATTATAATAGGATTAATAATAAATGGATAAATAAAGATTAACATGAATAATAAACAATAAAATGTCAAATTAATACAAATATATAAATCAATACAAACAAAAATAACATTAGCAAAATGTAATAACAAAATGAGGTATATTGCATGAATAGGAAAATAAAATAATTAAATATGATACAGATCAATGTGTGGTCATTGCTAGCTTATCAGCATGTTAAGCCACGATTGATACCTTGTTGTTGCCAGCTTATTGGTATTTTTATAAGATAATACAATAGCCAAAGCTTGGAATATAGAGTTAGAGATATGTACTTAAAGTGGCTATCTCTATGTTAGTAATGGTTGAGTTAGAAGATAATGGAGCAATCCAGTGTTGCATGCTGGCTTGTTGGTGAGAACTAAATCATTTAATCTCCCTTTGTTCCTTGAGTTGGTGATAAGTTTAGATGTCTCTCAAGAGGTTTTTATACTTACAGTAAGACTTTAACGCCTCTCAAATAAGACTTTGATGCTTATAAAGATGTTAGAGAGTATGCCCTAGAGCCCATGTAAAAGGGATGAATTTCATATGTATGAATTTATATTCTTAAAAAAAGGCATTATTCATTTATTAATGCTATGTTTAAATACATGAGTGTGTAAATCTTAAATTAATAAATCAAGTCCTTGAAATTATAAAAACGGTGCAAAGGCAATTATGAAAGTGTTCATGATATGAGGTGTCCATTCATGCAAATGTATTAATATCTAAATATCCCTAGTCATAGAATTAACAAGATAGGACATTGTTAATTCAAAGAGACTAGAACATGTTATGCATCTTGAATGGTTCAAGCAGTGGTTATCATAACTGTGATTATGGAAGATAATCAAAGCTAACATGTGGATGCTAGTTGGAAGAACAAGTTAATTGGAGACATGTAAAGAGAATCCTCACATGGATATTAAATCTATGTTAGTGAGGAATCTCTTCATAGCGGTTGTGCAAGTATCCTTAGACTTGAGATCACCAAAGTTATCTTATGTAGCAAGTGGTATACTTTGACTCTATAACTGATTACTTCCAACTGGGGGTGAACATAGTTAGGAGGTTGGGTATATTATGACCTACTTGAAGATAGTTGAGTGATTGACAAAGGATTCACCATCCCAAATTTATTAAGGGATGTTATCTCGCAAGATTCTATAATTGCCTTGTTTAGAGAATCTCTGGCCAGAGTAATATCCAAGATGGACAGAGATCCATGAAGGGCATTTTGGGAACAATGGTTAAATTAATAGAACATACATAATTAAATTTATATGAGTTGACGGAAATCCATACTCAGAATCTAATTGAGATAAGAGTGGTGAAAGGAGTAATTACACGGTAACTGTTCTATAGAAGGGTATAGTCAAACCACTTGGCTTTCCTGACATTTGGATAGTCATGATGTCTAGCTAGAGGCCGCTCATGATTGGTATAATAATGTATCATAAATATCAATAGGGATTGATAAAATGATTTAAAGGAGTTTAAATTATGTGAGTTTTGAATAGAACTCACAATTACATATTATACTGCCAACATGGACATAAATCCAATAGGTTGCACACATATAGAAAAAAGGATAAAATGGTAAAATGATAAGGATAATAATATTTGATATTATTATGGCGATAGGGAATTGAATAATAGAATAATTAATTAAAGAGTTTAATTAATTATGATCAAGTAAAATTGTTCACAAAACTGTTTTGAAATGTTCTATAAAAATGGACCTAATTGAAATAATGTATTACATAATTAATTATTATTGAACTATAAGTGTTATAGGGCTGACATAATAATTAATAGATCCATTGGAGGAATTAAAGAGGCCCAAAGAAGTGAAGTTGGTGCATAAACCCTCTAGAGGAAGGGTTACACGCCAACTACAAACAGAAGGCCTTAGAGGCCTAATTCTTGGACCAAAATAAATTAAATATATTTCATAAGTATCATGGAGCCTACATATTTAATTTGGTTGGATTTTAAATTCATTTGGGTAATTAAATCCAAGTATATGCACAAAGGGCCTAGTTTATGGGTTTTGTGCATAGTCTTTTGTGAAAGGGCTTAAATTGGATTTAATTGAGCCCAAATAAATTATTAATAATTCCAGAAGCCCAATTAATATTTTTCCAGCAATTTTAAAGAGTCAAATCATATTATGATGTTCGATTTTTAACCTAACTATAAAAATCCAAGTGATAGGGTATTAGGGCTAAGTTTGAACAATTAAGAGAAAAGTTTTTCTCTAACTCAAAAGCCCTAGCCACCACCTTCCCTAGCTAGCATCTAGGGTTTTTGGTCAGCCCTTGTTTCTCCCAATTGTTGGTTCATTCTATCCTTCTCTTGTGTGGATTACTTATTGGAGGTGTTCGATTTTGGACACTGTGGTTTGCGACAACCCGGTGAGAAGGAAAATCAATTGTTCAATAAAAATCAAAGGTGATTTTCTTATTCTCATTAATATGTATATTGTAAATGTAACACCCTTACAAAAAAGTCTAACGGAAACAAGTGATAAGTCGAAAAATTTTTTATTTGGTAAGTAGTCACTTGGACAATTATAGTTTTATCGGCTTACTTAATTTATAAGTATTTCTTTGTGGTTAAGCCTGGAGTCGATGGGATAGCACAAAAAAAAATTTTTGGCTTATCACTTGTTTCCATTAGACTTTTCTATAAGGGTGTTACAGTAAATTCATGGAAAGATCAGATTTATTAGTTAAAAACTTTAAATTTCGCTTATGGATGAGATGCATGTAACCGATAATTCCCAACACGGTATCACAGCCTCGGTTTTGCCATGAATCTACAATTCTATATTTTTCTACGAAATAAGTTTTATTTTTTAGTTATTTATTTCATGAACATTAAAATATCATATTTGATTGTTCATGAATAAGAAATATTGATTTCTGGATATATGTGATCAAATATATATAACAAAAAATAAAAACGATTCTTTTGAGAAAGGAATCATGGTTTTTGTGTGAATGGCTTTTATTTTTCAATGATGTTTAGGGGCTGTTCTAAATTAAAATTTTATTGATGCACTCTAAGATCATTTTGATGATAATTTATGTGTTTAATATGTGATATTAAGCCATAGGATCAAACAAAATTAAAATCGAACAAGTTTTGCATGAAAACTAGTTTAGTCAAAAAGTTCGATAAATTGGTGTTCTTCGTGTGTTCTTGGTGTGTTCATATTTAGAACAATTTTTAATCTTCTAAATCAGATATATCTGATATATTAAGGTGTTTTTAATTAATTAGATTAATTAAAATGGGGCTTGAATTAATTGGATTAATTTTAATTCATTAAAACCACTTAATGGGCGTAATTATGTTTACGGACATGGTTTAAATTAGTGAATGACTTGGTGGACCCAAGGAGCTGATTTAAATAAAATATAATAAACTATAATTAAGTTTATTAATGGATTTTAAGGGCTGGAGTGGGCTTGGCTCATTTCAAAAGGCCTAAATGGTCTAATAGACACAAAACTAGTTTGTGTGTGAACACATTTAGGGTTTAGTTTGGTGGGTTTCGGCCTACCCTTTATCTAAAGCCCAAAATTGATTCTTTTATTTATTTAATATGATTAATTAATTAAATAATCAATTAATATTAATTAATAATAAATTGGATTGATTATTAAGGCAATAACACATTCATGCAAAAGGGTTTCCTAAAATGGAAGTTTCCAAAATGAAAAAGTTTTCTTATTTAATCACATTATTAAAATAACTCAAAAGCAAGTTTCAAGAGTTGAAATAAAGTTAGTAATCCATTACTTTATGCATTAGAAATGCATATAAGGGTGTAAGATTGGCATGATGGATAGTTATGAACAAGGCCCAATGTGATTGAGCATTATGCATGTTTTGGCCCAATAAAGACTTTCATGTCCCGGCCACTTGTTTTTGGTTTGTATTTCTTTTTCAAATTGTAATATGTAATTAGATTACTTAGATTAGAATTAGAGATAGAGATGGAGACCACTATCAAGGAGTAAGATGGGCCAAATGGAGATCCAACAAGATTGAAGATAATATAATTATTTTTACTTGTTTGAATCATGCATACTACCTAGGTGTGAACTTTTGATTTCCCTTTTGGATCGGGGAAATCAATGTAGTAAAGCCCATAACTATACCATATTTGTATGCTTATATTTATGTGATAGATATAGGATGCATACCAATGTATGCCAACCATGTATGATGAGACTTAATTAACTAAAACCCTCAAACAAATACTAAGGTATATAAGCCTTCCATTAATTTGAGGAGAACTAAAGTTTTTTATATTGTGGGTTTTTTTACCACAGTTAAGCTCACATTACATCAAATATATTCAAATCTAATTAAATAGGTCATCTTAGCTAGCCCATTAGCTTGTTAACCACAGTCAAGGCTAATGGTTCTAGAGGCAAGATTAGGGAATGCATATATGATATGCATGCATCAAGAGTTGATAACCTAATGATCCAATAGTTGTGTAGAGACATAATTGGTATAGAGATACCTAACTTTCAAGGGTATAGAGTATGCCCTAGAGCCCATGTAATAGGGATGTGTTTCATATGTATGAGTTTATATTCTTAATAAAAGGCATCATTCATTTATTAATGCTATGTTTAAATACATGAGTTTGTAAATCTTAAATTAATAAATGAAGTCCTAGATATTATGAACACAAGGCAAAGGCAATCATGAAAGTGTTCATGATATGAGATGTCTATTGCATGCAAATGTGTTAATATCTAAATATCCCTAGTCATAGAATTAACAAGATAGGGCATTGTTAATTCGGACAGACTAGCATATGTTATGCTTCTTAAATGGTTCAAGCAGTTGTTCTCATAACTGTGATTATGAAAGATAATTAAAGCTAACATGTGGATGCTTGTTAGAAGAACAAGTTCATTGTAGACCTGCATAGAGAATCCTCACATGGATATTAAATCTATGTCAGTGAGGAATCTCTTCATAGCGGTTGTGCAAGTCTTCTTAGACTTGAGATCACCAAAGTTATCTTAAGTAGAAAGTGGTATATTTTGACTCCATAACTGATTACTTCCAACTGGGAGTGAATATATTTAGGAGATTGGATATATCATGAGCTACTTAAAGATAGTTGAGTGACTGACAAAGGATTCACCATCCCAAATTTAATAAGGGAAGTTATCTCGCATGATTCTATAATTGTCTTGTTAAGAGAATCTCTGGCCAGAGTAATATGCCAAGATGGATAAAGATCCATGGAGGGCATTTTGGAAATAATGGTTAAATTAATAAAACATACATAATTAGATTTATATGAGTTGACAGAAATCCATACTCAGAATCTAATTGAGATAAGAGTGGTGAAATGAGTAATTACATGTTAACTGATTCTATGGAAGGGTATAGTCAAAACACTTGACCTTCCTGACAATTAGGTAGTCATGATACCTAGAGAGAGGCCAATAATGACTTGTATATAATGTATCAAGAATATCAATGAGGATTGATAAAATTATTTAAAGGAGTTTAAATCATGTGAGTTTTGAATAGAACTCACAATTATATATTATACTGCTAATATGGACAGGAACCCAATAGGTCACACACATATAAAGAAAAAGGATAAAATGACAAGGATAATAATATTTGATATTATTATGGGGATAGAGAAGGGAATAAGATAATAATTAATTAAAGAGTTTAATTAATTATGATCAAGTAAAATTATTCGTAGAACTTTTTTGATATGTTCTGTAAAATTGGACCTAATTGAAATAATATATTTCATAATTGATTATTATTGAATTATAAGTGTTATAGGTCTGATATAATAATTAATAGGTTCATTGGAGGAATTATAAAGGTCTAAAGAAGTGAAGTTGGCATAAAAGCCTTCCTAATGAAGGGCCACACACCAACTCCAAGTCAAAAAGGCCTTAGAGGCCTATTTCTTGGACCAAAGTAAATTTAATATGTTACATAAGTGTTATGGAGCCTACATATTTAATTTGGTTGGATTTGGAATTCATTTGGGTAATTAAATCCAAGTATATGTACATAGGGCCTAGTTTGTGGGTTTTGTGCATAGTCTTTTGTGAAAGGGCTTAAATTGGATTTAAGAGCCCAATCCTAACTAATAATTCTAAAAGCCCAACTAATAATTCTCCAGCAATTTTAAAGATCCCAATCCCATTATGAGGTTGGATTTTTAACCTAACTATAAAAATCCAAGTGATGGGGAATTAGGGTTTAAAGTGTGTGAACACTTAAGAAAAGTTTCTTCTCTTTTTCTCTATACCCTAGCCGCCACTCCCAAAGCTATCTTATAGGGTTTTCATCCAGACCTTGTTTTCTACCAATTTTTTGTTCATTCTATCATTCTCTAGTGTGAATTACTCATTGGAGATGTTCGATTTTGGACACTGTGGTTTGCGATAACCCGATGCGAAGGAAAATTAACTGTACAACAAAAATCAAAGGTGATTTTTCTTATTATCATTAATATTTATATTGTAAATTCATGGAAAGATCAGATATATTGGTTAAAAATTTTAAATTTCGCTTATTTATGAGATGTATGTAACCAATAATTCCCAACATGGTATCAGAGCTTCGGTTTTGCCATGAATATACAATTCTATATTTTTCTGCGGAATAAGTTTTATTTTTTGAGTTATTTATTTCATGAACTTTAAAATATCAGATTTGATTATTCATGAATGAGAAATATTGATTTCTGGATATAAGTGTGATCAAATATATAAAACAAAAATAAAAATGATTCTTTTGAGAAAATAATTTTTTGTTTTTGCGTGAATAGCTTTTAATTTTAGGGGTTGTTCTAAATTAATTTTTTATAGATCCATTATAAGATCATTTTTATGATAATTTATGTGTTTAATATGTGATATTAAGCCATAGGATCAAACGAAATTAAAATCGAACAAGTTTTGCATGAAAACTAGTTTAGTCAAAAAGTTCAATAAATTGGTGTTCTTGGTGTGTTCTTGATGTGTTCTTCTTTAGAATGATTTTTAATCTTCTAAATCTGATATATCTGATATATTAAAGTGTTTTTAATTAATTTTATTAATTAAAATGGGCCTTAAATTAATTAGATTAATTTTAATTCATTAAAACTACTTAATGGGCTTAATTATGTTTACACACTTAGTTTAAATTAGTGAATGACTTAGTGGGCCCAAGGAGCTGATTTAAATTAAATATTATAAACAATAATTAATTTTATTAATGGATTTTAAGGGCTGGAGTGGGCTTGGCTCATTCCAAAAGGCCCAAATGGTCCAATAGACACAAAACTAGTTTTTGTGTGAACACATTTAGGGTTTAATTTAGTGGGTTTCGGCCTACCCTTTATCTTAATCCCAATATTGATTCTTTTAATTATTTAATATGATTAATTAATTAAATAATCAATTCATAATTAATTAATAATCAATTGGATTTATTATTAAGGCAAGAACACATGCATGCAAAAAGGTTTCGTAAAATGAATGTTTCCAAAATGAAAAAATTTTCTAATTTGATCACATTATTAAAATAACTGAAAAGAATGTTTCAAGAGTTGAAACAAAGTTAATAATCCATTACTTTATGCATTAGAAATGCATATAAGGGTGTATGATTGGCATGATGGATAGTTATGGACAAGGCCCAATGTGATTGAGTATTATGCATGTTTTGGCCCAATGAGGACTTTCATGTCCCTGCCACTTGATTTTGGTTTGTATTTCTTTTCAAATTGTAATATGTAATTAGATTACTTAGATTAGAATTAGAAATAGAGATGGAGACCACTATCAAGGAGCAAGATGGGCCGGATGGAGATCCAACAAACTTGAAGATAATGTAATTATTTTTACTTGTTTGAATCATGCATACTACCTAGGTGTGACCTTTTGATTTCCCTCTTTGCTTGGGGAAATCAATGTAGTAAAGTCCATAACTATACCATATTTGTATGCTTATATTTATGTGATAGATATAGGATACATACCAATGCATGCCAACCATGTATGATGAGACTTAATTAACTAAAACCCTCAAATAAATACTAAAGTATATAAGCCTTCCATTAATTTGAGGAGGACCAGAGTTCTTTATAGTGTGGGTTGTTGACCACAGTCAAGCTTACATTATATCAAATATATTCAAATATAATTAAATGGGTCATATTAGCTGGCCCATTAGCTTGTTGACCACAGTCAAGGCTAATAGTTTTAGAGGCAAGATTAGGGAATGCATATATGATATGCATGCATCAAGAGTTGATAACCTAATGATCCAATAGTTGTGTAGAGACATAATTAGTATAGAGATACCTACCTTTCAAGGGTATGGAGTTTGATTTGTTGACCACAGTCAAGGTCAAATTACATATCAAGGATTGGATATTGGCCCACTAAAAAAACCATCGGGTTTTCTCGAATTATATAGTGAGGGCTACTAATTCACAATAAAATAGTTGTAGTAAATGGATTAATTAAAGACCTTATTAATGCATACATATATATGAACATACTCTCATAAGTTTTCTTTTTCACATCTAGGTCATCATTATGAGCATATCAAACATTAATATACAATCAATCTTGGATAAAAGCTGGTTGGCAGCAACTATTCTGACTGGATCAGGCAAGTGAGAATTGTTCTCAGAGCTGAAAAGATCCATTATGTCTTGGATAAAGATCCACCACCACTTTCATCAGATGATGCTATTGATGAAATCAAAGGCACTTATCGAAAATACATAGAGGATAGTGAAACAGCAGATATGCTAGGTGTTATATCCTCGGAGCTTAAGAAGTAACATGAGATGATGGATGCTAGAACAATCATTTTGCATCTAGAGGAGCTTTATTCTTCTCAGGCTAGAACTGAGCAATATTAGATTGCTCGAGCTCTATTTAGCTGCAAAATGGTGGAAGGTACTTCAGCTGCTACTCATACATTAAAGATGTATGGGTATATTGAGCATTTGAGTAGACTTGGATATGTTATGGATAATGATATATACATAGATTTAATCTTGTACTCGTTGGCTCCAAGTTATGCACCTTTTGTGCTTAACTTCAACATGAACAAGATCTAAGTAACCATTCATAAGTTGATCAACTTGCTCAAGATAGCTGATGAATCCTTTAAGAAGGATCCAAAAAGTGCCATGGTTGTCACTTCTGCTAAAGGCAAGAAGCAGAAGAAGAAGAAGAAGATAACCAAGGTGCAGCCAAAGAATGGTGGGATCTCCAAGAAGAAGGATGCCAAGAAAGAGAATCCCAAAGGAACTTGCTTCCATTGTGGAAAGAATGGTCATTAGAAGCATAACTACAAGGCCTATTTAGATTCTCCCAAGGAGAAAAAGCAAGCGGATGCTTCTACTTCAGGTATTCAGATGATTGAAATTAATACTTATTCTATTGCTTCAAAATAATCTTGGGTATTAGATACCGGATGTAGATCTAATTTGTGTAATGATCTACAGGGGCTTAGAAGCTTTAGACGAGTTGGAAAGGCAGAGATATATTTGCAGTCAGCTATTGGACAAAACATCTCTACAACGGTTGTGGGGACTTACCATTTGTCTCTTCCAAGTGGATTAGTACTAGAATTAAATAATTGTTATTATGATCCATCTTTATCCAAGAGTATTATTTCTTTTAGTTGTTTATTAAACGATTATAACATTTCTTTAAAGGACAAGTGTTGTTACATTTTTAAGAACAATATGTTTTAAGAAAAAACTATAATTGAGAATGGCATATTGGTTCTTGATTTAATTAAAAAAGTGCATAATGTGGATACCAAGAGAATGAAACATGATAATCTAAATACCTCATATTTATGGGATTTTCATTTAGGCCATATAAATGAGAAATGCATGACCAAATTACACAAGTCAGGTGATTTGGGATCATTTGATTATGAATCATTTGATACATGCAAATCTTGTTTATTTGGAAAAATAACAATAGCTCCCTTTATTGGTAAAGGAGAAAGAGCTAAAATGGTTTTAGACTTAATACATTCAGATGTATGTGATCCAATGACTACACATGCCAGAGGAGGTTACTCCTACTTCATTACTTTCATAGATGATTATTCTAGGTTTGGATAAATCTATCTAATGAAATATAAATTAGAAGCATTTGAAAAGTTCAAAAAATTCAGAAATGAAGTAGAGAAACAACTTGGCAAGAGTATTAAAACACTTAGATCATATCGAGGTGGAGAATACTTAAGCTAAGAATTTCAAGATTATCTTAGAGATAATGGGATTTTATCTCAATGGACTCCACCATATACACCAAAACACAATGGTGTATTTGAAAGGAGAAGTCGAACACGATTAGATATGGTTCGATCAATGATGAGCCAAGCAAACTTGCTTAAGTCCTTTTAGGGATATACACTAGAAACTGCTGTTTATGTGTTCAATAGAGTTCCTAGTAAATCGGTAGATGTTACTCTATATGAGATGTGGAATAACAAGAAACCCATGCTTTCTCATATGAAAGTATGGGTTTGTCCTGCTTATGTGAAGAGGACAATATCAGACAAACTAGATGTTAAGTCTAACAAATGTTTATTTGCGGGATATCCAAAAGAAATGTTTAGATGTTATTTCTATCACCCCATAGAACAAAAGGTATTTGTTTCAAGGCATGTTGTCTTATTGGAAAGAAAATTTCTCCTATGAGAGGATAGTGGGAGTAAAATTGAACTTGGTGAAGTTCAAGACCCACAAATAGAAGAAGATCAACTGATTAAACCCAAAACTGAATTTCATAATGATGAGATTGCAGTTGAACTTGATTATACACAAAATCCTAGAAGATTTACTAGGATGCGTTCTATCCCTATGAAATATGGATTTCACATTGATTCGGGTAGAGGCATAACTGTAGTAGAGGACAATGAGCCTACAAGCTATCAAGAAGTTTTGAATAGTTCAGAACGTGATTTATGGCTTAAGGCTATACAGTCTGAAATGGACTCCATGTATGAGAATAAAGTATGGACTTTAACTCAACCACCTAAAGGGATAAAACCCATAGGGTGTAAATAGGTCTTCAAAAGGAAGACTGACATGAAAGGTAATATAGTTACCTATAAAGCTTGCTTAGTAGCAAAGGGTTATCGTCAAAATGAAGGTATTGACTATGACGAAACCTTTTCTCCTATTGTGATGCTTAAGTCTATAAGAATACTTTTAGCCATTGCTGCTCATTGTGAGATTTGGCAAATGGATGTGAAGACAGCTTTCCTAAATGGAAATCTGACTGAGAATGTGTATATAACACAACCATAAGGGTTCACATCAGGAAATGGCGAAAAGGTATGAAAGCTTCAAAGATCCATTTATGTATTAAAGCAAAACTCTAGGAACTGGAACATACGATTCATTGAGACAATCAAAGAGTTTGGTTTCTCACAAAATGAAGATGAACCTTGTGTGTATAAAAGGGTCAGTGGGAGTGCAATTGTCTTCCTAGTTCTATATGTAGATGACATATTGATCATGGGAAATGACATTTCTCTTCTCCAATCTGTTAAAATATGGTTATCCAAGCAATTCTCCATGAAAGACCTTGGAGAAGCATCCTATATTCTGGGAATAAGGATCTATAGAGATAGATCCAGTATGTTGCTAGGTCTTTCTCAAAGTACATATATAGATAAGGTATTTAAGAAGTTCAATATGGATCTCTCTAAGAAAGGGTTTATACCCATGGTGCATGGAAAACACCTTTCTAAGTCTATGGCAGACACTAGAGGATAGAGAGAGCATGAATAGAATACCATCTGCATCGACAATTGGTTTTATCATGTATGTTATGTTATGTACACGTCCAGATGTAGCATTTGCTTTGAGTGTCACAAGCAGATTCCAATCCAATTTTGGAGAGGAATACTGGGCAGCTATCAAGAATATCCTTAAGTACTTGAGAAGGACTAATGATATATTCTTGGTGTATGGAGAGGGCAGTTTGGAAGTAAATGGGTATACGAATTCCAGCTTCCAATCTGACAAAGATGATTGTAAATCATAGTCTGGTTATGTGTTCATAATGGGAGGAGGAGCAATTAGTTGGAAGAGTTCCAAATAAGAAACAACTGCTGATTCCATGACAGAAGTTGAGTACATTGCTGCTTTAGAAGCATCCAAAGAAGCAATCTGGATTAAAAAGTTCATATCTAAACTAGGAGTGATGCCTAAAATTGTTAATCCGATTCCTTTATATTGTGACAACAATGGAGCCATTGCGCAAGCAAAGGAACCACGGTCTCATCAGCGATCCAAGCATGTTCTCAGACACTACCATCTCATAAGGGAAATAGTAGCTAGAAATGATGTGAAAATAGAAACAATTCCCACATATGATAATGTGGCGGATCCCCTCACTAAAACAGTTTCCCAGATTAAGCATGATCACCATATAAATAGCATGGGTCTAAGACATATGAGTGATTGGCTCTAGTGCAAGTGGGAGATTGTTAAAGAGTATACCCTAAAGCCCATGTAATAGGGATGTGTTTCATATGTATGAGTTTATATTCTTAATAAAAGGCATCATTCATTTATTAATGCTATGTTTAAATACATGAGTTTGTAAATCTTAAATTAATAAATGAAGTCCTAAATATTATAAACATAGTGTAAAGGCAATCATGAAAGTGTTCATGATATGAGATGTCTATTGTATGCAAATGTGTTAATATCTAAATATCCCTAGTCATAGAATTAACAAGATAGGGCATTGTTAATTCGGACAGACTAGCACATGTTATGCTTCTGGAATGGTTTAAGCAGTGGTTCTCATAACTGTGCTTATGGAAGATAATCAAAGCTAACATGTGGATACTTGTTAGAAGAACAAGTTCATTGGATACCTGTATAGAGAATCCTTACATGGATATTAAATCTATGTCAGTGAGGAATCTCTTCATAGCGGTTGTGCAAGTATCCTTAGACTTGAGATCACCAAAGTTATCTTTAGTAGCAAGTGGTATATTTTGACTCCATAACTGATTACATTCAACTAAGAGTGAACATAGTTAGGAGATTGGGTATATCATGACCTACTTGAAGATAGTTGAGTGATTGACAAATGATTCACCATCCCAGATTTAAAAAGGGAATTTATCTCGCATGATTCTATAATTGACTTGTTCAGAGAATCTCTAACCAGAGTAATATGCCAAGATGGATAGAGATCCATGGATGGCATTTTGGAAATAATGGTTAAATTAATAGAACATACATAATTAGATTTATTTGAGTTGAAAAAAATCCATACTCAAAATCTAATTGAGATAAGAGTGGTAAAAGGAGTAATTGCACGGTAACTGTTTCTATGGAAGGGTATAGTCAAACTACTTGACTTTCCTAACATTTAGGTAGTCATGATGCCTAGCTAGAGGACAATCATGACTTGTATAATAATGTATCAATAATATCAATAGGGATTGATAAAATGATTTAAAGGAGTTTAAATCATGTGAGTTTTGAATAGAACTCACAATTACATATTATATTGCTAATATGGACAAGAACCCAATAGGTCACACACATATAGAGAAAAAGGATAAAATGGTAAAATAACAAGAATAATAATATTTGATATTATTATGGGGATAGAGAAGTGAATAAGATAATAATTAATTAAAGAGTTTAATTAATTATAATCAACTAAAATTATTTGCATAACTTTTCTGATATGTTTTGTAAAATTAGACCTAACTGAAATAATGTATTTCAAAATTGATTATAATTGAACTATAAGTGTTATAGAGCTGATATAATAATTAATAGGTCCATTAGAGGAATTATAAAGGCCCAAAGAAGTGAAGTTGGTACAGAAGCCCTCTTGAAGAAGGGCCACACGCCAACTCCAAAACCAAAGGCTTTAGAGGCCTATTTCTTGGACCAAAATAAACTAAATATGTTACATAAGTGTTATGAAGCCTACATATTTAATTTGGTTTGATTTGGAATTCATTTGGGTAATTAAATCCAAGTATATGTACAAAGGGCTTAGTTTGTAGGTTTTGTGCATAATCTTTTGTGAAAGGGCTTAAATTGGATTTAATTGGGGCCAAATAATTATAAATAATCCCAGAAGCCCAATTAATAATTCTCCAATAATTTTGAAGAGCCCAATCCCATTATGAAGTTGGATTTTTAACCTTACTATAAAAATCCAAGTGATAGGGAATTAGGGTTAAGAGTGTGAACACTTAAGAAATGTTTCTTCTCTTTTTCTCTCTACCCTAGCCGCAACTCCCAAAGCTAGCTTCTAGGGTTTTCAGCCAACCCTTTTTTTCTACCAATTGTTGGTTCATTCTATCATTCTCTAGTGTGGATTACTCATTGGAGGTGTTCGATTTTGGACACTGTGGTTTGCGACAACCCGGTGCGTAGGAAAATCAACTGTATAACAAAAATCAAAGGTGATTTTTCTTATTCTCATTAATATGTATATTGTAAATTCATGGCAAGATCATATATATTGGTTAAAAATTTTAAATTCTGCTTATGTATGAGATGCATGTAACTGATAATTCCCAACAACATACACCTCTATCATAGGCATTTATACATGAATATGAACATTTAGCATATTTATGCTCATTTCTATTATAATTTTTCCACATACTTAGCCTGACTCTAACTTGTTATTACATGATCATATCATATATAAGTCTATATACATCACTTTATTTCATGGTTATCCAATCCTTTGCATGCATACCAAGCAATATTACATTTTACAAAATAAAATCACTCTTTGTAGTTGTCTTTCAAGCATCTTAATAAAATGAAATAATAATACATGACATTAACAAAATGCAATCCAAGTGAGACACTTTAGTCCTACGCTTTATGTTGACCTTCCATTGAGAAGCCTGTCCCTAAGCAATCCTAAAAGAGTGACTACATGAATAAAACACCTTGTGCTAAGCTATAAAGCTTAGTAGGGAACAATAAATTAAAAGCAACCACATATAATGGCATGGCCACCAGCAAGCATACTAGCAAGATAAGCATGTAATATAATGAATTCTCATAATACATGTCATACTAAGGAAAAATAAAAACAAGTCACTTAATTATAAATAATAAGGTAATGCTTTCGATATAAACAACAGAGAATTTATATGTAGATAAATCTAAGCATTTTAATGTGCACTACATATAAATACTTACATTCAGATAATTTATACATTATTGAAGGATAATAGAAGTAAATCATCATGTCAAAATAGTTATATATATAATACATTTGATAATATAACCTCATATGTAGGAACCCATGCATATAAGCATCTAGTGTATTAATTCATTCTCATTTGAATTATCAGTCACATGACTTTGCACTTTTATTTACACTTTCGGTAAATGCCTCACTAAGCTCTATAGGTATGAATAACAGGTGCTATGGATACCCCGAAGGTATTAGTCAAGTGGTTACACATAGGTATCAAATCTATAAACCCAAATTGGGTCGAGACTGTAGTCCCAAATGGGGACAAACTATAGACCTAAATGGGGCCTAAACACTAGCAGCTGTAATTACCCTTATAGGCATGCCTATCTATCCATTGCCAAGTACTATATAGGCATTAAATCATTTCTTATGTCACTTTACTTATCAGGTTAATGTATTTTCAGTATGAATAAGTAAATATGCAAGTATCAGATCCTAGTGAAATGCATACCTATATTTACGTATTCGTGCATTTAAACACTTTTCATTGCACTTTTAAATCAAGTTATAAAACTGTGCATACATTTTCAATATACATATAAATGGTAAATTGTCAATCGATTCTGGTATGAATAATTATTTAAGCTATGTATATAGTCTTAAATACAAGTCATACCTTAATCTCAATTTCATTTACACTTGTAACATACCGTATTCTTATGTAAACCTCTATTAGGCACTAGGTTTTGGAGCTCAATTAAGGTTTATAGTACACGTTCATAGCTCATAACCTAACAATGGTTGTTATTTATGTAGCCATGACAATAATATACCTCTATATAATAGGATTACCCAATCACTCTTGCATATGAAATTCCTCAAATGATTATTCATCATTATATATTTAAAATAAGTCATAGTACTTTGCATGTATAATATCATAATACATAAATGTTGCCTAGATATTAACAGAATTATATGCAAGTAATACTTATATAAAAGTGATTTTCCCATTAGGAAAAATATTTGTAATAATATATATATAATAATAGTATGTATTCACATAGCCGAACCATTAAATTACTAATATACATGCAATTGTTCATATAAAATAGTTTTCCCTTTTTAAGTCATAATTTAATCTTAACTTTATATGTTTAAATATGTATACATATATACTTATATGATTTGCATATTATGTTCCTATTTTATTCATTATAAACATTAGGGGTATTAAGAGTAATTGCTCAAGTTTTTGCAGCATTTAAATGCTTATGAAACACACATATGTAGTGAAATAGATGAGGGAGTCCGTGATGCATTGACTCGACTGAGATAGGAACCATCTTAGACAGGTGGGTTATCTTGTATCATTTCAGAATGCCCTAACTTAGCTAAGATAGAAACCATCTTAGTTGGGTTGATTTCAAAATTCAAGATTCTATAGGAATCACTCAAGCAATAAGTCTAACAACTTACCCTACAGTCAAAGTAATGTATACTCTTAGCTGGTGTAGTGCCAGTGGCCATACCTTTACATTGCTTCTATATGATACATTAATTGGTCTATATGTAGGAGTAGTTGATGATGTTATTTATGCCCTAGGATTATTTCTGTGGATAGTTTTTTGTTCCACATCTAAAACAAGCTCCTGTCATCCTCCAACATTCTTTTGGGCACCTACATCCATAATGATCACATTTATGATTATCAAACCTACCAATGCCTCGGGTGTACCAGTAGCAAAAGCCATTAGTTAACTAGCTCGAGCTATTGATTTCTATATTTGGACTGGAGTGGTTGTAGGAATTTATGGAGAGGTAACAGAAATCCTAGGCTTTTCACTGGATCCACTAGGAGCACTTATTGATGGTGGTCTCCTTTTTTGTTAAAACATGGCCTGTTTGCTTGCCTCATCAGCTTGAACTATCTTAACTTTGGTATTTGCTCGAACTAGGGATCTCATATCAGTTGCATATATCTCAATGATCTTATTATAGAGGCCTTGTTCAAATAATTGACACAACTTTTCTTGAGTCAAATGATAGTTCTTTATGTAGGCAATAAGTCTTTTAAATTCTCTTTTATATTCCTGCATCGATTTATTACCCTGTTGCAATCACCAAAGAGCATTTTCCAAGGCCTGTTGATGTTTTTTCCCTATATACTTTTCTCTAAATTGCTGAAAGAAAAATTGCCAAGTCAACTCATGTGCTAGAGTGTATCTCCTCACTATCTCCCACCATGTATAAACTGGACCTTGAAATAAGGCGACTACAACTTCTAACATCTCCTTTGATGGGTGTTGTGTGATTTTAAAAAGTATTTTAATTTTATTCAGCCATTCTTCTACTTCTGTGGCTGTCACTTGGTCCCCACCTTAAAAATTCTTTACCCTAATTTCTTTAACTACTCCAAAATAGGTTTTCTGAGCAGTGGTGGCAGCTTTTAAGGCTAAGGCTATAGAGCGACTAGGGCTTGCATTCTCTGATGTAATAATGCTACCACCAACTGTGTGAAATTTGGTAGTGCGGTAAGAGGAAGAGCCTGTGCTACTGGTGATGGCATATACTAGTTAGGCTAGACACTAACATCATTACCTCCTACACTAGCTGATGCCCCACTCTCAACATTGGTCACCATCTCAATAACTCATCTAGAACTGAAGCCATATCTACCACTGAAAATATATAAGGGGATAGGTGAAGATTAATATCAAATTTATTTCATTCCTTATATGACATGTGCATCTACTAATTCAATCACCCATTACACTTATGCATATACTCTGATATGAAAATCACCTAAACCTGCTCTGATATAACAAAATGTAACACTCAATACCTAAATATATGTTCAAACATTAGGGTGCCACGATTGTTAATATTTCAAGGTTAATTATCTAATTTAAATGAGTTAATATGTACTACATCATTTATACCCATTTAATTTGTATACAGTTGTTATTTACTATGGCACCTAATTCTAAGTTAGTTTTGGTGTTGAATTGTGTCTATTCATTTAGTAAAAATTTGGATAGCATGACGGTTATAAAATCATGCCTGCCTACTTGTAAGGTACCAAAATTACACTCCTAATATTCAACCTCCAGCTTTAATACTTCAGGCAATAACACATGTGTTGGGAATTATCGGTTACATGCATCTCATACATAAGCAAAATTTAAAATTTTTTTAACCAATAGATCTAATCTTGCCATGAATTTACAATATACATATTAATGAGAATAAGAAAAATCACCTTTGATTTTTTATTGAACAGTTGATTTTCCTTCTCATTGGATTATCGCAAACCATAGTGTCCAAAATTGAACACCTCAAATTAGTAATCCATACTAGAGAAGGATTGAATAAACCAACAATGGAGGAACACAAAGGCTAGCTAAAATCCCTTGATTCTAGCAAGGGGGTGGCGGCTAGGGTTGAGAGAGTGAGAGAAATTCTTTCTCTCTTAATTTTTTACTTAACCCTAAAATCCCTAACAATTGGATTTTTATAGTTAGGTTAAAAATCAACTTTATAATGGGATTGGGCTCTTTAAAATTTCTAGAGAAATATTAAATGGGCTTTTGTAATTATTAATAACTTATTTAGGCTCAATTAAATCCAATTTAAATCCTTTCATAAAAGACTATGCACAAAACCCACAAAGTAGGCCCTTCATGCATACACTTGGATTTAATCAACCAAATGAATTCAAAATCCATCCAAATTAAATATATAGGCTTCATAACACTTATGAAATATATTTAATTTGTTTTGCTCTAAGAATTAGGCCTCCAAGGCCTTCTACCAGAAGGTGGCGTGAAACCTTTCTTTTGGAGGGTTTCTACGCTAGAATCATTTCTTTGGGCCTCTTTTAATTTCTTCAATGGATCTATTAATTATTATATCAGCCCTATAACACTTATAGTCTAATAATAATTAATTATGAAATACAATATTTCAATTAGGCCTATTTTATAGAACATTTCTAAAAAGTTCTGTGAACAATTTTACTTGATCATAATTAATTAAACTCTTTAATTTATTATTCTCTTATTCACTTCTCTATTCCCATAATAATATCAAATATTATAATCCTTGTCATTTTACCATTTTATTCTTTCTCTATATGTGTGTGACCTATTGGGTTCCTGTCCATATTGGTGGTATAATATGTAATTGTGAGTTCTATTCAAAACTCACATGATTTAAACTTCTTTAAATCATTTTATCAATCCTTATTGATATTTATGATACATTATTATACAAATCATGATCAGCCTCTAGCTAGGCATCATGACTATCCAAATGTCAGGAAAGTCAAGTGGTTTGGCCTATACCCTTCCATAGAAATAGTTACCATGCAATTACTCCTTTCGCTACTCTTTTCTCAATTAGATTCTAAGTATGGATTGCTGTCAACTCATATAAATCTAATTATTCATGTTCTATTAATTTAACCATTGTTCCCAAAATACCTTTCATGGATCTCTATCCATTTTGGCATATTACTCTGGCCAGAGATTCTCTAAACAAGGAAATTTTAGAATCATGCGAGATAACTTCCCTTAATAAATCTGGGATGGTGAATCCTTTGTTAATCACTCAACTATCTTCAAGTATGTAATGATATATCCAATTTCCTAACTATGTTCACCCCCAGTTGGAAGTAATCAATTATGGAGTCAAAGTATACCACTTGCTACTTAAGATAACTTTGGTGATCTCAAGTCTAAGGATACTTGCACAACCATTATCAAGAGATTCCTTACTAACATAGATTTAATATCCATGTGAGGATTCTCTTTGCAGGTCTCCAATAAACTTGTTCTTCTAATAAGCATCCACATGTTAGCTTTGATTATCTTCTATAATCATAGTTATGAGAACCACTACTTGAACCATTCAAGAAGCATAACATGTGATAGTCTATCCGAGTTAACAATGTCCTATCTTGTTAATTCTATGACTAGGGATATTTAGATATTAACACATTTGCATGCAATAGACATCTCATATCTTGAACACTTTCATGATTGCCTTTGCATTGTGTTTATAATATCAAGGACTTCATTTATTAATTTAAGATTTACAAACTTATGCATTTAAACATAACATTAATAAATGAATGATGCCTTTTATTAACAATATGAATTCATACATATGAAATACATCCCTATTACATGGACTCTAGGGCATACTCTCTAACAACATGCACTTCTAAAGTCAATCATGTAATCAACCAACACAATTATATCATAGTGCTATCATTCACGCACAATTATCATTGCACATAACTATATGTTTACTATTAAGATAACATCCTTTACATACTAATTAATACATTACATTTTCCAAACAACTATGTCATATTATGCTACATTTATTCTTGTATCCATATACATTCCATGTGTAAGGGCCCAACTTTTGCCCTAGGAGGATTCATGAAAATTAATATCAAATTAAGGTCTAATTAAGATTAATTACATTAAAGTATTATAAGATAAGACATTGTTAAATATTGATTTAAGTGATAGAGGGTAAAATAGTCATTTTACCATGGGCATAATTCGAATAAAAATATTGTTAAGTGGTTAATTAAGACTTAAGTATGTTATTGTGGCTTAATTTTAATAAAATAAAGGATGTTGGGGTATAATTAAAAGAAAGGGAAAAGTTAATTAAAGGGTGAAATTTAAAAAGATGACAATATTTAAGGTCAATTTTAAAATAAAGGAAATATGGGACAAGATTTTAAAAGAGACTAATAGTTCATGGGCTAAATTAATAGAGAATAGTAATTTTGGGGCTAATGTTAAATGAAGGAATTAGTTGGGGAGTGATTTCATAAGAGAAAGAAATGTGGGGATTGAATTTTGAAATAAAAGTGAGTAGGGAAAGATTTTTGACATGCAAATTTGTTGAGGACCTAAAGAAGACTTTTCCACCCACTTTACACTTTGGAGCATTGTATGTTGGAGAGAGTAAAACCACTTTGAGGGTATAAATAGGGGGAGGGATGAATTATGAAGGAAGAAAATAGATTTTTCCTTTATCTCTCTCTAAAAGAATAGCTCTTTCTTTCTATTTTCTCGAGGAATTTCTAATGCATGTGGCTGGATTTATGGGTTTTAAAAGTGATATGTAAAGGTAAAGGGTTATATTTCATCATCTACATCACCTTATTTCTTATTATGATGATATATTTCATGTAACACCCTAATCCACTTACCAGGAATAACCATCCACCATCACCATAAATCTAGCAAAGGTCAGGCAGAAATAATGATTATAATATTACATGCCACAATAAATTAAATCAAACTTATAAATAAGAAGGCCTAACATAATTTGCCAATAATACACAATGAAATCCTCAAAGGCAACTACAATCTACCAGATCTTCTCTTTAATAGTTGTCTAGCCACTATAGCTATCGATCCACTAGAGCTTATCTTGTAACCTACACCGATAACAAACTCGTGCTAAGCTATAAAGCTTAGTGGGGAAACAACTCTATGGACAAACCTTACCCGAAGGTATCGAACAATGGATATCCAAAGGTATCGAATAATAGACCCAAACAGGGCCGAGTGATGGTTCCAGCAAAGAACAAATAATAGACTTAAATAGGACCAAACAATGGTTCCAATAAGGAACAAGACCCAACCGAGGTCAACTATGGCAGTTGTGACTGTATCCCTTTAGGCATGCCTATCTAGTCCACAACTAAACTAAGATCCGTAGGCTTTACCATTCTTAAGCATATTTCAATTCAACATATTATTCTTTACTTATTATAACATCTTTGCTTAATACTATCATCTATATAAAAATGTACATTATTCTTATCATACTTCAATATTGAGATTTAGGCTCCAGTGTATGTGAATGTTATCATATGATCACATAGTTGCATGTTTATGCAAACGATAACATCATGCCATCTTTCATGATTAGCATTTCATGTATCTGCATACACATATACATCTATATGCAGCTTAAATCATGCCAATACATGTTTTTATTACTCATACTTGTTCATAAATTAAATCAGCCTACTCATCATAGCATGATTGCATCAACTATATAATATAAAACTTTCATAACTCTTGAATAGTTCTCAATTATGTACCTTGTATTGCTTGTTATGAATAGTTCTCATATTCCTATAATCAATCACATTATGACATAATCATAAATAACAACACTCAACATTTTTGATCTATAAAATAAAATAAGTGGGTTCTCTTACAGCTTAATGTCAACACTTGTTCATATTTAATCACTTGATTCACTTTCATGGTCTACCAGATTATAGATAACAAGTTATACACCTTAACATAATCATATATACTTCAATCATCTTATATTTTTCATCTTGTAACATTTTATACTTAGGTAAGTTATGTGTGATTATTTCATCTTAGTCATTAGTACACCACTGACAGGCATGAGTTAATCATAATATAGTATAGGCATGAGCAAATAGCCGAGCAGGTTCTTATACATTAACACTAATCATTAATTCTTTTTATGATCTTGACGGCATTCAAGCTTCTACGGTTACATAATTAAACATTAGTTATGATATCCCATTTCTTTTAACTTAGACATGTAACCTTGTAACTATTCTCTTATTATCACTATGTTAAATCATAAAATTTTGGAAAGAGTCATCCCTTGACCTAGTACATACCTTATAACAACTCTGTAGGACATATTAATTAGCATATCAATTAAGTTACTATGTTGCCTTATGCTCACCTTAGTTTTATGCTCATAAGGCCTTTAAATATTTTTTTTAACAACATAACCCATATTAGCATTGCCATGTGCAAGGCCCTCTAATTAAGAGTTCGGGTGGTCTTTACATCGTAAATTTATAGGTTTATTCTTATAAAACTTTTCACTCTTCTATATACATACATGGGGATTCTCTAATTGAATGATCTTACCCTATACAGCATATCGATGGCTTAGATGACTTACAATTTAGTTCAATATATTCCCTCGTATAAATACATTCATGTCCTTCAAATTCAGACAATAACTCATTCTACGGTCACACCATTCTTGCTATATCTTTCTAACTTTAGCATTGAAGACTTTACAACTATTTTGATTCATCAATAGTCTAATATTATACTATCCACCACTTTAATATACAATCACCCTCATCATTAACTAACTTATTTACCTCAATGATATACCACATTTCATGATTTATGAATGATTTGTAGCTTGGGGTAAAGAATAACCATTGAAAAGAGAATGTATAAGTGGTCGTGCATCCAAGGATAAAAGGGAATGAGTGGTCATGGATTCAAGGTAACAAGCCATAAGTGGCCATGCATTTCATGAGGGAAAATTGCCAAGTGGCCGTGCAAAGTAATAGTAAAATCCACAAGTGGCCGTGCACTTTAAGAGATATAAGGCCAAGTGGTTGTGCACTTCAAGAGACAAAAGGCCAAATGGTCAAGCACTTCAAGGAACAAAAACATGAGTGGCCATGCATGTAGAAAAGAAAGGCCATAAGTGGTCGTGCATGGGAAGAGAAAATACTACAAGTGACCGTGCATGGGAATTCAGGCAGATAAGGTTCACGAACTTCCCAAATTATATAGATCAAGTGTTTTAATGTCCAGAGGACCTATAAATAAACTATATTATTATAGAATTCTAGCAATGTAACTGAATTTAGGTGCATATATGATTAATAATTGGTTAACACCTTGAATGGATCCATATATATATATATATATATATATATATATATATATATATATATATATATATATATATATATATATATATATATATATGATTAGAGATATTTCAATTAAGTGATGCATACATGTATACATGTTAATAGTCATAAAAACATACTTTAATTTTCAATGTTACACTTTTATGATCACTTATGGATATTCACATATGCATAGTGTACATTGAGATGGGTTGAATTAAGAATAGAAGTGACATGTATATTAGAGTAAATATATGGATTATATCATTTTACTTGAGTGTGCATGATATGTAAGTATGGAAATGAAATGTGCAAGCATGAAAATATATGCATACTTAATATATATCCTAATCATATGTTGTGTTTTAATGAAAAGTGGGAGTGCAAACACGTATGTACATATTGTTTGAATAGTGAAGCAAATGATAGTATGAGAATAAGTATCTAATTTACATACACGCGAAGAGTTTATGCTTTTATCTTGATTACAAGTACAAGATGTGTTTATATGAATATGTATATGATTTTATACTCATAAAAGTGTATATATGAGGAAGCTAAAGACATATACTATTTAAAGAAGAAAAGAAAAGAGGATTAAAAAAGAGGTTCTAGTTGCCTATGTCTATGTCTAGGTTGTGGACAGATAGGTATGCCTATAATGGTATATTGCAGCTGCTATAGTTTTGATTCTATTTAGATCATAATATAGTATTGACCCATTTAGATCACATAATCGACCCTACTTGATCGATCTATAGTATAAACTGACCCCATACCTATGACTAATACCTTCGGGTATCTTTATTGTACCTTCAAGTACCATAGTATCGCCTGACATCCATACCCTTAGAAAGGTGCAGGCATAATATAAGATATAAGTAAAACATTATGAAAGACAATGTGACAGCGATGTTATAATAATTTAGGACTCGACTTACATGTTACTTTTATATGAATCTATGCATAGTAAATTGAAACATGAAATTAGATGTAGTTTTATTTTAAGCATATAATTTCATAATAGTATAGTATCATAAATAAGTAATTAATGTTATAATCCCATAATGCCTTTTACACTTAAGGTCATAAGTTATTTGTATGAACACTTATGATTATTGATTTTTTGTCATTAATCTTGTCTCGAATACATATTCAATGTAGTTATATGTCACATACTTGATATCGACAATCGGTGTGTGAATCATGCCTAATTTGAGATTGAAACACTAATTTCATAAATGGACTTTTAAAATATGAAAATATATGCATACTTAATATATATCCTAATTATATGTTGTGTTTAAATTGAAAGTAGGAGTGCAAATAAAATATGTACATATTGTTTGAATAGTGAAGCAAATGATAGTATGAGAATAAGTATCTCATTTACATACACGTGAAGAGTTTATGCTTTTATCTTGATTACAAGTACAATATGTGTTTATATGAATATGTATGTGATTTTATACCCATAGAAGTGTATATATGAGTAAGCTAAAGACATATATGATTTAAAGGAGAAAAGAAAAGAGGATTAAAAAAAGAGGTTCTAGTTGCCTATGTCTATGTCTAGGTTGTGGATAGATAGGTATGCCTATAATGGTAAATTGCAGCTGTTATAGTTTTGATCCTATTTAGATCATAATATAGTATAGACCCATTTGGATCACATAATCGACCCCACTTGATCGATCTATAGTATAAAGCTGACCCCATACCTATGAGTGATACCATCGGGTATCTTTATTATACCTTCAAGTACCACAGTATCGCCTGATATCCATACCCTTAGAAAGGTGTAGGCATAATATAAGATATAAGTAAAACATTATGAGAAACAATTTGACAGCGATGTTATAATAATTTATGACTCGATTTACATGTTACTTTTATATAAATCTATGCATAGAGAATGGAAACATGAAATTAGATAAAGTTTTATTTTAAGCATATAATTTTATAATAGTATAGTATCATAAATAAGTAATTAATATTATAATCCCATAATGCCTTTTACACTTAAGGTCATAAGTTATTTGTATGAACACTTATAATTATTGATGGTTTGTCAGTAATCTTGTCTCGAATACATATTCAATGTAGTTATATGTCACATACTTGATATGGACAATCGGTGTGTGAATCATGCCTAATTTGAGATTGAAACACTAATTTCATTGATGGACTTTTAAAATATGAAAATATATGCATACTTAATATATATCCTAATTATATGTTGTGTTTTAATTGAAAGTGGGAGTGCAAATATGTATGTACATATTGTTTGAATAGTGAAGTAAATGATAGTATGAGAATAAATATTCATTTACGAACACGTGAAGACTTTATGCTTTTATCTTGATTACAAGTACAAGATGTGTTTATATGAATATGTATATGATTTTATACACATAGAAGTGTATCTATGAGTAAGCTAAAAACATATACTATTTAAAGGAGAAAGGAAAAGAGGATTAAAAAAATAGGTTCTAGTTGCCTATGTCTATGTCTAGGTTGTGGATAGATAGGTATGCCTATAATGGTATATTGCAGCTATTATAGTTTTGATCCTATTAAGATCATAATACAGTATTGACCTATTTGGATCATATTATCGACCCCACTTGGTCGATCTATAGTATAAAGCTGACCCCATACCTATGAGTGATACCTTCGGGGTATCTTTATTGTACCTTCAAGTACCATAGTATCGCCTGATTTCCATACCCTTAGAAAGGTGCAGGCATAATATAAGATCTAAGTAAAACATTATCAAAAACATTGTGACAGCGATGTTATAATAATTTATGACCCGACTTACATGTTACTTTTTTATGAATCTATGCATAGTAAATGGAAACATGAAATTAGATGAAGTTTTCTCTTAAGCATATAATTTTATAATTGTATAGTATCATAAATAAGTAATTAATATTATAATCCCATAATGCCTTTTACACTTAAGGTCATAAGTTATTTGTATGAACACTTATAATTATTGATGGTTTGTCAGTAATCTTGTCTCGAATACATATTCAATGTAGTTATATGTCACATACTTGATATGGACAATCGGTGTGTGAATCATGCCTAATTTGAGATTGAGACACTAATTTCATTGATGGACTTTTAAAATATGAAAATATATGCATACTTAATATATATCCTAATTATATGTTGTGTTTTAATTGAAAGTGGGAGTGCAAATATGTATGTACATATTGTTTGAATAGTGAAGTAAATGATAGTATGAGAATAAATATTCATTTACGAACACGTGAATACTTTATGCTTTTATCTTGATTACAAGTACAAGATGTGTTTATATGAATATGTATATGATTTTATACACATAGAAGTGTATCTATGAGTAAGCTAAAGACATATACTATTTAAAGGAGAAAGGAAAAGAGGATTAAAAAAATAGGTTCTAGTTGCCTATGTCTATGTCTAGGTTGTGGGTAGATAGGTATGCCTATAATGGTATATTGCAGCTATTATAGTTTTGATCCTATTAAGATCATAATATAGTATTGACCTATTTGGATCATATTATCGACCCCACTTGGTCGATCTATAGTATAAAGTTGACCCCATACCTATGAGTGATACCTTCGGGGTATCTTTATTGTACCTTCAAGTACCATAGTATCGCCTGATTTCCATACCCTTAGAAAGGTGCAGGCATAATATAAGATCTAAGTAAAACATTATCAAAAACATTGTGACAGCGATGTTATAATAATTTATGACCCGACTTACATGTTACTTTTTTATGAATCTATGCATAGTAAATGGAAACATGAAATTAGATGAAGTTTTCTCTTAAGCATATAATTTTATAATTGTATAGTATCATAAATAAGTAATTAATATTATAATCCCATAATGCCTTTTACAATTATGGTCGTAAGTTATTTGTATAAACACTTTTGATTTTTGATGGTTTGTCATTAATCTTTTCTCGAATACATATTCAATGTAGTTATATGTCACATACTTGATATCGACAATCGGTGTGTGAATCATGCCTAATTTTAGATTGAAACACTAATTTCATAGATGGACTTTTAAAATATGAAAATATATGCATACTTAATATATATCCTAATTATATGTTGTGTTTTAATGGAAAGTGGAAGTGCAAATATGTATGTACATATTGTTTGAATAGTGAAGCAAATGATAGTATGAGAATAAGTATCTCATTTACATACACGTTATGAGTTTATACTTTTATCTTGATTACAAGTACAAGATGTCTTTATATGAATATATATATGATTTTATACTCATAGAAGTGTATATATGAGTAAGCTAAAGACATATACTATTTAAAGTTGAAAAGAAAAGAGGATTAAAAAAAGAGGTTCTAGTTACCTATGCCTATGTCTAGGTTGTGGATAGATAGGTATGCCTATAACGGGATATTGGAGCTGTTATAGTTTTGATCCTATTTAGATCATAATATAGTATTGACCCATTTGGATCACATAATCGACCCCACTTGATCGATCTATAGTATAAAGCTGACCCCATACCTATGACTGATACCTTCGGTTATCTTTATTGTACCTTGAAGTACCATAGTATCGCCTGATATAGGTGCAGGCATAATATAAGATATAAGTAACACATTATGAAAGACAATGTGACAGTGATGTTATAATAATTTATGACTTGACTTACATGTTACTTTTATATTAATCTATGCATAGTAAATGCAAACATGAAATTAGATGAATTTTTATTTTAAGCATATAATTTTATAATAGTATAGTATCATAAATAAGTAATTAATGTTATAATCCCATAATGCCTTTACACTTAAGGTCATAAGTTATTTGTATGAACACTTATGATTATTGACGGTTTGCTATTAATCTTCTCTCGAATACATATTCAATGTAGTTATATGTCACATACTTGATATCGACAATTGGTGTGTGAATCATGCCTAATTTGACATTAAAACACTAATTTCATCGATGGACTTTTAAAATATGAAAATATATGCATACTTAATATATATCCTAATTATATGCTGTCTTTTAATGGAAAGTGGGAGTGCAAATATGTATGTTCATATTGTTTGAATAGTGAAGCAAATGATAGTATGAGAATAAGTATCTCATTTACATACACATGAAAAGTTTATGTTTTTATCTTGATTACAAGTACAAGATGTGTTTATATGAATATGTATATGATTTTATACTCATAGAAGTGTATATATGTGTAAGCTAAAGTTATATACTATTTAAAGGGGAAAAGAAAAGAGGATTAAAAAAAGAGGTTCTAGTTGCCTATGTCTATGTCTAGGTTTTGGATAGATAGGTATGCCTATAATGGTATATTGCAACTGTTATAGTTTAGATCCTATTTAGATCATAATACAGTATTGACATATTTAGATCACATTATAGACCCCACTTGATCGATCTATAGTATAAAGCTGACCCCATACCTATGACTGATACCTTCGGGGTATCTTTATTGTACCTTCAAGTAACATAGCATCGCCTGATCTCCATACCCTTAGAAAGGTGCAGGCATAATATAAGATCTAAGTAAAACATTATCAAAAACATTGTGACAGCGATGTTATAATAATTTATGACCCGACTTACATGTTACTTTTTTATGAATCTATGCATAGTAAATGGAAACATGAAATTAGATGAAGTTTTCTCTTAAGCATATAATTTTATAATTGTATAGTATCATAAATAAGTAATTAATGTTATAATCCCATAATGCCTTTTTTACTTAAGGTCATATGTTATTTGTATGAACACTTATGATTATTGATGGTTTGTCTTTAATCTTGTCTCGAATACATATTCATTGTAGTTATTTGTCACATACTTATATCGACAATCGGTGTGTGAATCATGCCTAATTTGAGATTGGAACACTAATTTCTTAGATTGACTTTTAAAATATGAAAATATATGCATACATAATATATATCCTAATTACATGTTTTGTTTTAATGGAAAGTGGGAGTGCAAATATGTATGTGCATATTGTTTGAATAGTGAAGCAAATGATAGTATGAGAATAAGTATCTCATTTACATACACATGAAGAATTTATGCTTTTATCTTGATTACAAGTACAAAATGTGTTTATATGAATATGTATATGATTTTATACTCATAAAAGTGTATATATGAGTAAGCTAAAGACATATACTATTCAAAGGAGAAAAGAAAAGAGGATTAAAAAAAGAGGTTCTAGTTGCCTATGTCTATGTCTAGGTTGTGGATAGATAGGTATGACTATAATGGTATATTGCAGCTGTTATAGTTTTGATCCTATTTAGATCATAATATAGTATTGACAGATTTGGATCACATTATAGACCCCACTTTATCGATCTATAGTATAAAGCTGACCCCATACCTATGACTGATACCTTTGGGGTATCTTTAATGTACCTTCAAGTAACATAGTATCGCCTAATATCCATACCCTTAGAATGGTGCAGGCATAATATAAGATATAAGTAAAACATTATGAAAAACAATGTGACAGCGATGTTATAATAATTTATGACTTGATTTACATGTTACTTTTATATGAATCTATGCATAGTAAATGGAAACATGAAATTAGATGAAGTTTTATTTTAAGCATATAATTTTATAATAGTATAGTATCATAAATAAGTAATTAATGTTATAATCCCATAATGCCTTTTAAACTTAAGGTCATAAGTTATTTGTATGAACACTTATGATTATTGATGGTTTGTCATTAATCTTGTCTCGAATACATATTCAGTGTAGTTATATGACACATACTTGATATCCACAATCGGTGTGTGAATCATGCCTAATTTGAGATTGAAACACTAATTTCATATATTGACTTTTAAAAAATGAAAATATATGCATACTTATTATATATCCTAATTATATGTTGTGTTTTAATGGAAAGTTGGAGTGCAAATATGTATGTACATATTGTTTGAATAGTGAAGCAAATGGTAGTATGAGAATAAGTATCTCATTTACATACACATGAAGAGTTTATTGTTAGAGAGTATGCCCTAGAGCCCATGTAATAGGGATGTTTTTCATATGTATGAAATTTACATTCAAAATAGAAGGCATCATTCATTTATTAATGCTATGTTCGAATACATGAGTTTGTAAATCTTAAATTAATAAATGAAGTCCTAGATATTATAAACACAGTGCAAAGGCAATCATGAAGGTGTTCATGATGTGGGATGTCTATTGCAATCAAATGTCTTAATATCTAAAAATCCCTAGTCATATAATTAACAAGATAGGACATTGTTAATTTGGACAGACTAGCACATGTTGTGCTTCTTGAATGGTTCAAGCAGTGGTTCTCATAACTGTGATTTTGGAAGATAATCAAAGCTAACATGTGGATGCTTGTTAGAAGAACAAGTTCATTGGAGACCTGCATAGAGAATCCTCACATGGATATTAAATCTATGTCAGTGAGGAATCTCTTCATAGCGGTTGTGCAAGTATCCTTAGACTTGAGATCACCAAAGTTATCTTAAGTAGGAAGTGGTATACTTTGACTCCATAACTGATTACTTCCAACTGGGAGTGAACATAGTTAGGAGATTGGGTATATCATGACCTACTTGAAGATAGTTGAGTGATTAACATGCGAATCTTGTTTATTGGGAAAAAATGACAAAAGCTCCCTTTATTGGTAAAGGAGAATGAGCTGAAATTGTTTTGGACTTAATACATTCAGATGTATGTGGTCTAATGGCTACACATGCTAGAGGAGGTTACTCCTACTTCATTACTTTCATAGATGATTATTCCATGTTTGAATACATCTATCTAATGAAATATAAGCATGAAGCATTTGAAAAGTTCAAAGAGTTCAAAAATGAAGTAGAGAAACAACTTGGCAAAAGTATTAAAACACTTAGATCAGATCGAGGTGGAGAATACTTAAGTCAAGAGTTTTAGGATTATCTTAGAGATAATGGGATTTTATCTCAATGGACTCCACCATATACACCACAACACAATGGTGTATCTGAAAGGAGAAATCGAACACTATTAGATATGGTTCGATCAATGATGAGCCGAGCAGACTTGCCTAAGTCCTTTTGGGGATATGCACTAGAAACTGTTGTTTATGTGTTAAACAGAGCTCCTAGTAAATCGGTTGATGTTACTCCATATGAGATGTGGAATAACAAAAAACCCACGCTTTCTCATATGAAAGTATGGGGTTGTCCTGCTTATGTGAAGAGGACAATGTCAGACAAACTGGATGTTAAGTCTGACAAATGTTTATTTGTGGGATATCCAAAAGAAATGTTTGGATATTATTTCTATCATCCCTTAGAACAAAAGGTGTTTGTTTCAAGGCATACTATCTTCTTGGAAAGAGAATTTCTCCTACGAGAGGACAATGGGAGTAAAATTGACCTTGGTGAAGTTCAAGACCCACAAATAGAAGATGATCAACCGATTGAACCCGAAACTAAATTTCGTAATGATGAGATTACAGTTGAACCAGATTATACACAAAATCCTATAAGATCTACTAGGATGCATTCTATCCCTGTGAGATATGGATTTCACATTGATTCAGATAGAGGCATAACTATAGTAGAGGACAATGAGCCTACAAGCTATCAAGAAGTTTTGAACAGTTCAGAACGTGATTTATGGCTTAAGGCTATGCAGTCTAAAATAGACTCCATGTATGGGAACAAAGTATAGACTTTAACTCAACCACCTGAAGGGATAAAACCCATAGGGTGCAAATGGGTCTTCAAAAAGAAGACTGACATGGAAGGTAATATAGTTACCTATAAAGCTCGCTTAGTAGCAAAAGGTTATTGTCAAAAAGAAGGTATTGACTATGACAAAACTTTTTCTCCTGTAGTGATGCTTAAGTCTATAAGAATACTTTTAGCCATTGCAGCTCATTATGATTATGAGATTTGGCAAATGGATGTGAAGACAGCTTTCCTTAATGGAAATCTAACCGAGGATGTGTATATGACACAACCAGAAGGATTCACATCAGGAAATGGCGAAAAGGTATGCAAGCTTCAAAGATCCATTTATGGATTGAAGCAAGCCTCTAAGAGCTGGAACATATGATTCAATGAGACAATGAAAGAGTTTGGTTTCTCACAGAATGAAGATGAACCTTGTGTGTATAAAAGGGTCAGTGGGAGTGCAATTGTCTTCCTAGTTCTATATGTAGATGACATAATGATCATGGGAAATGGCATTTCTCTTCTCCAATCTGTTAAAATATGGTTATCCAAGCAATTCTCCATGAAAGACCTTAGAGAAGCATCCTATATTCTGGGAATAATGATCTATAGAGATAGATCCAATAGGTTGCTAGGTCTTTCTCAGAGTACATATATAGATAAAGTATTGAATAGGTTCAATATGGATCTCTCTAAGAAAGGGTTTATACCCATAGTGCATGGGAAACACCTTTCTAAGTCTATGTGTCCACAGACACTAGAGGATAGAGAGAGCATGAATAGAATACCATATGCATCTGCAATAGGTTCTATCATGTATGCTATGTTATGTACACGTCCAGATGTAGCATTTGCTTGGAGTGTCACAAGCAGATTCCAATCCAATTTTGGAGAGGAACACTGGGCCGCTGCAAGAATATTCTTAAGTACTTGAGAAGGACTAAGGATATATTCTTGGTATATGGAGAGGGCAGTTTGGAAGTAAATGGGTATACAGATGCCAGCTTCCAATCTGACATAGATGATTGTAAATTACAATCTGGTTATGTGTTCATATGGGAGGAGGAGCAGTTAGTTGGAAAAGTTCCAAACAAGAAACAACTGCTGATTCCACAACGGAAGCTGAGTACATTGTTGCTTCAAAAGCAGCCAAAGAAGCAGTCTGGATCAAAAATTTCATAACCGAACTAGGAGTGGTGCCTAGCATTGTTGATCCGATTCCTTTATATTGTGACAACAATGGAGCCATTGCACAAGCAAAGGACCCACGGTCTCATCAGCGATCCAAGCATGTTCTCAAACGCTACCATCTCATAAGGGAAATAGTAGCTAGAAATTATGTGAAAATAGAAAGGGTTCCCGCAGATGACAATGTGGCGGATCCCCTCACTAAAGCACTTTCCCAGATTAAGCATGATCACTATATAAATAGCATGGGTTTGAGACATATGAGTGATTGGCTCTAGTGCAAGTGGGAGATTGTTAAAGAGTATGCCCTAGAGCCCATGTAATAGGGATGTTTTTCATATGTATGAAATTTATATTCAAAATAAAAGGCATCATTCATTTATTAATGCTATGTTCGAATACATGAGTTTGTAAATCTTAAATTAATAAATGAAGTCCTAGATATTATAAACACAGTGCAAAGGCAATCATGAAGGTGTTCATGATGTGGGATGTCTATTGCATGCAAATGTCTTAATATCTAAATATCCCTATTCATAGAATTAACAAGATAGGACATTGTTAATTCGGACAGACTAGCATATGTTATGCTTCTTGAATGGTTCAAGCAGTGGTTCTCATAACTGTGATTATGGAAGATAATCAAAGCTAACATGTGGATGCTTGGTAGAAGAACAAGTTCATTGGAGACCTGCATAGAGAATCCTCACATGGATATTAAATCTATGTCAGTGATGAATCTCTTCATAGCGGTTGTGCAAGTATCCGTAGACTTGAGATCACCAAAGTTATCTTAAGTAGCAAGTGGTATACTTTGACTCCTTAACTGATTACTTCCAACTAGGAGTGAACATAGTTAGGAGATTGGGTATATCATGACCTACTTGAAGATAGTTGAGTGATTGACAAAGGATTCACCATCCCAGATTTAACAAGGGAAGTTATCTCGCATGATTCTATAATTGCCTTGTTCAGAGAATCTCTGGCCAGAGTAATATGCCGAGATGGATGGAGATCCATGAAGGGCATTTTAGGAACAATGGTTAAATTAATAGAACATACATAATTAGATTTATATGAGTTGACAGAAATCCATACTCAGAATCTAATTGAGATAAGAGTGGTGAAAGGAGTAATTGCACGGTAACTGTTTCTATGGAAGGGTACAGTCAAACCACATGACTTTCCTAACATTTGGGTAGTCATGATGCCTAGCTAGAGGCCAATCATGACTTGTATAATGATGTATCAAAAGTATCAATAGGGATTGATAAGATGATTTAAAGGAGTTTAAATCATGTGAGTTTTGAATAGAACTCACAATTACATATTATACTGCCAACATGGACAGGAAACCAATAGGTCACACACATATAGAGAAAAGGGTAAAATAGTAAAATAACAAGGATAATAATATTTGATATTATTATGAAGGTAGAAAAGTGAATAAGATAATAATTAATTAAAGAGTTTAATTAATTATGATCAAATAAAATTGTCCGCAGAACTTTTGAGAAATGTTCTGCAAAATAGGACCTAATTAAAATAATGTATTTTATGATTAATTATTATTATCTTATAAGTGTTATAAGACTACTATAAGTGTTATAGGACTGATATAATAATTAATAGATCCATTGGAGGAATTATTAAGGGCCAAAGGAATGAAGAAGTTGGAGAAAGCCTTCTAGAAGAGGGCCACACGCCAACTCCATACATAAGGGCTTAGAGGGCTTTTTCTTGGACCAAATTAATTTATATATGTTACATAAGTGTTATGGAACTCACATATTTAATTTGGTTAGATTTGGAATCCATTTGGGTATTTAAATCCAATTAGTTGCATAAAGGGCCTAGTTTGTGGGTTTTGTGCATAGACTTTTATGAAAAGGTTTAAATTGGATTTAATTAAGCCCAAATGATTATAATTAATTCCAGAGGCCCAATTAATAATTCTCCAGCAATTTTAAAGAGCCCAATCTCATTAAGGAGTTGGAATTTTAACCTAACTATAAAAGGCCAACTAATGAGAATTAGGGTTAAGTGATTAAAACAAAAGGAAAGTCTTTTTCTTTATTCTCTCTCTCCTTTTTGCACCAATTCCAAGCTAGCTTCTTGGAATTTCGGCCAGCCCTAGTTGAATACCAATTTTTTGGTTCAATTTACCCCTCTCTAGTGTGGATAACTCATTGGAGGTGTTCGATTTTGGACACTGTGGTTTGCGACAACCCGGTGCGAAGTAAAATCAACTGTTCAACAAAAATCAAAGGTGATTTTTCTTATTCTCATATAGTTATATTGCGTATTCATGGCAAGATCAAATCTAATGGTTAAAAAATTTTAAAATTCCGCTCATGTATGTGATGCATGTAACCGTTAAATTCCAACATTTATGCTTTGATCTTGATTACAAGTGCAAGATGTGTTTATATGAATTTGTATATGATTTTATACTCATAGAAGTGTATATATGAGTAAGCTAAAGACATATACTATTTAAAGGAGAAAAGAAAAGAGGATTAAAAAAAGAGGTTCTAGTTGCCTATGTCTATGTCTAGGTTGTGGATAGATAGGTATGCCTATAATGGTATATTGCAGCTGTTATAGTTTTGATCCTATTTAGATCATAATATAGTATTGACCCATTTGGATCACATAATCAACCCCACTTGATCGATCTATAGTACAAAGCTGACCCCATACCTATGACTGATACCTTCGAGTATCTTTATTGTACCTTCAAGTACCATAGTATCGCCTAATATCCATACCCTTAGAAAGGTGCAGGCATAATATAAGATATAAGTACAACATTATGAAAGACAATGTGATAGCGATGTTATAATAATTTATGACTTGACTTACATGTTACTTTTATATGAATCTATGCATAATAAGTGGAAACATGAAATTAGATGAAGTTTTATTTTAAGCATATAATTTTATAATAGTATAGTATCATAAATAAGTAATTAATGTTATAATCCCATAATGCCTTTTACACTTAAGGTCATAAGTTATTTGTATGAACACTTATGATTATTGATGGTTTGTCATTAATCTTGTCTCGAATACATATTCAATGTAGTTATATGTCACATACTTTATGTCAACAATTGGTGTGTGAATCATGCCTAATTTGAGATTGAAACACTAATTACATAGATGGACTTTTAAAATATGAACTTAAAACTTATGTATATAATTTAGGTTGATTCGTGGGTTAGATATAAGCTACTATTCTAATGTGTTAATATGCTAGAAGTGTATGTAAGAAAAAAAGAATAACATGATAATGATAACCAAATTAAAATATATAATTCATGGGATAGTAAACTATTGTAAATATTTATATGTTAGGGAAATTGTTAGATAGAATAGGTGTATACAAATTTAATTAACTGGCTTAATCACTTAAAGTTAACTATTAAGATTCAACTATAAATTTAACTTTGTGTATACACATACACACGAAATTCACGCGAGTCACTAAGGCTAACTAAAAATAACAAATATGAACCAAGTCAAATAAGTGTATATACATTCAAGTGTTACATGAATGTTTCCAAAAGCAATAAGGAATTAAATAGGTAAGCAAATTGGTAGTAGATGATGAAATTGAATATAAGCATTACTAGTGATAATGTAAGAGAAAAGTGTGAATGCACACAAGTAGTTAGCCTATATGAATTTACATATAGGACTACTTGTTTTAAAAGGTGATTTAATTTAATTTGTATACCACTAATCAATGGATTATGATTTTAAGGATGATATAATAACTGAGCATGGTAAAGTAAGTAACATAATACTTTATAGTGT
Organism: Excoecaria agallocha; assembly: GCA_037975025.1. Taxonomy (NCBI): domain Eukaryota; kingdom Viridiplantae; phylum Streptophyta; class Magnoliopsida; order Malpighiales; family Euphorbiaceae; genus Excoecaria; species Excoecaria agallocha. Next base: position 106,069,998 of record CM075806.1, on the reverse strand, counting down.
TATGAACATATTATTTGCTGTGGGTATTTTTTTATTCCATGTCAAACAGCATGCTCATACATGTGTGTACTATTAACGAATTATGTGAGAGCTCATCTTCACGGCTTTATATTCCCAATTAAGCTGTATAGCTTAGCATGAGTATTCATCCTTGTAGGTACCGAAGCTAAGACTTTTCAATAGGGATAAGATTACAACAACAATGGCAACACCGGGATTAGGAAGAGTCAATGCATGAAGATGATATCGTTTGCTTTTGTCTTTGTAACTAATATACTAAGTGAATTGAGATGTACAATTTAGACTATAAGACAAATTGTAATGTATAAAAGTTATTGTTTACACTCTTTTTAACTATGATAATGTATATAAACAGTTCAGTATCATTGTAATACTTGTGCAACAGACTCTAATATGCATATTTATATGTAATATAGTACATATATTGACAAGAAATAGGTAAAATTAGAGTAATCATTCCAAACCTATTAGTGGGAGATATCTATCTTGATTCCTCACAAGGTTATCCATACACCTCAAAATCTATCCACAAACATCTAGTACATCTTCTCTGTTTTATTTCTTGTCAGACCACTCCTAATAAATATTCACATCATTGAGAGAACTTATTCACTACCTATTTAGCAAGTATTCATCTTCGTAATTCTAGACTTACCTCACTTCCCTTCTTAAATTTGTTCATAAGCAACAACTATGGGTCTCTTCCCTTACTTTTTAATGTCAATTAAACATTAATGGCCTCCAAAGTTGTATAAAAGCACTACTGGTAGAAATGACCAGATGCATATCTTTTTTTAGATAGTCTACAATGACATAATTCTAATCCTTAAATATCTTCATGCACTTTTCTCATCTTAGTTATACTCATATACAAAAAATAAATACTTAAAACTCCAATGATCAATGTAAATGTAGTGCCTTTTTTAACATGAATTATGCCTCTTAGGTCCTATTAAACATTTCTAATTTGATCAGCTTAGCTAGAGGATGTTTACTTTCTCACAATTTGTTATCCTTCAAATATCTAAAAGACTAATTCTCCTATTGCCACCACTTGGTCAGAGGCCTTACCCCTTAGTACTATAATTAGTCATAACTAAATACCTTGTATAATTATTCCATACATCATATCATATTGCAGTCATAGAATTTTATCATTATAGATATCTCTACTATACCATTTTATCCACCATATTATTTTCCACAAATCGTCACAACATATATATCTCCATTCATACTTATATAAATGTTATATTCTCTAATTCCTTCAATTACTTTGTAGAAGACTAACACGCTACATATATATTGATACTTTTTTTTAATTGTATATGTTAAAGAATTACAACCTAACAATGCTCCTTTTCTTAACTCTATTTAAGGTTTAAGTCCCAACTTTTACTACACTTGACAAAAGTGGATATACTTTGGATTGATATCATTTCTTTGATAATCATTTTGGCATGTACACTTACCTCTTCTTCACTTACTCTCCCTAATCAATATGACCGGTGTCTAGCAAGTGTACTAGATTGACTTGCAATATAGAAAAATATAGATTAAGACCCTAAATATCGAATCCAAGGGAAACTTGTGTATGTATGAAAGACTTAGAATTTTAAAATGAAAACTGTGTGTGAGAAAGAAAAGAAATCCAAAAGTTGTAATGGTGAAGATTTAACTAAACTAATGACAAAAATTTAAATAACCAAACTAAAACAAGCAATTATAGATTAAATCAATTAAACTAAAACAAAAGTACGTAAACAAGAGAGATAAAATAAATATTAAAGACAACTTTCACTAAAAGACTATTCACCTTAAGTTATATTATAATGACTTAATAAGAAAAGGGAACACAAGTGATCATAAACTAATCATATGAATAAAGACAAGATATCTTAAAACAAGAATATCATTCTAAGCATTAAACCTATCTTTTTAAGAACGATTCAACACTTGGCATAAAAAATCTAATTTTAACCTCATAAATGTCTATTAAACTCTTTTGCAAGCAAATTTAACTTTAACCTATTCTTGATTTTAACTCTTTTTAGTCTTAATTTACCATTATCAATACATAATTACACCTAACTTAGAATATAATTATGTGTTAATACCAATAAACCAACCTAAGAACATGCAAACCAATAGTCATGCATAAATCAGTCATCAACTATTAATTAAAATAAGTAATAATCAAAACATAAATAACCAAAGGTAAGATTATGCCCAAAAACAAAGAAATAATCAACTTTCATAACATTAAGCAAAAACTAAGTCATTATAAAGTCAAAGATTCAATTATCCTTTACAAAAGTAAAAGAAACTACTCAATACTCATCTTGAAAAATAAAACAAAATTAATAAGAATATTCGAAAGCATAAAGATGAAGAAACTTTCTTGATAACTCTATAGAAAGAAACAAAGAAGAACTTAAACTTGAACAATTGTTCCAAAGAAAAAAAAAGTAAAATTAAGCTAAATTAATATTTAAGTGGCTAATCACTTTATATCCTACTTTAGTGCCTTGAATCTGTTTTTATAGGCTTCATATGACAAGTTTGAACCTTAATAAACTTCCCAATCCATGTTGAATTGGAGTTCTATTCAAATAAGATGCTTTATTTTGTGTTTTTCTTTATATCACTTGGGAGAGTGATGAAAATGACTCAGCAGAGTGAAGATTTGCTGGATAAAAGAAGGGAACAGCTTGGGTGAGTGACATTTTACCTTTGAGTGAGTGAAAACATCACTCAGGAGAGCGGATCGAACACTCAATTGAGTGATGCTTCACTTATGGTCAAAAATATCTTCTTCTCTTGCCTTCTTGCTTCATTTTTCCCCCTTTCTTTATTAAACTTCTTTCTTCATTCAAATAAGATCTAAAAGACAAAAAAAAAATCATATTTAAACCTTAAAATAAAAAGTTGAAATATTTAACCATAAAACAACTCAAAGAACACCAAATTTACTCAAATAAACACCTAAAAAACCTAAAAAATAAAATTATAATTCACACATATCACATTACATTGCCCGTATCAATTTTAATTGATATCATAATTTCCTAACATAATTACTTTGACCCCATGCACCTAATGTATATCTTGTCATCTCCTTTTTTAATAAATGCATTTAACACGAATGACTAGATGATGTTTGATTTAAGGAATGTAATGTTCCATGTATGCTACATTATGCAAATGCATCTCATGTAATGGCAATGCATATTGCCTAACCCATGCTATAAAATGTTTAAGTGATTGCCCCATTACCAAGGATTACTAATAGGTGCATAGAGTGCCACAATCTCCCCCCTTCTTAACCACATTCTATTGCTTTATATCCATAAATTTCTAAACCTATACTCTGATAACACTAAATGTAACACCCTAAGCCTAGTTCGATGATCAAGCTAAATAAGAATATTACAAACTAATCTAGGTTCAATAAATATAAGAATAATAAAATTTCTTCTAAAATTAGTAATACTCTAAAATTTTTACAAAATGTTGGTAGAGTCTCCCCTTAATATTTTCCTATCCTCTTGTAAATAAATTTTTTTACACTTCTAAGGTCACATAACTATTCCTACAGCTCAAAACAACTCTATCATAAAATTTTTCCCATCCTTCATTATATATCAAACTAAACATTCCTAAGTAACTCATATATTTATCTACATTTTATACTTAATTATGCTATATAAATATGTAAACCATAGTATCATACTTATCCATAACATAATAAGTTCTTGTCTGAATTAATTACATATAATACAAAATCTTCTACATAAATAACATTAAAACATTAATAACTAATAACTTCTTACAACAATTTGATATAAAACACATTTTACAATAATCCTCCAAAACTATCTATTAAGTGTACATGCCAAACCAAGATGAAAATTATAAATCACATAACAAAGGATTTTTGTTATAGCCTTTAATCCCAAACCTCATTATAATTCTAGACATTGAAAAATTTATCAAACTATTCATTCAATCTCAAGAATACTTTTTTTTACCTATTTGTAGAAATAACCGTGCACTAAGCTATAGCTTAATGGTAACTACAAAATTTACTTTCATTGATAAAATTTTTAATATATGTATAAAATTCAAACACACACATACAAAATGATAAAATCACACAAATATTGTCAATTATTATCTCATAGTGCACATACATAATCTAAATTGTTGTTTCACATGCTACACTCAATTCTTTCATTTAGTACGTATAGCAAACCAATTTCTTTTATTACATTTTAGAAAAACTTAAATAAGTAATGTTTTTAATAGTTAATAGGCTAATTTTTATTTGTCTATTTAATCTCATGTAATTAATAAGTAACTCAATATAGTCGCACAAAGCATTTAAATTCCCATTTGAAATACGTGAATCATATAATGTCATACAACATGCTATAATTAAAATACAAAAACATATGCATGTAGATTACACACATTTGTGGCCATTTAATTCCTATGCATAAAGTCTTTTACTATTATTCTTTTATATACTTATTACATTTATTGCCTTCAATGACTTGGTAAATTAATTAATCACTTAATATACAAATTTAACTAATTCTCATATTTTTTATTTTACTTAACTTCTTATTTACATTTAGTATTACTTCCAGTAATTTCCAATAAAAACTACATAGATGAATCGAATGTGCTAGACTTGGACCCTAAAGGACCGCTGTGTTCGTAGTGCCTTATATGTCTTTAAAGCTTTTATTCAATGAGTTTAATACGTAACTTTAATACAATTAATTAAGCATGATATGAGATTACCTATTTTTATTTGATGTATGCATGATGTCTTTACATGATGCATAAGATGGCTAATTAAGAGCCTTTTGATGGAATTTATTTTATTTATTTATTTTATGGGTTTGCATTTTAAATACGACTTGCGTGTTATTCTATTTTTGTAATTTTGTTTTACTAATAATTGTAGTAGGATGGTTTATTTCATTATTATAATAAAGATAAAGGATTTCACGATGACCTTAAAGGAGAACAATCCAATTCAATTGTGATAGAGGTGTAATATGAAAGCTATTGATCAAGATAAGTCCATGTTTTTCACCTAGGATTGACATTTGATCTTCATATTGGCTTATAAAGATCATATAGATTTTGGCCATGATATGATACCTTTTATATATATTATGCATATTATATCAGTATGAGATATGATGAATGATTATATATGTGTATGAGATGGCATGTGTGGAATGATGCATGATATATAAATAAATAGACATCATAACTTAAAATTAAATTACCTCACCATATTAAGTCTTATACCTCCTATAACTATAGCAACTGTCAAGACTAAGATCACCAAAATGTGGGTTCTGCTAAAGTGAGGTGCATTAGGTTATCATAGTAAGGCAGGATGGGTAATCGTGCTACCTATATATTTAAAATGGTTGGATTTAATTAGGCTATCAAAATAGTTTTAGGCCTAAGGTCATTAGATGGGATTATAACATACTAGGATGTATGATTTCAAAATCCAATAAAGAATCTAAGAGTTATATGAGATGTAATTAGAAATAAGTGATCTACCGAAATAACTTAATTTTAAATTCCATGCTAAAGCTGACTTAAAGTTAAGTGAAATATGGATCTTAGCCAACTAAATCAGTACAATTGTTGCAATTAAAACTGAGGGTTAATATTTTAGTGTGAGTTTTAAGAAATATCCTAAAATGAAATAGGTATTAATATTAATATTTATTTTTCATTTTTATAGACCAATGGCATCAAATAACACTTCCACACTATCACTATGATCAGTCCTTGAGAAGGAAAAATAAAAAAAAGATAGCACCAACTTCTTTGACTAGTTTAGGAACTTGAGAATTATTCTCAAGCAAAAAAGGAAGCTATATGTGCTAGATGATCTTATTCTTGATGACCCATTTACTGATGGCGCAAGGGCAATCAAGGATAAACATAAAAAACATATTGATATTTTATTGATATGGGATGTCTTATGTTAGCCATGATATGCATAAAACTTCAAAAAGATCTAGAGCATATAGAGGCTTATTAGTTGAGTTTTTATCTCAAATAGACCTTTCAACAATAAGTAGGACAAGATAGGTATGAGACTACCAAAGTATTGCATTCTTGTAAAATGGATGAAGGTGTATCAATGAGCTCTCATTTTCCAAAAATGAAAGGCTATATTGATCACCTTGAAAGGCTAGGACTTTACCTCAGTTTAGAACTAACTACAAATTTGATCTTTAATTCATTACCAAATAGTTATGACCAGTTTGTCATGAATTATAATATGAATAATATGGAGAAATCCCTTGATGAGATGCATGTGATGCTTAAAATAAAAAAGCAAAGTATTAAGAAAAACACCTGGTCTTATTCTTATGGTCAACAAAGGAAAGGGGATGAAGAATAAGGCTGAGGCTAATGCAAAAATTGCTTGCAAGCCTAAGGCACAAGTTAGACCTTAACCTAAGGTAAATGCCCTAAAAAAGGGAGTTTGCTTTCATTTCAATAAACTTGGTCATTAGAAGTTTAATTGCATCCTCTATTTGGAAGAATTAAAGAAGAAAAAGAGCAGTGAGACTACATTTTTAGGTGTTTATGTTATAGAAATTAATTTATCTACTTCTACTTACTAGGCATTAGATACTCGATGGATATCACATTTGTATAAATGTGTAGGGACTCAAAAGGACTAGGAAACTAAAAGAGGGTGAAGTGGATGCATGAGTTGGAAATGGAGCAAGAGTTGCTACTTTAGCTGTAAGGACCTATAAGTTAACTTTGCCCAATGGGATTTTATTAATTTTGAACAATTTCTATTATGTGCCTACATTAAGTAAAAATATTATTTTTGTTTCTTATTTAGATGATGAAGATTTTTCTTTTTTTTTAGAATAAGAAATGTTATGTTTATTATGATGATATGCTTTATGTTATTGTCGATTCATATAATGGCCTTTACATCTTAAATCTAAAAAGATCCAACAAATAAAAGATATATAGCATAACTAAAAATAAATCTAAACCTAACAATTTGAATAAATCATATTTATTTCATTTTTCCTTGGTCATATGAATGAGAAGCACATATCTAAACTCCATCAAGATGGACTTTTGGAATCATTTGATTTTAAATCATTTGCGAATCTTATTTATTAGGCAAAATAATAAAGGATCCATTCATTGGATATAGTTAAAAGGCCACTGACTTATTAGGCCTTACACATACTAATGTATATGGCCCATTAAGCATAAATGTTAGGGGAGGATTTCAATACTTCAATACATTCACTAATGATTTCTATAGATATAGTTATCTCTATCTAAATGAAAAAAAAACATAATGTTGGGAATTATCGGTTACATACATCTCATACATAAGCAAAATTTAAAAATTTTTAACCAATAGATTCAATCTTGCCATGAATTTACAATATACATATTAATGAGAATAAGAAAAATCGCCTTTAATTTTTGTTGAACAGTTGATTTTCCTTCTAACCAGGTTGTCGCAAACCACAGTGTCCAAAATTGAACACCTTTAATTAGTAAACCACACTAGAGAAGGATTGAATGAACCAATAATAGAGGAATACAAGGGTTGGCCAAAATCCCTTGATGCTAGGAAGGGGGTGGCGGCTAGGGTTGAGAGAGTGAGAGAGTGTTTCTTTCTCTTAATGTTCACTTAACCCTAAAATCCCTATCACTTGGATTTTTATAGTTAGGTTAAAAAAATCCAACTTCATAATGGGATTGGGCTCTTTAAAATTGCTAGATAAATATTAAATGGGCTTCTGGAATTGTTAATAATTTATTTGGGTTCAATTAAATCCAATTTAAATCCTTTCATAAAAGACTATACACAAAACCCACAAACTATACCCTTCAGGCGTACACTTGGATTTAATCACCCAAATGAATTTCAAATCCATCCAAATTAAATATGTAGGCTCTATAACACTTATGAAATATATTTTATTTATTTTTGTCCAAGAATTAGGCCTCTTGGCCACTTTTAATTTCTCCAATGGATCTATTAATTATTATATCAGCCCTATAACACTTATAGTCTAATAATAATTAATTATGAAATATAATGTTTCAATTAGGTCCATTTTACAAAACATTTCTAAAAATTTATGCGAACAATTTTACTTGATCATAATTAATTAAACATAGATAATTATTCTCTTATTCACTTCTCTATTCCCATAATAATATAAAATATTATTATCCTTGTCATTTTACCATTTTATCCTTCTCTATATGTGTGTAACCTATTGGGTTCTTATCTATATTAGCAGTATAATATGTAATTGTGATCTCTATTCAAAACTCATATGATTTAAACTTCTTTAAATCATTTTATCAATCCCTATTGATATTTATGATACATTATTATACAAGTCATTATTGGCCTCTAGCTAGCCATCATGACTAACCAAATGTCAGGAAAGTCAAGTGGTTTGACTATACCCTTCCATAGAAACAGTTACCGTACAATTACTCCTTACACCACTCTTATCTTAATTAGATTCTGAGTATAGATTTCTATCAACTCATATAATCTAATTATGTATGTTCTATTAATTTATCCATTATTTCCAAAATTCCCTTCATGGTCCTTATCTATCTTAGCATATTACTCTGGCTAGAGATTCTCTGGACAAGGCAATTTTAGAATCATACGAGATAACTTCCCTTAAAAAATCTTGGATGGTGAATCCTTTGGCAATCACTCAACTATCTACAAATAGGTCATGATATACCCAACCTTCAAATTATGTTCACCCCTACTTGGAAGTAATCAGTTATGGAGTCAAAGTATACCACTTGCTACTTAAGATAACCTTGGTGATCTCAAGTCTAAGGATACTTGCACAACCGCTATAAAGAGATTCCTCACTGACATAGATTTAATATCCATGTGAGGATTCTCTTTACAGATCTCCAATGAACTTGTTCTTCTAACAAGCATCCCCATGTTAGCTTTGATTATCTTCCACAATCACAGTTATGGGAACCACTGCTTGAACCATTCAAGAAGCATAAAATGTGCTAGTCTGTCTGAGTTAACAATGTCCTGTCTTGTTAATTCTATAACTAGGGATATTTAGATATTAACACATTTGCATGCAATAGACATCTCATATCATGAACATTGTCATGATTGTCTTTGCACTGTGTTTATAATATCAAGGACTTCATTTATGAATTTAAGATTTACAAACTCATGTATTTAAACATAGCATTAATAAATGAATGATGCAAATTAAGAATATGAATTCATACATATGAAATACATCCCTATTACATGGGCTTTAAGGCATACTCTCTAACAATCTCCCACTTACACTAGAGCCAATCACTCATATGTCTTAGACCCATGCCATTTATATAGTAATCGTGCTTAATCTAGAAAAGTGTTTTAGTGAGGGGATCCGCCACATTATCATTTGTGGGGACCCTTTCTATTTTCACATCATTTCTAGCTATTATTTCCCTTATGAGATGGTATCATTTGAGAACATGCTTGGATCATTGATGAGACCATGGTTCCTTTGCTTGCGCAATGGCTCCATTGTTGTCACAATATAAAGGAATCAGATTAACAATGCTAGGCACCACTACTAGTTTAGATATGAACTTTTTGATTTAGACTGCTTCTTTGGCTACTTCCAAAGTAGCAATGTACTCAATTTCTATCTTGGAATCAGTAGTTGTTTCTTGTTTAGAACTCTTCCAACTAACTGGCCCTCCTTCCATTATAAACACAAAACCAGACTATGATTTACAACCATTTTTATCATATTGGAAGCTGGCATCTGTATCCCCATTTACTTCCAAACTGCCCTCCCCATATACCAAGAATATATCCTTAGTCCTTTTCAAGTATTTAAGGATATTCTTGACAGCTGCCTAGTGTTCCTCTCCAAAATTGGATTGGAATCTGCTTGTGACACTAAAAGCAAATGCTACATCTGGACGTGTACATAGCATAGCATACATGATAGAACCAATTGCAGATGGATATGGTATTCTATTTATGTTCTCTCTATCCACTAGTGTCTGTGGACACATAGACTTAGAAAGGTGTTTCCCATGCACCAAGGATATAAACCCTTTCTTAGAGAGATTTATATTGAACCTCTTCAGTACTTTATCTATATATGTACTTTGAGAAAGACCTAGCAACCTATTGGATCTATCTGTATAGATCCTTATTCCCAGAATATAGGATGCTTCTCCAAAGTCTTTCATGGAGAATTGCTTGGATAACCATATTTTAACAGATTGGAGAAGAGAAATGTCATTTTCCATGATCAATATGTCATCCACATATAGAACTAGGAAGACAATTGCACTCCCACTAACCCTTTTATATACACAAGGTTCATCTTCATTCTGTGAGAAACCAAACTCTTTGATTGTCTTATTGAATCATATGTTCCAACTCCTAGAGGCTTGCTTCAATACATAAATGGATCTTTGAAGCTTGCATACCTTTTTTCCATCTCCTAATGTGAACCCTTTTGGTTGTGTCATATATACATCCTTAGTTAGATTTCCATTTACGAAAGTTGTCTTCACATCCATTGGCCAAATCTCATAATCATAATGAGCTGCAATGGGTAAAAGTATTCTTATAGACTTAAGCATCACTACAAGAGAAAAGGTTTCATCATAGTCAATACCTTTATTTTGACAATAGCCTTTTGCTACTAAGTGAGCTTTATAGGTAACTATATTACCTTCCATGTTGGTCTTCTTTTTGAAGACCCATTTACACCCTATGGGTTTTATTCCTTCACGTGGTTGAGTTAAAGTCTATACTTTGTTCTTATACATGGAGTCCATTTCAGACTGCATAGCCTTAAGCCATAAATCACATTCTAAACTATTCAAAACTTCTTGATAGCTTGTAGGCTCATTGTCCTCTACTACAGTTATGCCTCTATCTGAATCAATGTGAAATCCATATCTCATAGGGATAGAATTCATTCTAGTAGATCTTCTAGGATTTTGTGTATAATTAGGTTCAACTGTAATCTCATCATTATGAAATTCAGTTACGGGTTCAATCGGTTGATCTACTTCTATTTGTGGGTCTTGAACTTCACCAAGTTCAATTTTACTCCCACCATCCTCTCGTAGGAGAAACTCTTTTTGCAAGAAGACATCATGCCTTGAAACAAACACCTTTTATTCTAAGGGATGATAGAAATAATATCCAAACATTTCTTTTGGATATCCCACAAATAAACATTTGTCAGACTTAACATCTAGTTTGTCTGACATTATCCTCTTCACATAAGCAGGACAATCCCATACTTTCATATGAAAAAGTATGGGTTTCTTGTTATTCCATATCTCATATAGAGTTACATCAACCGATTTACTAGAAACTTTATTTAACACATAAATAGCAGTTTCTAATGCATATCCCTAAAAGGACTTAAGCAAGTCTGCTCGATTCATTATAAATCAAACCATATCTAATATTGTTTGATTCTCCTCTTAGATACACCATTATGTTGCAGTGTATTATGGTGGTGTCCATTGAGATAAAATCCCATTATCTCTAAGATAATATTGAAATTCTTGGCTTAAGTATTCTCCACCTCGATTTGATCTAAGTATTTTAATACTCTTGCCAAGTTGCTTCTCTACTTCATTTCTGAATTCTTTGAACTTTTCAAATGCTTCTTATTTATATTTGATTAGATAGATATATCCAAACCTGGAATAATCATCTATGAAAGTAATAAAGTGGGAGTAACCTCCTCTGGCTTGTGTAGTCATTGGACCACATACATTTTATTGTATTAAGTCTAAAACCATTTTAGCTCATTTTACTTTACGAATAAAGGGAGCTTTTTGTCATTTTTCCCAATAAACAAGACTCACATGTATCAAATGATTCATAATCAAATGATCCCAAATCACCTGACTTGTGTAATTTGGTCATGCGTTTCTCATTTATATGGCCTAAACGATAATGCCATAAATATGAGGTATTTAGATTATCTCATTTCATTCTCTTGGTATCCACATTATGGACTTCTTTAATTAAATTAAGAACAAACATACCATTCTTAATTATAGCTTTAGCATAAAACATATTGTTCTTAAAAATGTAACAACATTTGTCTTTTAAAGAAATGTCATAATCATTCAATAAACAACTGAAAGATATAATACTTTTGGATAATGCTGGAACATAATAAAAATTATTTAACACTAGTATTAATCCACTTGGAAGAGGCAAATGCTAAGTCCCTACAACTATTGTAGAGATATTTTGTCCAGTAGCTAACTGTAGACATATTTCTGCCTTTCTAACTCTTCTACTACTTTTAAGCCCCTGTAGATCATTACACAAATGAGATCCACATTTGATATCTAATGCCTAAGATTGTTTTGAAGCAATTGAATAAGTATTTATTTCAATCATATGAATACCTGAAGTAGAACCATCAGCTTGCTTCTTCTCATTGAGAGAATCTAGATAGGCCTTGTAGTTACGCTTCTAATGACCATCTTTTCCACAATGGAAGCAAGTTCCTTTGGGATTATCTTTTTTGGCAACCTTCTTCTTAGAAACCCCACCATACTTTGGCTACACCTTAGTCATCATCTTCTTCTTCTGCTTCTTTCCTTTAGCAAAAGTGACAACCATGAAACTTTTTAAATCTTTCTTAAAGGATCCATTAGTTGTTTTGAGCATGTTGATTAACTCAGAAATGGTTACTTTGATCTTGTTAATGTTGAAGTTAAGCATGAATGGTGCAAAACTTTGAGACAACGAGTACAAGATTAAATCTATGTATAGATCATTATCCATTACATAGACAAGTCTACTCAAATGCTCAATGTAACTATACATCTTCAATGCATGAGCAGCAACCGAAGTGCCTTCCACCATTTTGCAGCTAAATAGAGCTCGAGCAATCTCATATTGCTGAGTTCAAGCCTGAGAAGAATATAGCTCCTCTAGATGGAAAATGATGGTTCTAGCATCCATCATCTCATATTGCTTCTGAAGCTCTGAGGACATAGCACCCAACATCAAACATGTTACTGCTTCACTATCCTCCATATATTTTCGATAAGTGCCCTTGATCTCATTAATGGCAACATCCGATAGAAGTGGTGGTGGATCTTTAACCAAGACATAATGGATCTTTTTAGCTCTGAGAATAATTCACTTGCCTGATCTAGTCAGTATAGTTGCTACCAACCAGTTTGTTATCCAAGATTGATCGTATATTAATGTTTAATGTGCTCATGATGATGACCTAGATGTGAAAAAGAAAACATATAAGAGTATGTTCATATATATGTATGCATTAATTAGGTCTTTAATTAATCCATTTACTCCCACTATTTTTTTTGCGAATCAATAACCCTCACTATTTAATCCGAGAAAACCTTATGATTTTCTTAGTGGGCCAATATCCAATCCTTGATATGAAATTTGACCTTTACTATCATCAACAAATCAAACTCCATACCCTTGAAAGGTAGGTATCTCTAAACCAAATGTGTCTCTACACAACTATTGGATCATTAGGTTATTAACTCTTGATACATGTATATCATATATGCACATTCCCTAATCTTGCCTCTAAAAATATTAGCCTTGACTGTGGTCAACAAGCTAATAGGCTAGCTAAGATGACCCATTTAATTAGATTCGAACATATTCGATAAAATAAGAGCTTGACCGTGGCCAATAACCCACACTATAAAGAACTCTGGTTCTCCTTAAAATAATGGAAGGCTTATATACCTTAGTATTAGTTTGAGGGATTTTAGTTAATTAAGTCTCATCATACATGGTTGGCATACATTGGTATGCATCCTATATCTATCACATAAATATAAGCATACAAATATGGTATAGTTATGGACTTTAATACATTGATTTCTCTGAGACAAAAGGGAAATCAAAAGGTCATACCTAGGTAATATGCATGATTCAAACAAATAAAAATAATTACATTATCTTCAATCTTGTTGGATCTCCATCCGGCCCATCTTGATTTTTGATAGTGGTATTTATCTCTATCTCTAATTCTAATCGAAGTAATATAATTACATATTATAATTTGAAAAAGAAATACAAACCAAAAACAAGTGGCCGGGACATGAAAGTCCTCATTGGGCTAAAACATGCATTATGCTCAATCACATTGGGTCTTGTCCATAACTATCCATCATGCCAATCATACACCATTATATGCATTTCAAATGCATAAAGTAAAACCATATAATGGAATACAAACTATGTTTCAACTCTTGAAACTTACTTTTGAGTTGTTTTAATAATGTAATCAAATTAGGAAACATTTTCCATTCTGAAAACATTCATTTTAGGAAACCTTTTTTCATGCATGTCTTCTTGCCGTAATTATCAATCCAATTGATTATTAATTAATTAATTAATAATTGATTATTTAATTAATTAATCATATTAAATAATTAAAGAATCAATTTTGGGCTTAAAATAAAAGGTAGGGCAAAACCCATAAAATTAAACCCTAAGATGTATTCGCACACAAACCAGTTTTGTGTCTATTGGATAATTTGGGCCTTTTGGAATAAGCCAAGCCCACTCTAGCCCTTAAAATTCATTAATAAACTTAATTATAGTTTATAATATTTAATTTAAATCAGCTCCTTGGGCCCACCAAGTCATTCACTAATTTAAACCAAGTTCATAAACATAATTAAGCCCATTAAGTGATTTTAACGAATTAAAATTAATCCAATTAATTCAAGGCCCATTTTAATTAATACAATTAATTAAAAACATATTAATATATCAGATATATTAGATTTATAATATTAAAAATCGTTCTAAATAAGAGCATACCAAGAACACCAATTTATCAAACTTTTCAACTAAACTAGTTTTCATGCAAAACTTGTTCCATTTTAATTGTGTTTGATCCCATGGCTTAATATCACATATTAAACACATAAATTATCATAAAAATAATTTTATAATGGATCAATAAAAATTTAATTTAGAACAGCCCCTAAACGTTTTTGAAAAATAAAAGCCATTCACGCCAAACACAATGATTCTTTTCTCAAAAGAATCGTTTTTATTTTTCGTTTTATATATTTTATGACATACATCCAGAAATCAATATTTCTCATTCATGAACAATCAAATCTGATATTTTAAAGTTTATGAAATAAATAACTAAAAAATATAAACTATTCCGTAAAAAATAGAATTGTAGATTCATGGCAAAATCGAGGCTCTGATACCATGTTGGAAATTATCGGTTACATACATCTCATACATAAGCGGAATTTAAAAATTTTTAACCAATAGATTTGATCTTGCCATGAATTTAAAATATACATATTAATAAGAATAAGAAAAATCACCTTTGATTTTTCTTAGACAGTTAATTTTCCTTCTCACCGGGTTGTCGCAACCCACAGTGTCCAAAATTGAATACCTCCAATTAGTCATCCACACTAAAGAAGGATTGAATGAACCAAAAATTGAGGAATACAAGGGCTGGCTGAAATCTCTTGATGCTAACAAGGGGGGGGGGGTGGCGGCTAGAGTTGAGAGAGTGTTTCTTTCTCCTAACGTTCACTTAACCCTAAAATCCCTATCACTTGGATTTTTATAGTTAGATTAAAAAAACTCCAACTTCATAATGGGATTGGACTCTTTAAAATTTCTGAAGAAATATTAAATGGCCTTCTGGAATTATTAATAATTTATTTGGGCTCAATTAAATCTAATTTAAATCCTTTCATAAAAGACTATGCACAAAACCCACAAACTAGGCCCTTCATGCATGCACTTAGATTTAATCACCCAAATGAATTCCAAATCCATCCAAATTAAATATGTAGGCTTCATAATACTTATGAAATATATTTAATTTATTTTGGTCCAAGAATTAGGCCGCTAAGGCCTTCTATCAGGGTTTGGCATGTAACCCTTCCTTTAGAGGGTTTATACGCCAAAACCAATTTTCTGGGCCTCTTTTAATTTCTCCAATGGATCTATTAATTATTATATAAACCCTATAACACTTATAGTCCAATAATAATTAATTATAAAATATAATATTTTAATTGGGTCCATTTTACAAAATATTACTAAAAAGTTCTGTAAAAAATTTTACTTGATCATAATTAATTAAACTCTTTAATTCATTATTCTCTTATTCACTTCTCTATTTCCATAATAATATAAAATATTATTATCCTTGTTATTTTACCATTTTATCATTTTCTCTATATGTATGTGACCGATTGGGTTCCTGTCCATTTTGGCAGTATAATATGTAATTGTGAGTTTTATTCAAAACTCATATGATTTAAACTTCTTTAAATCATTTTATCAATCCCTATTGATATTTATGATACACTATTATACATGTCATGATTGGCCTTTACCTAGGTATCATGACTACCCAAATGTCAGAAAGTTAAGTGGTTTAACTATACCCTTCCATAGAAACAGTTACCGTGCAATTACTCCTTTCACCACTCTTATCTCAATTAGATTCTGAGTATGAATTTCTATCAACTCATATAAATCTAATTATGTATGTTCTATTAATTTATCCATTTTTCCCAAAATACCTTTCATGGATCCCTATCCATCTTGGCATATTACTCTGGCCAGAAATTCTCTAAATAAGGTAATTATAGAATCATACGAGATAAATTCCCTTAATAAATCTAGGATGGTGAATCCTTTGTCAATTACTCAACTATCTTCAAGTAGGTCATGATATACCCAACCTCCTAACTACGTTCACCCCCAGTTGGAAGTAATCAATTATGCAGTCAAAGTATACCACTTGCTACTTAAGATAACCTTGGTGATCTCAAGTCTAAGGATACTTGTACAACCGCTATAAAGAGATTCCTCACTGACATAGATTTAATAGCCTTGTGAGGATTCTCTTTGCAGGTCTCCAATGAACTTGTTCTTCTAACAAGCATCCACATGTTAGCTTTTATTATCTTCCATAATCATAGTTATGAGAACCACTGCTTGAACCATTCAAAAAGCATAACATGTGCTAGTCTGTCCGAATTAATAATGCGCTATCTTTTTAATTCTATGACTAGGGATATTTAGATATTAACACATTTGCATGCAATAAACATCTCATATCATGAACACTTTCATGATTGCCTTTGCATTGTGGTTATAATATCTAGGATTTCATTCATTAATTTAAGATTTACAAACTCATGTATTTAAACATAACATTAATAAATTAATGATGCCTTTTAGTAAGAATATGAATTCATACATATGAAATAAATCCCTATTACATGGGCTCTAAGGAATACTCTCTAACACATAAATCATTTAAAATGTTCATAATCTTTCAAAATGAAGTTCAAAATAAACTTAGTAGAACTATTAAGGAACTTTGATTTGATCAGGGTGGTGAATACTTGAGCTAAGAGTTTGATGAACATCTTAGAAATTTTGGAATTATTTTGTAATTAAATCCACTGGGAATGCCACAATGGAATGATGTTTCTAAAAGAAGGAATCAAACTTTATTAGATATGATTTGATGGATGATGAGTCAAATGTATCTTTCTTTATCCATTTGGGTCTATACACTAGAAACAACTGCATTCACTTTGAATTGAGTTCCATCTAAAGCAATTGAAAAGATATCGTATGAGATTTGGATTAAGAGAACTCCAATTCATCTTTTTTTAAAGATTTGGGGCTATGAGGCTTATGGAAAACAATAAGTCCCAAATAAATTAGCACCAAAATTCAATAAATGCCTTTTATACGATATCCCAAAGAAAGTAATGGATATTACTTTTATAATCCCTTTGATAAAAAAAATGTTTGTTGCTTAGAATGGTATCTTTTTAGCAAAGGAATTTATTTCTAAAAGAACCAACGATAGTAAAGTAGAGCTCAAAGAAGTTTCAGAACCATAAAATAGCATACGACTAACGATGAAAACTTAATGGGTTTCACAAATAGTTGTGCAACCTACACAAGTACCATACAGGTCTAATAGGACATGACACCAGCCCAAGAGATATTAATTTCTCATAATGGATAGTCATGAAGTAATGCTCATGGATCAAGATGAGCCTACTACCTTTTAAGATGCTGTGTCAAGTCTAGAATTTGAGAAATGGCTAAAAGACATGAAATTTGAAATGCAATCCATATATGTTAATCAAATTTGGAACTTGATTGATCCAGTTGAAGGAATTAAAACCAATGGGTGCAAATGGGTTTCCAAGAAGAAAATCAACATGGATGGGAAAGTACATACTTTTCAAGTAAGACTTGTTGCAAAAGGTTTCAAAAATACTCATGGTATTGACTATGATGAAACCTTTTTGCCGGTCACAATGCTTAAATCAATAAGTATTCTTATTGCCATTGTTGCATACTATGACTATAAGATATGAAAAATGGATGTTAAAATAATGTTTCCTAATGGAAACTTACTTAAGTACATATACATGACATAGCAAGAAGGTTTTTTCCATCTTAAGAATTCTAGAAAGATATGCAAGCTGCAAAGAACCATTTATGGATTAAAGCAAGCTTATTGAAGATTGAATCTTAATTTTGATGAAATAGTTAAAGAGTTTAGATTCATAAAAAAATATAGATGAACCTTATGTGTACAAAAAGGTAAGTGGAAGTTTAGTGATGTTTCTTATCTTGTATGTCAATGGCATATTACTCATTATAAATGGCATCCCTATCTTGCAAAAGACCAAATATTTGTTAAGGAAATATTTCTAAATGAAAGATCTAGGTGAAGCTACTTATCATTAGGATTAAGATCTACAAGCATAAATCTAAAAGGATAATTGGTCTAAGTTAAAGTATTTATATAGATAAAGTTTTGAATAGGTCTAGCATGCAAAATTCTAAAAGAGGAATTTTGCCAATGTCTTATGGAAGTTCTCTTGGCAAGACTCAATATCCTATGATATCTGATGAGCGAGACCGCATGAGTATGATTCCTTATTCTTCAGCTATAGGATCAATCATGTATGCAATGTTATGTGCTAGAATATACATTTCATTTGCATTGAGCATGATAAGCAGATACTAGTCAGATTTTGGTGAAAGTCATTCGACATTCATTAAAAATATCCTTTATATATATATAAGTACTTGAGAAGAGCTAATGACACATTTTTAGTGTATGAAAGATTTAAAGATGAGCTAGTAGTAAATGGTTACACATATATAAGCTTCTAATTTGACAAAGATGACTATAGGTCATATTCAAAATATGTGCTTATATTAAATTGAATTGCTATTAGCTAGAAAAGTTTTAAACAAAGCAATGTCATTGATTCTACACTAGAAGCTGAGTATATAACAACATCAAATATAGCTAAGGAAGTAGTATGGATTAAGAAATTTATTACCAAATTAGGAGTAGTTCCTAGTATCAAATACCTTATAGATCTTCATTGTGCTAATAATGGTGTTATTGCATAGGCTAAAGATCCCAGATCCCATCATAGATCTAAATATATACTTAAGCATTTTCATCTCATTCGAGAAATCATTAAAAAAGGAGATGATATGCACAGTACCAAAAGATGATAAAATTATCGGTCCACTTACCAAGGCTCTCTCATAAGCCAAATATGATGGTCATACTAGGTAAATGGATATTAGATACATATATGATTGGGCTTAGTGAAAGTGAGAGATTGTTAGTTGTAAAGCCCTAGACCAAATATTTGGACCTTTATGTAATGTCATATTTCATTTTATAAAAAGGGGTTTTTCTTCGCTTTAATGTATTGTTGGCATGTTATATTATAATAATATTTGTAAATAATAATTCAATGTTATTCTAAATAACAATTTTAACATAATCAAACATTATCTTTAATTGAATAATCATAAAAGGTTATGATTGGATATGATAAGAATTATGCAACTGTAGACACTAAATCCTGAGATGGCTATTGATTAGGGTTACCTTATGAGGAAGGCATTTCTTATATATAGACAAGGAATGAAAGTGCTAGGCTTTCTCCTAGATTTTATAATTTCAAAATAGCTTTTAGGCTCTCTAGCAGAGTTTTAAATGTTTAAAAAATATCTTTTGGGTTTTTTTCTCTTTTTCACTCTATCATTAAGGTCAAAATGGGTTTCAAGGCTTAAAAAAGTAAAATTAAAAGTCAAAGGGTGTGAGTCACACCCTTGACTTAGTGAGTCAAGGCCATGACTCACTCTTTGGAAACCATTTTAACATAAATGAACTGCAAAATAGGGAGAAAGAAGATTTGAAAAAAATTATTTTATGGTTATCTAAGGATTGATTTTTTAGGTTTTTAATCCTTAGATTTGGACAAAATTAGGGGGCTTCTCTCTCTCTCTCTCTTTCTCTCATTCTCACTTTCTCACTCTACACGCGTACTCACTATTTAAAAAAAACAAAAACAGAGAGGAAAAACAAAGAGGAGAAAGCCAAGAGCACTAATTTCTGGTCCTTTGAGTAAAGAAACATTGGAAGTAATATTCATAAGGCCCATAACTTGTAGACCCAGCATTTATTTAAGTTTTATAGTGTATATATTCACTTTATATTTTTATTGGTTGATTTTCCTTATCGTTTGATTTCTTGATTTAGGCTTATAGATTTGTTATTTTTTTTTTTGCCATTTGTGTATATTTTGGTCATTAATCCATGAGAATCCATTTACATAGTGTAGAATAAAATGAATTGGATTTTTGAAATTTACTATTCATCATCTTGTACCTTGAATGCATTATTTTAAATTCTTTAATTCTTATATTTTTAATCTTTGTTTTTCTTATCCAAATTATGTTTTTTCATGCATAAAATGTGTTTGGTAGCATTCCTATGAAATAAAATGGCTTAATTGCACTTTAGTGGCCATTGGCATTGATCCAGTAGCTGTTGAGTCAACCAACGATTCACGCCCTTGAGTCAACCAGCGAGTTATGCCCTTAAGTCAACCAGCGAGTCATTCCTTTGAGTAAATCACACATTTTACCCCTGACTCACCATTTCTTCCCTTGACTCACTCACTCAGCTTCCTCCTCACCCTTGACTCACTACCTTGGCTTTTTCCTTGCATGTGACTCACTCCTTTGGTTTTTTTTTCCTTTCTTCCTCCTGATTTCATGCTTATTTTTTTATTTTTATCATATTTAATTATTTTAATTTTTTATTTATGCAATATACCTCATGTTGTCATTATATTTTGCTAATATTTTTTATTTGCATTTATTTATTATATTTCATTAGTGTGATTTTTGTATTTGTATTAATTTTATATTTTATTTTCTTATTCATGTTGATCCTTGTTATCAATTATTATTATTATTATTATTATTATTATTATTATTATTATTATTATTATTATTATTATTATGCCATTTTTGTTATTTATTATAAATATGCTATGTGATTTATTATATAATAAGTATTTATTTCTCTATTTACATATTTATACATTTATTCTTTTCATTTTATTCATTTAATTATTATTGTCACTACTATTTTATTTATCTAATATATTATTATAATTTTAGTGTTATTTATGTCTATTATATTTATTAATTTATCTTTTTTATATATTTACTTAATTATTGTATTTATTTATCGCTTTAGCATGCGAGTGTCAAATACATGCTGCATGAATTTCAAAATGCATTATGCATTTTTTCTATTTATTTAATTTTGTTTTATTTATTATTTTTATTAATTTTCCTATTCACAAGACATTTAATTTTTAAATAATTATGATTGTTTATTACTTTTTTAATTTGATTCATTAATCATTTTATTAACTGGTATTATTCTTTGTCCCTTTTAATACACATAACACATCTATATGTTGAATTGTGTTGGAGAATTAGAGTTATGGTAGAGCAAACTCACTAGGATTTATTTTCATATTTATCTATTATTTTGGGCCTGTGTTATTCTTTTTTCATGTAATAAGTTGTAATAGCTTAGTAATAAATGATTTTTGCATGATAATTAAAAAACTTCACATTAAATATTTTGTACATATGTAATAAGGTTTTTCACATAAAATAGACCAATGTCTACTTTTTATCTGAAAAAATTACACAAAAAAATTTGACGAATATGCATGAGGGAACCAATGTTCTCAATCTAATAAATAGCATGGTTTATGTAAGTCATCTTATATTTCTAGATATTTATGCATGTCGCTTTACCTTTCTAGTTGAACGATACATACTCAAGTAATTTAAAAGTTTTATACAAGTTTGAGTGGAATTCTTTTGTAATAAAGGGGACTAATGTCCCATATTTTCACTGATAAAATAATAAGTAAAAAAAAATTTCTTTATGATCACAAAGGATTTTTCTACCTTAAATTAATTAATGTGATTCTCTTTTCAAAAGCCACAAGGTCCAATACCCCAAATTTATCCAAAATACACACAAAAATCTACCTTTTTTGTAAATATGCATGCGAGGACTAACATTCCCATCCAAATAAACTCAATCAATTTCCCGATTTATGCATGATTCTTTTAGCAATAGATATTTGTATTTTTATTGTTTTTACAATGTAGTATGTATAATTACATAAATTGCTTTACAACTTTTGATATGCTTGAAATGCAGCTTTCAATTCTTTACCATGATAACATGTGAGGAGAGAGTTAAAATAGTTAGTTATAAACATTTGTTTATATAAGCATAAACCAAGTCATAAATAAGAGTGAGATCTTGAACTATCTCTGGTTTTGGCTTCATAAGGTTAGAACTCACTTTTCTAATGTTTAATTAGGTGGAGACTCTATGAAACCTACCTTGTAGTGCTTAGTAGATGTCCTTGTAGGTTGATCATCAACAATAGATTGAAATAAAATCCTATCTATTACGAAGCAACCAGCCTTCACAAGTTAAACGAACCTTTGTATGATCTCAAGCTCTAAAAATGGGCTTTCAAGAGCAAACCAAATGCATTTGGAGGTTTGGTGCATGTCAAAGTGGCAACACCACTAAGGATTGTGAGATTTTGCTCCGAAAGTAACTTAGTTTATTTAATATGAATAAGTTTTTATAATTAATTATTTTATCTCTTTTTGAAAAATAAGATGTGTTAGAATATGCTAGGGCCTTAGAATTAAGTTAGACATCCCTCTTTTAAACCTGGTGCATTCTTAAAGCATGACCCTATGTTCACTCAATGTAGGGAAGTGTTAGGGAGGACCACCTACCCAAGCCTCATGGCTTTTGGTATATCAAATGATGACCCAACTAGTCGTTATACTCATGATGAGTTAGACCTATTGGCAGAGATCATGCTTGGGTAGCCTTAAAGCTATATCACCATAGCAAAAACCCAGGTACTGGCATTGAAACTTCCACTAGGGGGCATGCACCAAAACACATTACTTGTGATGTAGGCCTCTACATATTGAATAAATCCTAATAAACTTAGATGTTTGCTAATCAAAGGCTTTTATGCCCTAGTGGGTGCATTATGGTTTATTTGGATTGTTTATGTAGCACCCCCTATATAATTACCCTATTTAACTCATAAATTAAATCATATAAATCATGCTTATACAAAATGTTCGCATAACCATCATATTACCATTAATCATGTCATACTGATTCATATACCTATGTGCGTGCTACAAGTCTATTCCTGTTTTTCATTTCATACTTAGTATCATGCATATTGTACTATATAAAACTATTTTATATATATTACATGCATACATACTCTTTCTTAGCTTCACTAATAGTGAGTTACAACACTTAACATATGTTAGATACATTTTTATAAGATAACTTGCCATAATACAAAACTTATGATAATAGTAATACAAACACATCCTACATTAAGATTTAATAGTCGGTAGTTGGCCTTTCTTGATGCAGAGATCATCCTTCAGCAAAAGTCTTAATAACTGAACCTACACGGATAAATAACCCGTGCTAAGCTATAAAGCTTAGTGGGAAATATCTAAAGATGGATGACCACTCACAGCGGTCATCAAAATACACATATAATATATATGTATATATATATATATATATATATATATATATATATATATATATATATATATATATATATATACAGCATAACATGTCAATAATAACAAATACTTTAAAGCTTTAAGCATAACATCATGTATATAAACATTACACCCAAGAGAGTAACAAATATTCCCATACAAATAATTCATATAGATGGCAATTTCCTATGTGAACATATTCAAATGAAGCACAATTTCTATGAACAGACCAACAATATGATCCACAGTAACGATTTTGAGTAAAACTTTAACTGATTAATTATGATCATTACTATAAATAAAGTTTATCCTGCCTTAGTTCTATCAGGGGATAACGGGAACTATCAATAGACTTTGGTATCAAAATGGGGGATATCCAAAGATATCAGATCTATAGACCCAAATGGGGGCCAAATTATACTTTAAACCGGTCAAGCAAACCCAAACGGGGTCTCCTAACAACCTAAATAGGGTTGTTCATGATCCAAATGGAATCAAACATACTTTAGACCCAATTCGGCCAAACTATGGCAGCTGTAATTTTCCCTATAGGCGCCTATCTATCCACATCTGAACTCTATTGCAGGCAATACTATGTTCTTGTTCAATTCACACATCAAGACTGTATTCGTAGTATAACATTTGCACATGTACATAGTCTTGTAAAACTATAAGTTCTCTAGTGCATAAACAGATATATGCACATTTCATATAACAAGTTATACATTTAGCTCATACTATCCTTGTGACTATAAAATTTGCATAACGACATATAGGCATGACATATAATCATCACATCATATACTTGAACATGTTCTCATTAAGCATCTCACATGTTCATAGTCATGCTAAACATTTTCTATCTCATAAGGCAATTAATGCTCATACACTCATATACATAATCATAAATGTACATACCTGTAGGTACATTCGCATATAGTAGGCTTATTCTTATAATCATATTTATCAATATGTATACATTTATCATTATTTAAATCATATGTTATACATATATTGACATGTTTCCATATGGGCATATACATATGACATGGTCATACTATTATATTCCCTATTTCATAGCATAGGTACATGTCAAAATATGCACTTTCTCATCATATGATTACATATGTATACATAAATTTTGCATATGACAATCATGTACAAATCCAATTACATATATATGTTAGATATTTTCATCACTAATCTTTACCTATGTACACATATGAATGTATATGTATGCATATGATCCTTTATTGATAGTCATATTACATGCCCTATCCAATTCATTTTGCAATCACATAAACACCTATTTAACTCAATTAATTAAAAGTCATAAGATAAAGTATTGTAAAAATCTGTACAGGGCAGCATTCTGGACTCGAATTTTGACCCACATTTGAATTTGAAGATGTCATTTTTAGGCTAAATTATCTTCTACAATCTTATTCTCCTATGTGTCTAGTTTCCATAGCATCAACATTCACCATAATATCTGACCTATAGCTTGAGATATTTGAAAAATACTATAGGTTGTTCATAGAACCAAAATAGTGTTTGATATCACTTAAAAAAATTCATAACATAAAATTTAGAGGGATTTAGACATATATTTCTTCATAAAAGTTATACTTTCATGCCTCTAGTTTAACCAAAACTTTACTTTGTAGCAGTTTAACATCTCTACCAAACGTTATGCCCAAATTACTAAGGTTTG
Organism: Excoecaria agallocha; assembly: GCA_037975025.1. Classification (NCBI taxonomy): domain Eukaryota; kingdom Viridiplantae; phylum Streptophyta; class Magnoliopsida; order Malpighiales; family Euphorbiaceae; genus Excoecaria; species Excoecaria agallocha. The sequence continues at coordinate 106,044,163 of CM075806.1, read as the reverse complement.
TTCCCTAACAGTACATTCAGTCCCTATGAATTTTCAAGTCAATATTTGACATGGTTGCATACATTTTTAGGTCACACTTCCTTCATATAAAATGTGTCCTTAGGAGTATATTTTGCATAGAAATTAACTTTACATAATTCTGATCATTGCACACAAAGTTATCACCATTTAATCATAAGCTATTCCAGAACCTATTTTTACAGTTCACGTGATTTTTCATTAAATCATAGAAAATGGTTAAAGGCAGAATCAAGGCCTGGTCCCTTCAACAATTCTATAGATTTATGTCTCATTTAACTATATAATTTTTAATTGATTCATTTTGAGGTCTCTAACTCAAATTACACTAAAATCCCCATACCTTGGCCGCTTATCTCTCCTTGGCCTAGTCCTTTGCCACTTCTTTCCCTTTTCTCATTCCACTTTCCTCTTCTCCTTCACAAGCATCATCATTATCAATTTTAAACTTCCAGCACTCAACAAAAACTATCCCAGCTCAATGTAAAAGAAGAAGAAGAAGATGAAGATGACATTTACTAAACCAATTACCTTAATTTTGATGACCCAACCTTGATTAAATCTCATACATGCAAAGATTAGAAAGAGAGAAATGAGAGATGAGAAAAGAAGCAAAATCTAAAAATCCTCCTCCCTATGTCGTCCCACTCACATATCCAACCAACAATTGCATTTCTGTCTCTCCCATGAAAGAGATAAGCATTTATAAAGGGGTGAAAAAGTTCTCTTTTGGTCCCCCTAAAAAATTGCATGTCACATAAAAACCTTACATCTTTTTGCATGTTACTAATTGACCCCACCTTTCTTATTTTTCATACATTAGCCTATCCATTAAATCTTTCTTTTAAATTAACCTCTCAATTTATGTTTTTATCCATATTTGACCCCTAAATTTTAGAAATTATAAATTTACCCCAAAATAATACTTTTTACTTCAATTACACCCTTAATTAATATTAAACCATACTATTGAATTTTTTTTATGCAATTAACATTTCAACATGATAATTTACCCCTTTAACTCATGCTTATATGAAATTGTCATATAATTAAATCTTAATCAAATAAAAATTCCATTCAAAAATATGCAAATTAAATTAGGGTCATGTTAGGGGCCTTATAGTTCAAATACACAATGGTCAAAATCCATTTGCATACGCTTTTAATAAAGAGAGCTTATTACATGCACTTTTAATAAAGAAAAGTTATGATGCACATCTTCCACTGTGCACTATAAGTTTTCATCGGGTTCACTATTAACCTGTGACCTAATCCCACCTAGGAAAAGGACCATATGACATCTTATATGGAAAATAATAAGGTTGGAAGGTGTTTCCTTTCTTTTGGATGTGTTTGTCTATGCTGTATAGACATATGCCATACATAAAATTCTTTTTATAAGATTGTAAAAGTGATTAAAACATAAACATCTCATTTTGTTTGTGTAATTTTATAGTGTCATGAATAATGGAATATGTGCATTCTATGTGTAAGATTCCACCATATGGAAAAAATATAAATAATAATAAATGATAATACATTAACATGATATATGCATACAAGCATTACCATGGAAAGACCATATATCCTTCATGCATGTATATATTGATGCATGTTATAGCATATATGTATGTACACATATCATAACACTTACATATGCCTATCATGTATGTTCATAGTAATGCTTGTCAAATCACATAAACACTCTATCATTGCATAATTCATGTTATGTATGTGTATGTAGTGTGTCATGTACATTTATTCTTATCTTGTACCATATTCTGTTCACACACCTTTATTATACATTGCGTACATATATATTATTTTTCATGCCATGTTAGACTTTATTTTTATTCTCCCATTATATGCCTTATGTATACTCCACATATATGTGTATCATATAAACAATTTTTGTGAGTAATAATAAAATTTGTACATCCCATTTTATATGCATAACCTTGTCACACAATCAGTAAATGTGTGTGTTTCATTATGTGCATATAATTTTTCCCTACATTATTTGAATCTATTAGATTTACAACCATCATAGATCAGGTGCCTAGGTGGTATAGGGGTTTTGGTAATTGCCAGATAAAGAATTTTTTAAAAGTAGCTAAGATCTAGGATATTTAAATTAGGTTTAAAAAGAGTCCAAGTGATACAACAAACATACCAAGACAATCAAAAGGGATGCAAAAAATAAGGATGTCTAATCCAATATAGCATGTAAGTACTTTTACCTCTCCAGATCTAGATAATAAGTTACGGGATCTTGAAAAGAATGTAATGGCCATGATCAGTGAAGAACATTCCATCATGGCACCTGCTTATGAAATGTAGCCCAGATCACCTACTGTTAGCCAAGTTTAATAGGCCAAGGTCGAGGAGATAGCTATAATAGAAGCTATAACCTTTCCAACTACTTTTGGTTCTAGCAGTAAGGTACTATTTTTCCTCCTAGTTGAGTATGAAAAAGATAAGGGTTATGCCCTAAAATATGACTATATGCAAGCCCTAAAAATTGAAGTACCAAAAGAATAAAGGATACTAACTTGAGAAGGGTGGAGGAAAAAAATAAAGACTCTAGCAGGACTAATGCCAATAGGTAAGGGTATTGACCTAGAAGAAGGGGATTTAAATAGTAAAAATGTTATACCACGAAAGTTTAAAATGTTAGACTTGCCTAAGTTTGATTGAACTTCTGATCTAGTAGTCTATATAAAGCAATATACCCCAGTAATGAAAGGGATCACCCTCACTAAAGGATAAAAGGCTAAATACTTCAGCCTTAGTCTTATGGGCCTTTCCATTAATTGGTACCATAAGCTAGACCAAGAGATAAAGGAAGAATGGGATAGGTTGATAGAAGAGTTCTTAAAGTGGTATGATTGTAGCACAAGATTGGAAGTGACCCTAAAGGATCTAGAGTTGCTACATTAGAAACCATAAGAGTCTTTCTATAAGTATCTTTCCCGATTGAAGAATGGCAATGGAAATGAATAAGAAGCTAGAGATTACTGATCTGATTAGTTTATTCATCTAAAATGCTAATCCTTACCTGAGAGATAGGCTCAAAATGAAAGGTTTAAAGGAATGGGAACTCTCAAGGATATAGCCATGAAAGTTGAGGTCGAATATTTAGAGAAAAAAGCTACTTTTGCCAACCATTATTTTTTCAATAATGGAGGTAATACCAATCATTATGGAGGAAAATGTGGTAGAATCATAGAGGTTTCTGCTATAAAAATAGCAATAAGAATGGGAAAACCACTCTCTTGGAACCTCGATCATCTCATTAAGGAAGGGAGATTGCAACCTTTACCATCTAAGCCAGTTGAGAGCTAGGAAAGGCCTACATATAAAGTAGATTGGTACAGTGCCAATCATCAATTCATGGGCCATAAAATGGATTACTACCATGCTTTGAGGAAACTCGTATGAGACTGGGTTGATATTAAACAAGTGCCAAATCTCAAGAAGAAGAGAAAGAAATAGAGTTATCACAGTGCCATGCCATCACTGGCTTTTGTGATTGACTTAAGTTTTCTGAAATGGTATGTGCCTCAGGATGTATATGGCATGTAAATATTTAGCCATCACCTGCTCAGTTCAATTAAGAAGCAATTAGACAATTGCAAGATATGGATATTATCATTGATTGTAAAAGCATCACCTAAAGAAGGAAGATCTTGAGATGTTGAAAGATTTTTTGCGACTTACACCTACAACAAGAAAAGGTGTAGTATAACACCTATGATTATTACCACGTTAATAATATGATCTTTTCTTATATATGCAACATCTTCTATTATTGTATCATACATGATAATAATCATAGCATAATTACATAAGACATTAATTCAATAAACATTGCTCTTTCTAATCTTAAGGAAAAAAGAATATCTTGATTACATCCGTTATGGCTCATAAAGCAAGATAGTTTTAAAGAATGAAAAAAAAAGTCTTTGCTTGAACCTAAAGCGATGCGATGAGAATTGATAGAGATGATTAAGACATGTTGCCCCAGCTTATCTAAGCAACATATTATTTAAGTAGCATATTCAAAGCTCAGGCTAGAAGCCGAAAAAGATAAGATGAAAATTCCAAGTGACACACATTGGGGAAACAAATGGGGAACCAAAGCCCCATTATTTAAAAGTTCTAAAATTTCTTAAAGATGTCTCAAAGAAGGACTAGAGAATGTTTTAGAAGAAATTGCCTCTGTTCATTATCTTAAGGAGAATATTATGTAAGAAATAAGCTAATAGAAACTAATTGATTAGTTTCTGTAGAGACTAAATTCTCAAGTGAAGGAACAAACTCATACAGAAGCTTACACAGCCAACGTGAAGGAAGAAACAACACAGTAAAAAAACTTTCAAATATCGTTCAACATTTAGGGACAAGCATAATGCAGCCAATCAAGATTTAGCTTTAACTATTAAATGTTGTTTTAAAAGCATAATTGTTAGAGTCAAATTGAACAAAGCAATCATTGCTTTAAGAGCTCAACTATTAAAGTCAAAATGAACAAAGCAATGCCTTCTACAAGTTAAAGGAGAACTCACCATCCTGGTCAATTTTGCAAAGAAAAGAAAGGTCCACTTAATCATCCAAAAGTGGGTCAAAGGACATTGTTTGGAAAAAGTAACTCAAATCAAATTCTTTAGGTTACATGAGCTAAGGTCAAACCCTTTATGTTGAAGAAGCTATAGTTAAAAGGGGTAACCAGTCCTCAATACCAAGATCAAAAGGATTTAATAAATCAAGCAATGCCAAGGGACTGAAAAGGGTTCTATGGAAAAGATAAAAAAATTAAAAGAGGAGAAAATATAGCCCTGTAGGTTGAAAACCAAAAAAAAATGGCCTCACTAAAATTGGGTAACCCGCTAGGGTAAATATTGAAAAAAGGAATCCTAATCAAAAATTAGGGGTTGAGAGAAAATATTCAATTAAGAAAACCTATGAGGGTTGATTGATAACAGGAGTCGGATGCACACAAGGTGCACCCCTTCTTGAGATTGAATAGGATATGTGTTTTTGCATTACATGTATGAGTATGATTTCTGTTATTGCTATAAGATGCATGTATATAGGAATTCATACATAAGCTAGGCAGGAACATCTGATTAACATACAAAAAAAACTTGTTGTATACATAAAAGCATGTATTGAGACTAAATTCTCAAGTGACCAAAGCAACACCTCATGTGTCAGATACTTCTTCTGATGTTCTTATCATGACATCCCTACCAGGACACTTTCTTAATAGTTATACACTCTAGAAGAGAACCACCTCTTAGTGTCCAGAAGTTTGTCCTTGATAAACATCGCAAATGGAATCCATTGTGGATTGGCAAGGATAACGTTATGCCACTTAAATCGGATGAAGTAGAAATGCTTTTACAATGTTTTTAGGGACTCCAAGTACTCGAAGAAATAAGGGTTTTTCAGTAAAGATAAGGCTTAAGTAACGTCCCCTTTGGCAGGTAGCTCGCAACTCAGGATGCAAGGTAGTCTTAGAGGTAAGAGAGTACTCGTCTAATGGCTACAAGTTCTTCAAGTAAGGGGCATAACTCTAAATAGGGAAAATGAAAATACAAAATCGTGAGCCCTAACAGTTGCTAAAGAAGATGTATAATAGATCAATCTCCTCAGAAATCTACTAAATGTAGTGCAAAAGGCAAGACAAAATTTCTTTTTAGGTTCTTGAAGGCATCAAATGGTATGTACAGTCTATAAACGGATAGATTACCTAGCCTGAATATAGTAAGGGAACTCAGAAAGAAGGCAAATCAAAAATAGCTTAGGAAGATACCAAGAGGAAGATTATTTGAAGACCAGGAGTTTTAAGGAAGATTCGTTTGGGCTACTAGCTAGATCACATTCAAGATGAGGTTCCCTTAACTGCCTAGGTGTAGGCCCATGTATTTCTGCATGCATTCTTACATCTCTAAATGTGTTCTTGCATTTTTACATTTTTATATATATTTAAGCATTTTTTGCATACATTCTTGCTTTTTTTGTATTTTATGCATACAATCTTGAATTTTTGCATTTTTGTATATATTCTCTCATTTTTGCATGCATTCTTGCATTTTCGCATGCATTCCTTTTGACATAGGTGTTCTGATGCATATAATTTCGTTTGTATGTTTGCACACATGCATATTCCCCTTTGTGCACATCTTGTAAATGTTTCATATACAATTTTCCACATTTGTTGGCACACATAATCCATTTGCATATACTCTACACATAATTCGTTGCATATGTCTTGCATGTATAATTTCTTGTGTGCATTGCTTATATAATTTTATGCATGTTTCTTCACACATAATTCCTTACACATATGTAATCTTTTGTATATATTGGTATATTCATAACCTTACAGGTAAAGTGAAAGCATACTTTGCTATCTTTGCCTTAACAATTCTCCTGGGCCATCATGCACGATACATTTACTGCAAAGCTTAAAGATTTAAGGATCACCACCTCCCTGATGCATTCAAGAAAATTGTCATAAAGCTATGCTTTTTCAAAATACGGGGAGTATTCTTATTAAAATAATTTATGCCTTAAGTTTTATTTTCCTTTCTAAGTTATGTCTAGATTTGGACATAATTGGTTCGTATGAATTTACTTTCAATTTGAAATTTTATTTCATCTCGATAACTCTCAGCCATATATGGGTTTGAACTCAATTACAAGAATTTATGTTTCATTCAAATATGAGCTGAATAAGAGGTAGTCATATTTTATCACTATATGATAAATTGCATAAAAGTCTTGAGCACTTCGAACCAATTTTAAAATTAGAAAAAAGTTATTTGCAATTGATGGAATTGGATAAAACTCACTAAGTTCACTAGAACCTTTCTGATTATCTGTCAAAGTGACCCAAGGATAAGATAAAACTTGGAAAGTTATTTAGGCAACCCTTTTTTGTATAGCTCTCTAAATGACTCTTCCTACCATGATTTCATAATCGCTTGCTAGCCCATTGAGCCTTTATTTCAAGTATGTTGAATGCATGCTCATTTTATCGTTACACAAATTGAAATGACCACATAACCTAAAATGATTTTAGCTTCCTTTTAGGAAGATGATCACTATGGTAAAACTAATTTCACATTTTAAGATTAGGGAAGATTAGTTTCCACCAATCCTTTGTATAAATTTTGTTCAATATGAGATTAAGTTTATTTAATGAAATAAACCTATAAAAGAAAAAAAGAAAAAGAAAGAAATGGAGAAAATAGGAAAAAAGCAAAAAAATGATGAAAAAGAGAGAAAAGAGGGAAAAAACCTCGAAGTCAAAGCCAAAACAAAGATGATAATGAAAGGAAAATAGTAAACCTTGAGCTATTACCCTGTAAACAATCTCTAGTTAAATGAAAATCACCAAGAACAAATGTGAGAATGCTTCAATAGTGGGCAAATAGATAGAGAATGATCCTCTTGACAGTCAAGAAAATATAGTGGTTATTTTTCTCTAGCAACTTGATCTCTTTTTAAAGGTATGTCCCTTAGCCTAATGTTACAACCAATATTTTTGGGTTCGGTCCCATCCAACCTAGTAGAAATGACCTTTTAGTAAGGTTTGGTACATAAGAAGAGGCATATGGTATTTCTTGAGCTTCAAACTAAAAGCTATAAATGCTTTTATGCATTCGAGTTAAATCTCATTCACAACTTTGAATTCAAAATTTTTATTTAAAGCATAAAAATTCTATTTTGGCCTTCTGCACATATACATAGAAGTTGCTTGGTATATATTGCACTTATTTGTTAGTCTGGTAGGCATTGGTATGGACATGCCTATTCTCTTTTTCCCTCATTGAGAATGGCATCTTAATTTCTTTTATTGATATTAAACTAGTTGAGAATGTGGTTCATTCAACTTATTCAAGGATGAGAAAAATTCAATTTTAAAGCATCTAATAAGTTACAATTACTTTAAATTCTAAACACTTTTTGACAAATAGTTTTTTGCACCCACCACCTGCAACATTCATCACATATAACTCACATGTGATTATACATGTATATAAATTTTTCATACATATTATACATATATAATCCTTTTCAGATGCTCACATGAATAACTTTTTCCAAGGTAAACATAAATGAACTCCATGTATTGAAGTCAATCATAGGATAACTTCAGGCAACGGTCGACCAAAACGAAACAAAACTCCTTTAGAAGAAATCATACCAATCGAAACAAGAGAAATATCTTAGAAAGTGAGGTCATCTAAGCAATTACAAAATAATGACCATCTTGCTTAAAGATAGAATCCCTATAGGTAGAGATAATGTAAATCCATAAAAAGGAGACCCTTTATAAAGCTAGATGGTCAATGCACACCTTAACTGGGGGCAATTAGGTAAGACTATTTATCCTAAAATATATACTTAAACACATAACACAATAAATGTGAAAAACCTAAATTCTTCAAATATACAAAAATTCAAGTTCCTTAAGTGTACAAAAATTCAAAAACTCAAACTCGAATGTATAAAACTCATTTAAATGCACCATAATACAAATGTATAAAGAATACAAATTTTGTAAATATCTCTAACATAATAAACATTTTAAGGCCTTGAAATGATCCCAAAATACACAAATTTAATATATAGTTAAATTGAACAAATTCAATACGCATCCCAAAATGTAAAAATCTAATGTACACTCGAATTGTACAAATTCCATATACAAATTGTAAAAAACCCAATTCCACTCTAATTATATAAATTCCATATCCAAATAGTAAAAATCTAACACAAACCGAAACAGTTTTGAATTCAAGATACATCCAAATCTTAAAAATGCAAAATACACCCAAAGTGTAAATTCTCATAGCTAATGAATAAAAAAATAGACATCAAATAGATGAAGCCCTGGTCAGTGCATCAAAGCTTCTTTATGAGCATTAAAGCTTTTCTGTAAGCATTAAAGCCTCTCTATAAGCATCAAAGCCTCTCTGTGAGCATTAAAGCCTCTTTGTGAGAATTAAGCTCGACATTCAAAGTTTTTCTGCAAGCATACTCCTCTTATGAGGCATATAGAATCCTCTTAACCTTAAAGCACACCAAAAATTTTAAAATTTAGAATACACTAAAAATATGAAGTCTTGTAAAGGACCAAAAGATAATAACCAAAAATGTTTGAAACTTAAAAACTTGCAAAATCAGAAAGTCCTTTCAAGAAGGCACATAGAGCTCAAAATCCTAAAGTTTTTTTCACAAGTCACAAGATCTTTAAAATCTATCAAAGCCTCACCACGAGCACAAAATCTTCAAAAATCATCCAAGTCTCCCTGTAAGCATAAAGCCATCTCTGAAAGGTAGTCAAAGTCTCCCTATAAGGAAAAATTCCTCTTTGAAAGGCATTAAAATCCTTTCAGCAAACAATCAGAGTCTAAAGCAATTCTTCATATTGAAAGCTAGCACTAATCGCTTGTTGAACGTAGTTGACATTCCAACAAGCTTGCATCAATAGTTCAATTCAACAAGGTTTGAAACGTATAATAGTGGCTACTCTTGTAATGACCCAAATAATGGGCTAGTCAAAAATAGTATTTTTTGATAGTGAATAGTAACCCTGGGATGAATAATGTCACCCGAAATCGAAAAATATTTTATTGGACCATTGGAAAAAGCAAGTTAGTTGGAGTCCAAAAATGTAATTTGGATTGAAAATGAGGTCAATTGGACCATTAAAAGTCAAAAATAAGGAAAAGTCACGGCTCCAGTTAAAAGGGTGCACGGGCTAACTGAGAGCTTGTCTGAAATTTTAAAAATAACAAATGACTTTTAAAAATTTCTATAATTTTCAGATCTATATTAAATGCGATGTTGAATCATATGGTAATAAAAAATAAATTTTACGGTAACTTTGAAAATTTGAGTATCAGACTGGTAAAAATGAAGCAGATCGGGAAACAGTCTCCGAATGACTCAAAAATTTTCATGAATCCTAATGAATATATTTTGAGAGTCAAGAAAGTATTTTTAAGGAGATTTGAACTCATTAAGTAAGAGAAAAATAATGATTTCAGTTTAAATAGTAACCCATCAACCATATATTTGATCGGGACTTTAAAAATAGCAAATGATCTTCACAAATTATAGGAATTTCTAGTTGGCATCTAAATGAGGTGTAGAATCATTTGGTAGAAAAAAAAAATAAGTTTTTGGTAACACCAAAAATTTGTTAATTGGACTGGTTGGACTGAAACAAACTAGAAACGAATTTTAATTGAGCCAAAATTTTACATGAAGGCTTAATATATTATATTAACAATTATGGAATTTATTTTGAGTGAAATTGAGCTTTGGAAGTGAGAGAAATAATTTATGGAGACTTATTGGGCTTAAAAGGGGAATTGGGCTTGAGTTAGGCCCAACCAATTTGGTTGGACAAGGCCCAGCCTAATTAATCCCTATAAAAGCCCCAACATCTCCAAAATTCCAGAAGAATCACTAGCCTTCATGAGCTCCTCTTCTTTCTCCATGGCCGAATGACTTTCCACCATTTTTATCTTAATTTTCTTCTTTTTGCTAATTTCTCACTAAATCAAACATTCTCTATTAAATTTTATTCTTCTACTAGCTTATGAAGGCATCAAGAGATCATTTAAGTTGCTGGAGGTACAAGAAATCAAAAGAGAAAGTTGATGTCTTAAAAATGAGGTAAGCGATAATGAAAGTTTTAATTTAATTTAAAGGTTCCAATAGGTTAATTAGGGTGTGTAGATTAGATTTATGTAGATTAATTAAATTAAGGAAGCAAGAAATTAATGGATTTTTCCTTTTGAAAATCTGGCCACTTAAGAAATTTTATGGAGAAAAAGAAATTCAATGGATTAAAGCTAAATAGAGGTAGATTATGGCATGAAGGAGATGAATTCAAGGTTAGTGGATACTCTATTCCTTAATTTCCATAATTTTTTATGAGAATTAGATTATGCTTATATGTGGTTTATGTAAATATGTGTGATAAATTGAAAATAATATGTTATATGTGAAATTGGATATTTTAATTGATGAGTAGAATATTTTATTTGGAAGAATTTAATTTGGAATGATTAATTTAAGCCTTGGCCAAATTTTTCTTATGTGTGTATATATGTTTATTTTGGTTAATTTATGATGGAAATGTTGTAAATTGAAAGTAGGAATAATTTTAATGTTATACTAATTTAATGGGAATTTTTGGGAATTAATAGAATATTTTTAAGATAAATTTTAGATTATGTTATAGTGAAAATATTGAATTTTAATGAGAAAAATTGTATTTATTGCATAAATAATCATAAAATCAGCCAATTAATTAATTGGTATAAAAAAAATAAAAGGAATTGAAAATGACATAGTAGAATAGAAAAAAGGACTTAATTGAAAAAAAATAAAAGTTTAGGGGTAAAAGTGAAATATTGCCAAATAGTGAGAGAAAAATAGTTTAAGTGAAATATGATTAAATTGAGAAAGAAAATGATAAATGAAATAAGAAATTATTCATGAAAATAAGTACAGGGACCAAATTGAAATTTTACCAACGAATATGAAATTAGTGGTGTAAACGGTAAAAGAATTGATGACAATTTGGTAAATTAAATAAATTGAAGGGTATTTTCATAATTTACTATAATTTAAAGGACTAAACAGTAATTTAGTAAGTTTAAGGACTAAATGGTAATTTTAGGAATGAATATTGAATTAATAGAAATAATTAAATAAGTGATGTCATTTTGGTAAATTAATTGATAGTAAAGGGAATGACCATAAATTGGCGAAAATTGAAAGGATTTAATGGTAATTTAGTTATGTTATAAATTAATATGTAAAATGGTATTTAAATATACATAAATGTATATGTGTGTGTGTAGATGTATGTATAAAAATGTATATGTATATGTATATGTATATGAATATGTGAACAAGTAAGTAATGAACCTGGCTATGAGGAATTAAGTATGTACATACAGGACAAATATTATTATTATAATAAATTAAATTGGCACATGATGACTTAAAAAGTCTATAATGGACAAGTATAATTAAAGAATATGTAATATTGCCCTTATTCCTTTACTTATCAAAAAATTCATCACAAGAAGACCTCAGGAATCTATCGCTAGAAATTTGGAAATTTTAGGCGCCACACGGCTGTTAGATTACCTTGACAACCATGTAACACCCATTGTATAACTTAAATTTCATGAACAATTGACCCAAATAGCTATCACATTGATCTTGATAGCATGTGGTACCCTATTTTAGCCCAAATGTGATTTTTTTAATCCTGATTATTACCGAACCTCATCCGAACTTTCTCAAATGTTAATGAAACTTTGCTAACACATGTATAAAGGTAAAACATGATTTAATAAGTATGAAATAAGTGATTATGCAATAAAATATGAAATTTAATAAAATGGATACAAGTGAATAAATGATTTTTACACACTTTTGATAGTTGTGAACCTATGGCATGCATTCTTGAATATTTATCTTAAGTAGTTGAGTACATTTGAGCATAAGTGGACATATTTATATTATTACATGTTTTAAAATAAATAATGACCAAGTGAACATATATTATACAGAAATATACTTAGTTTATAGTGGGAATAAAATGTATACAATGATTGTACGTATGTAAATGATGGTTATGCATTTTCATCCATAATGAATGTGGGTATGAGTGAAAAAATGTGTATTGACTTGGTCAAGAACATGATTGTGTTGAATGTAAAGCTAATAAGTGATGAAAGCTTTCATGGGTGCCTAAATCTCATAGAGTTGTGGATAAATAGGCATGTTTATAAGTGATAGTAATTGTAGCTGCTAGCATTGATACCTTTTTAATGTCTAATGCTACTACCATTTGGTATCTAGTGTTCTAAGACTCTTATATTGCTAGTATTGATACTGCTTAGTTAGTATATAATGATCAATACAATATTTGGTATCCCTATCCCTGTTATCTACCTTTAATGAGGATTTAGACAACAAAAGGGCTTTTAATTAAATTAAAGTGATAAGAAATTGTTAGTGAAAGTAATTTTGAACTAGTGAATCATTGGCATTGTTAGTACACATTCTTATATTATGATAGTTTTGTATAGCTAATGCATATGTATAATGAAGTGAAATGAATGTTATTGAATGTCTTTATAATAGAAATGAGCATAAATATGCTAAATGTTTATATTCATGCATGAATGATTGTGATGGAGGTGTATGTTGGTTGTTTAGAATTTTCTAAAGAAAGGGCATTGTAGGCCTTCATAGCATATTCCTGTGCAGGAGCTGGGGTGGCCATGGGTCAATCCACTATCTTTGATGCAACTTTAGCTGGAGGCCTATGTTGACTTGGTCCACCATGTCCTCTAACCCGACCTCTTTGTGCCTAAGGTGTATTAGAAGCTCCTCTACGAACCTATTGTGTGGACCTTTATTCTTGCCTTATTAGACAATTAGCCATAAAGTGATCATTACCACCACATCTGAAATAGGCACTTGTCAATAATCTACAAATACCCTAATGTCTCCTAGCACATAATGAACACTTTGGTGGCAATCCTTCAATCTATCCCACAAATGCATCTCTACCTGATCCAAATGTTGTAGATGGTCCCTAGTTTATTCCCTGGTTTACCACATGGCTTTTTTCCTAATGATGGACACCTCTAGAAAAGCTTCTTCTTTGCTCTATTTCATTCTTTATCATTTCAAATTTCCCCACCTATATAGCCACTTGATCAAGTTGGTAATAATTTAATGAGTGCAAAGATATAGTTCTTAGTAAGTGATCTTTGATTTGATCATTCAAACCTTCTTCAAACTACCGGCACCTAAAAACTTCTATCAACATCGGTTTCAGCACATACTTGCTCAAACTACTGAACTCTTTTTTATAGTCGCCACTAACATCCCCTTTTGCTTTAAATTCAAAAATTTCCTCAACTTCATCTCTTTATATTCTTCGGTAACATATCTCTGTTTAAACTCTTATTTAAAGAATGCCCAAGTGAAAGAGGCTGGTAGTTGAGGTTGCTTAAGCAGCAGTTTTCACCAATCACTATAGGATATTGAACTTCATCGAATACCCTTTTGACTTTTTCCAGCCATAACTCTACCTTATCTAATTCTTTAAAAGTGGTATCGGAAGACTTCTCTATCCTATGCTTTTAAATTGCTTCAATAGGGGGTGTAGACGTGGTGTCCTGAGGTAGCCCAAATTAGAGTTATCTGATGAGGAATTATTGTTCATGTTACAAATAGAGAACGTAAACTCCAAGTCCTATCCTTGGTTTTCACAATGTTTTTAAAATATTTTTTATGGGTTTAATCCTTTTATTTCTTAAAAGAGTGAGAATGGGATTTCAATTTTGAAAATGGGTCTCAAAAGGTGATAGATGCCAATATGTCATAGGGATAGACTGCTAGCCATCTCTAGCAGATGACCTATCTTGACCATCCTTGCCCTATCTTTGACTCGATGACAGATGATTGCCGCTTATTGAGTTATGACCATTGGTCAATTAGGTTAAGATGAGAGGTAAATTTGTGATTTTTAAAACTTCTCTTCACTATCTCTTGTTTGTGGATGAGTGGCACCCATTGATGGCGATCTTTACATCTATTCTACATATTTTTTGCAGCTAAGATTTTGTTATGAAATTTTCTTTTTAATGATTAAATTTTAAAAATGAGATTTTTGGGGATTTTAGCAAATTTTAAGGGAGAGATGGAGTTCAAAAGATTTTAAAACTCTATCCTCTTATAAGAAGGAAAAACCCTAAGGTTTTTAGGGAGGATTATTCTTTTACAAAAAGGCATCCATTAGTTTCCTAGAGGATAAACAATTTGATTTTTATTCCTTAAGAAAAGAGGTTTATTTGAATTATTGAAAAAAAATATTTTTATTCTTTTACAACTGTGGAAATCAATCAAAGAGGAACTCGAAGCACATTTTCCTAGCATTATAGCATCAAAATTGTAATGCCCCAAATTTTTTTGCATTTGTCATGTACACTATGACGTAGAGTATAAATAATTTTCCTAGGATAAATTTTAGAGAAATTGGAGTTGAATAAGATAGGAAAGTGGGATCTAGTAGTGAAAGGTTAAACGTGCTCAGGCCAGGGTAATTCGAGGATGGGTGACCCGAGGGGCAGGATGACCTAAAAGTGGTTTTTGAAATTAGCTATTAAATGGAGTTCAATGGTACAATCAAAGTTAAAAATGAGCTTAGATTGACCCTTAAACAATATAAAGAAGTTTTTGCTCAGTATCGTAAAAAGGGTTGATCAAAAGTTTGATCGAACTCTAAAGTAGTGTATTGATCTCCAAAAATTATTTTGATTGCATAACTATATTAGTAATAAGCTATATAATTTATTAAAAGTTGAAAATAAATGTTTTGATAGTTTCAAGATTTTGGGTTTCAGACCGGTTATATCGACCACTGAAGCAAAAAATATATTGAAACAATGTTAGAATGAGTTAAAATTTTAACCACATGCTTTTGGATGTCCCATGACATGCAGAGAAACATTTCAAGGCATTTTGACATAGGGAATGAAATTTCAATATTCAGGATGCAAAATCAAAGCCTAGTTATTTAAAATGCCAAATTTGGGAATTTGGACATTTGGGGACATACAAGTTATTATTAAGAAGTGATAATTAGGTACAAGCAATATTAGAGTAAAAAGATATGTGAAAGTAGTGGATTGAGTGATACATGGCTTAATTTAAAGCCATTATGCTTAATAGTAAAAGGATGAATCTTGGCATATCCTTTTATATATTAAAAGACACTATATAAAGGCTTAGAAAAATATAGAAATAGGCTAAAAAATACAGAACTTTCTCCCACTTTTTGGATAAAACTTGAACCATCATCTCCCTCTCCCTCTCTTCCATTTTTGCTCATTCAAGCTTCATCTCCTTAAATCTCAAGCCCAAATTCCAATTCTCATAGTTATAATTACATCCTCTTTATCCTAAAAAAGAGTTTGCATCAAAAGGGAGTCAAGAACTTGAGAAATAAGGTAAGACAAGTTAAGTGGAATTTTGTGATTTTGTGAGTCATGGATGGAATTAGAGGGGGAAATTCAGATAAGCATGTATAGAAAAATTAGGAGAAGGATGTAGTAGCATTAGATTGTTTAAAATTTCAAATTAAACTCGTGATTTCCTTTCCTTTATTTTCATCTAAAGAAGGAAAATAAGAAGAAGAGAAGGCCAAGAAAGGCAAGGGGAAGGAAAAGAAGGAATATGAGTTCTTCAAGCTAAATAGAGGTTAGTGGATGCAATTTACCTTTAATTTCATCAATTTTATGAAATTTCTATCAAATATTACATTATGGAACTAAGCTATGTTACATGGAATAATGAAATAATTTAATCTAGCATGATATAATGTTAAAATAATTTATTAGAAGCTTAAATGAATGGAGCAATTAAAATAAAAAGGAATGAAGTCATGGTGGCCGAATAGGGTTCCTTAAGGTACCTTAGCAAAAATTGATAGTTAATTGGGTTTTTGATGATATTTAATCAATTTAAGGTATGAGAAGAGTAATAATATTCACTTGAATGAAAAATGATAATTATACTAATTTTTGAGATAGTTACATAATGTGGATAGTGATTGGAACTTAATAAATTATATGTAAAATAGAAGTATTCTAATGTAATATATCCTAAAATGAGTATTAAACTACCTATTCTATGATTTTAAAGGAAGGAAAAATTTGTAAACATGACTTGATGTGGTGGCCATGTGAAGATTATATGTGATATGGCTTAATTTAATTAAATTAATGTGATATTAAACACATAAGAGATGAGTAGATGATTAAAAAATTTATATGAATGCAAATCATTTTTAAAATGATTAATTTGGTATGATAAAAATAAATAATAGTGGAAATATATATTGACATATAATAAATAATTGCCCTTAGTGAACAATGGGTAATCCAGGACCTCGGGATATAATGGTTAGCCATAAGAGCATTTACACCACGGTATTAGTGTGATTTGATTAGAAATGTACAATGAAATGTGAATTATTGCTTAGCCAGCTCATTATTCAGTGCCTTGAAGAATGGCACCGTACCCTGGCTGTACGGTCACTCCAGGAGATTTGTGCAATGTGTTGAGCTGGAGAACCACATCATACACTAGTTGTATGGTCACTCTTGTCTATTGGATTCCTCATCCCACTTATTCGGTTAGAGGATTTCCAATGGTGTCAACTAGGGGTAAAATTGTAATTTTACATATAAAATGGAATAAAAGAGTAATTACAAATATTTAAATATAATAAAAGCGAATAAATAATAGATAAATTGAAAAATAAGATTAATAAGTCAAGTAAGGGTAAAACGATAATTATGTGGTAAATTATGGATTAAATGGTATTTTAAAGTAAAAGAGATGAAAAATGTGGTTAAAATAGTTAATTAGACCATAAAAGGCAAGATCGTAAATAAAGTAAAATTCAAGGACTAAATCATTATTTGCTGCCCTTTGAAAATTGTAAGGGAATAAAATGTAATTTACACATTTAAATTTAATTCGAAGTCAAAGAAAGTCAACCAAATCAAAATTTAGGTTAAATTTAAGAAAAAATCAACATTAGGGACTTAAAATTGAAATTGTATACATAATTGAATAAATAAATGAAATTAAAAGAAAAACTGACTATTATAGTAATTAAGAGGAAATTATGGTATAAAAAAACAATTTTTGAATCAATTGCTAAATAAAATTTTGAATGGTGATTTGGTAAATTATGCTTAAATTAGGAAACAAAATAATTAAGTGAAATTTTATGTAAGTACATCCACCACTAGGCAATGAGTTGCTTACTATGTGATTTGTTTTAACTACACGCAGGAACATGTACATTGGTTGAAGAAATCCAAAAAAAAAGATGTGGCATTACATATATTTTGAGGGATTAATTTAAGATAAAATTAGAAATAGTTTGTATTAATTTAAAAGTTATTAGATCTATGTAAACAAATATATCATGTAAATTAATTATTATTATATGTTTAGTGAAATTGAGATATGTGAATGCATATAAATGTGTGCTTGAAATGGTTTATGTGGAATTGAGATTTATAAGTGTTGTGATTGTTAATTAGAGTACTAGAGTTAGAGGATAAATATTTTGGGAGTGTATTCTGAATTTTTATCGGTTTGGGTAGCATGATTATTAAGCCATCATGCTACCGAAATTTTATTTAAAGGAATAAATAATTTAATAAGGCTACATAGGTATACAAATTAACATAGGAATAAAGAAGGTAAAATAATAATAATAATAATAATAATAATAGAAGTAAATATTAGAAAATTTAATGAACGTAAGTTGTCACATTTAATTATATTAGAGCATGGTTTAGGCGATCCTAAGATCGGAGTGGATATATGTGATACAGACTGGGGAAAATGGATAAGTATATGATATATGTACATGCCATATTATTGTGATATAAATTTTGGTATTTAAGTCTTACCTATCCCTCGTGTATTTCAGTATTAGCCATTACTTCCAGATCCAGACAAGTGGCTGAGTTGATGAGTGATGCTGAGAGTGAGGCCTCAGCTAAACCGAAAATACAAGAGTCAATACCAAGTAGTAGATCCCAGTAGCCCACTCAGCACACTCTTACACCAGTGCCTTAGGCACATCCACCTCCTGCACCAGTAGATTTTATTTAGATGATGGCGGAGTTCTTTCAAAGATTATAGCCTCAGCAATAGCCACCATCTCAGTCACCTAAAATATCTATTCTGGAACAGTTATGAAGGTTGAGTGCAGAGAATTTTTATGGCTAGGTGTAGATTACAATGACGAAAGCTGAAGAATAGCTTAACAAAATTGAAAGACTATTTGATATTACTCACAGTCCAACAGAGGAAAAGTTAGAAGGAGTAGTGGCCTTGTTTCAGGGTCCAGCTTATATGTGGTGGGATATAGTCAGACTCCACATCCCACCTGAGCAGATCAGCTGGGACTATTTTTATCAACAATTCAGGGATAAATATATAAGTAAAGAATATTTGAGAGCTATGGAGGAGGCTTTTTGGCGACTGCATCAGGGTACCAGATCAGTGCAAGAATAATGATAGAGAGCTTGAAAGACTTAGTTTCTACATGAGAGATTATCGCTTCCCACCAAAAAAATGTGCCAGTTATTTGAGAAGGGACTTCATAATGATTTGAGGAGAGTTTTAGTAGTTCGATAGTACACTAACAAAAAGAGCTAGTTGACGCCATCACTAGAATGAAAACTATTCAGCAAGAAAAAGTGAATAGACGGGCCCGATTCTAGTAAAGAAGGAGACCTAATTTTGGAGCAGCATGTAGTAGGTCAAGTAAAAGAGCCAAAGGCTCTACTATAGCTCCTCCACAAGACTCATAGTTATCCCAGTAGCGAGTTAGCATATTATAGCTCGGGCAATCCCTTCTTTGACATCAGTGGGTAATGTTCCTATAGGTCAGGGTTCTGATATCATTTTCATGCATAATTCATTGCACATGCCATCATATATCTACACTTAGTGATTAATACACTCACCTTATACCACCATGCTTAAGCTATGTCACACATATACATTATAACATGAGTACATACATTGTAACATGATCACACTAACATGTATCAAAGTACATACTCATTGCATACTTCACCATGAGCTAGAGCATGTATATATCATAGTGTGTATATATTAATATGCATCATTAAACTGTGTGCTATACTTACTTTTGAATATATTTGGTAGAACATATCGTTCACATTGCATACCATATGATGAGCACTCACTATCATGCATAAGTCATACATCATGCATACCAACTTCTATACCATGCCAAGCACATATACCATGTCCATACAATTAAAGTAGGTTCATTCATCAAAGGATGCCATGCCTTGATGGATGCATCCCAATC
Organism: Excoecaria agallocha; assembly: GCA_037975025.1. NCBI lineage: Eukaryota > Viridiplantae > Streptophyta > Magnoliopsida > Malpighiales > Euphorbiaceae > Excoecaria > Excoecaria agallocha. Next base: position 106,024,149 of record CM075806.1, on the reverse strand, counting down.
TATTTGAATTGTTTAAATATATAATAAGAGATGTTATGTTGCCAATTTTTTCCACTCATCATACACGTCCATTGGGTCTTCCTATGACTCTTGGTCTAAGCCTACCTAGGAAAAATATTCTACTACCTCTTATGTGGAAGTAATAAGGTTGGAAGTCTTTTATTTTTGTGCTTGTATGGGGTTATGGTTGTTACATAACATGAATATACATTATGTATCACACATATATCATTCTCATGTATAATTCATCGCACATGTAATCATACATCTACACTTAGTGACAAATACACTCACCTTATACCACCATGCTTGAGCTATGTCAAGCGTATACATTGTAACATGAGTGCATACATTGGGACATGATCACATTAACATGTATCAAAGTACTTGCTCATTACATACTTCATCATGAGCTGGAGCATGTATATATCATAGTGTGTACATATTAATGTGCATCATTAAACTATGTGCTATACTTACTTTTGTATATATATTTCTTAGAACATATAGTTCACATTACATGCCATATCATGCGCACTCACTATCATGCATAAGTCATACATCATGCATACCAACTTCTATACCATGCTATGTACACGTACCATGTCCATACAATTAAAGTATGTGGTTACTCATTAAAGGCATCCATGCCCCAATGGGTGCATCCTAATCCATTTGAATTGTTTAAATATATGATGGCCAAAGCTCATGCATATGCTTTTAAAATAAGAGATGTTATGTTGCCAATTTTTTGCCATGCATCATACACGTCCATTGGGTCCTCACATGACTCTTGTGCTAAGCCTACCTAGGAAAAATATTGTACTACCTCCTTTGTGGAAGTAATAAGGTTGGAAGGCTTTTATTTTTATGCTTGTATGTGGTTATGGTTGTTACATAACATGAATATGCATTATGCATCACACATATATCATTCTCATGTATAATTCACCACACATGTCATCATACATCTACACTTTATGACTAATACACTCACCTTATACCACCATGCTTGAGCTATATCAAGTGCATATATTGTAACATGAGCGCATACATTGTAACATGATCACACTGACAAATATCATAGTACATGCTCCTACATACTTCATCATGAGCTAAAGCATGTACATATCATAGTGTGTACATATTATGTAATGGCCAAAAGCCCGATTAGCTGTGAATAGTATTTTTTGATAGTGAATAGTAAATCCAGGCTGAAAAGTACATCCAGAGGCGAAAAATATTTTACTGGATTATCGAAAAATATGAGTCACGGATATTCCGAGATTAAAATTTAAAGTGAAAATGATGTTAAATAGGCCTTAAAAAGTCAAAAACATAAAAAATAAAGTGGATCGATTTTAGGTTAATTGTATTGCAAAAATTAAATTTTTCAATAACACTGGTATTTTTGAATTGAACCAATTTAATCGAACTGGACTTGTAACGAGCTTCGATTGGGGTGAAATTTTATGTACAGCCTATTTTTGATGTTATAAAAATGATGGAATCAATTTTAAAGTGATTTGAAATTAGAAAGTAGGAGAAATTAATTATAATTGCTTAATGGGTAATTAATGGGCTTTGGTTAATTATTTAAGCCTAAAACCCAAGCCCATTGAGAGGAGTATAAAGGGCAGTAAGAAAATATGGGAAATAGATTTTTCCAGCTCTTTTCTCCTTTTTTTTTCAATCGAACCATTAAACCTCCATTTTTCTTTAATTTTCTTCTAGATTTCCTTCATTTTCTTTCTTAATCCAAGCACAAGAAATCATCTTCAACCTCTCTAGTTGCTAGATCTAGCCTAAAACCACTAATTAAAGGAAGATAAACAAGGAAAATTAAGTGATGAAGGCTTATGTATCATTTGAAGGTAAGATAAATTGTTAATTTTAATTTTATTCTAAGGTGTCTACTACTATTTTTAGGTGCCTAGAGCTCATTTTTGAGGTCAAAATGAGCTAAAACTATGAAAATTTTGATGTTCCTTTTGAAGGGAATTTCGGCCAATGTTGGCTATTTTAAAGAGGAATGATTTTCTTTGGGTTAAAGCTTGAAAAATGAAGCTTATGGAAGGATAAGCATAAAAAAATAGGTAAGTGACTATGAAATCCTCTAATTTTTCATAAATTAAATGAATTTTCCTTTATGTAAAAGAAAAAAATTGTTAAATGAATGTATAATGAAATTAACTTTAGAATAATAAAATCGAACCTTAATTATGCTTAAATGTAAGCTTAATTTGATTGAATTAAATTTGTATGATGTAGTTCCTTTGGTGGCTGAAATTGTACTCTAAGAGAACCTAAGTGTATTTTGGTTATTTTTAATGTTTTAAGCCTTAAATTAATGGTAGACATGAAATAACATGTCCATAAATTTTTATGAAATTTATAGGAGTTATTTAAATATTTTTGGAATAATTATTGAGTTATGTAACTCAGGGAGATAATGGACTTTTGTGCATTAAGTCATGAAATGAGTAAATAACATACCTATTAATTTTTTAGAACTTTTACAATTTATTTGAATATTTTTGAAGAAATATTTAAATATGTACAAAATAAATGGATTGAATTATTGAGTTATAATTCATAATTTAAGTTAAAAATAATGAATTATATTGATATAATTCATAAATTATCCAAAATTAGTTAAAAGAGTGATTGACTAATTTATTGAAATAAAAAGACCATAAAAAGTATGGTGTGTATAATAACCGTATTGAATTATTGAGAAATAATTCATAATTTAACAATAAAATGGTGAATTATTATAAAATAATTCACAAACCGTATAAAAGTATTGCATATTCTGAACGATTGCAATTCCAAGCAGAAAAAGTAAGAAAAATGTTAAAAGTTAAACAAGTAAAATAAAACATAAAGTCAAAATATTGAATTATTAAGAAATAATTCATAAATTACAAAAAAAATGGTGAATTACAATGATATAATTCACAAAAAACAACCGGCTCAAGTAGAGAAATAAAAAGACACTAAAAAGTATAATAAGCAAAGTGATTGTGGTGAATTATAATGACATAATTCACGAACTGTATAAAAGATACTAAAAACGTTACTGGAAAGCAAAAATTTTGAATAGTCAAAAGTACTAAAAAGATTAATTGACAAAAATGTACCGATTGAAAAAGTATTTGTTATTATTTGAAATTGAAAAGTATTATGAAAGTAAGTGATTTTGCCCTTAGCAATAGTCAGGTGGTAAAAGTCTTGTTAGGATATAATTGGCTAGCTATAAGGACACCCTATACTGCGATGCAAGTCATGGTGACTTGCTTTGCTATGATATGATCGTTGATCTCCATAGCCTCTATCATACGTATTGTTATATACTTTGTGAGAAATGGTCCTTTGGGATCATTTCTCAATATTTTTCTATATATGGCCCTGTGGGGTCCACATCCTGTATATCCTATACGAGAGTTCCTATCGAATTGTACTAGGGGTATATTGAAAAGAATAAATCAAAATTTCAAAAAGTAAGCTAAAAGTAAAAGTTAAAAGTGAAAAGGGACTTAATTGAAAGAAATAAAAAGTTTTTGGGTAAAACCATAATTTTTCCAAAAATTGTACTTAATGAACAAAAAATGAAAAGAAAATATTTTACAAGGGTAAAATAGTAATTTAACGATCAAAAAGCCCAAAAATAAGCTTTTGTAAAGAAAAATGACTAAAACATAATTTTACATGAAAAAAGTCAAAATAAGGACTAATTGGTATTTTTGTATACCAATTATTGCTTTGAAAATTAAAAAATTGTAAAATAGTGCTAATATTGTGTTTAAAGGCCAAAAATGGTAATACCATAATTAATTGTGAAATTAATGACAAAAAAAATTAAATACTATATAAAAAAATTCAAACAAGGATCGAATAGAAATTCTGTAAGTCAAAGTCAACTGAAAAGTAAAAATAAGTAAATGAATGATAATTTTGCAATTGAAAATGAAAGAGTGGCAATTTTGAAATAAGTGTGTAAAAAGGGTATTTTTATAATAAAATGAAGAAATAAAGGCTTAATTGTTGTTTTTCAAAATAATTGTATTACTTTACATTGAATGTAAAAAGTATGAATAATTGTATTTTGATAAATAATTAAAAAGTCAAAGTAAAAATAAATGAACTAATGGCAAAACTGTAATTAAAGTGTAAAAAGAATAATTCTGTAATTAAGTGAAAAATCAAGAATTAAATTGAAAATTTACTATAATAGTTGAAATTAATAGAGTAAAATCGTAAGCAATATAATAATTGTATCGGACTAGTCAAACAAGAAATTTTGCCTAAAAAGTCAAAGTCAAGCCTAATTAAAAGGTTATACATTTAAAGTAAAGAAAAATGTAAAAATAAGAATAGTAATGACAAATTATGTAATTATAATTGCAAAAAATGTATTTTCATAAATAATTGAAAAGTTTAAGACTAAAGTGAAAAGTTTGCCAAAAGGTTGGTAATGCTTTGAAAATTTCGTTAAAAATATTAAAAAGAACTTTTGATAAGACAAATAATGTTTAGCGTAATTAATGTAATTATGCTCTTTTGGGGAAATTCTTCGATTAATAGTCACCACATAGCATATTTAGTGCTCAACACATAGTATTTACTGCATGCAGTTTTTGAAGTGTAGCGAAAGCATGGTACACAGTGGAGCAAAGATTGAAGAGGAAAAGACAGTTATGATTGTTTTAGTATTTTTGGCATGTATATACTTAGATAATTGAAGAAATGGTTTGGATTGTATTTGAACTAATGTTTAATGTAATAGTAAATATTGTTATGTTTGCAATTGTGTGTTTGTCAGTAAGTAATTTAGAATTGATATGTTTGATCTGTGAGTGAATGTTGGAATGTGAATATATATACTGTTATAGACTATTGTGCCTCCAAGAGGCTGTGTTTTGTCTGGTTCTTCAAGAGGCTATTAAGTGTATAACCATTGTGCTGCCAAATTTCTAATGAAAGGAATAATATTTCAGACAATTATAAGTTGTCAAGTTAAACGTATGATTATGAATAGTGATTAAGTATTGACAGTTAATAAATTATTTGGTTAAGCAATTGATGGTAAGCAAAATAAAAAAAAATTTGGTTTACTGCTTAATTTCGTATTAGAAAAGACTGTTCAGATGAGGGTGTTACATATTAATGTGCATCATTGAACTGTGTGTTATACATGCTTTTGTATATGTTTTCCTGATAAGCTGCACATATAGTTCACATTACATGCCATATCACGCGCACTCACTATCATGCATAAGTCATACATCATGCATACCAATATCTATACCATGCCATGCACACATACTATGTCCTTACACATGGATGTAATTGTTCATTATTTATACCTTTATTAGGTATCATACATATCCCCTTTATATGCGTGCACTAAAAAATGATGTCTCATTTCGTGCATGAAATTTTGGCATGCATCATCCTAACCTTCTAATTTTTTAGCCATCATAGATCATTTACCCAGGTGGTTTAGTGGTTCTTCCATTAGGTTATTTTATCCAACACAATCAACACCTAGCATGTCAAAATCAAAGCTAAGATAGAATTTTGCATGAGGTCCAGTAGATAAGATGTCCAAATAGTTGCCAAAAAGGTAGAAAGATCTAATCTTTCGCAATCAGTTAGCATCCTCATGCACCAAGTCTTTAACAAGAGATTTGATGATTTTGAGAGAAAGGTCATGACAATGCTTGCTAGTTTCACAACCAATCTGGTGTCAACATTTAGGCTTAATATAGAATATAGGAAAGCATCATGTAAAACTAAAAGAAAGAGAAACATGATAATTTTTGAATTGATCTACATATTATCTTTATATGTATCCACATATTGTATATGGAAATTATGATATAGAATAAAGTTGTATTTTAAATATACAGATATATTATTTTAATATCATATGTATATACTTTAGACTATAAGTTATATACATATGAACTTATGCTTTATTGATGTATTATGAATAATCATATTAGTGAATACATATTCTCTATAGTCATATGTTACTTGCATGATATTGTTAAATGATGCGTGTGACTCCTTACATATAAGAGCTTTTAAATCATGAATTTGTAGCTTATGCATACAAAAGGGTTTAATTCATGAATTTGATACAAGCTATTTTCCAATGTATTAATAAGCTAAAAATATACTCAAGAGACAGAGGAATGGAGTAATAATGATAATATAATTAAGACTATTAATAGATGCATTTGATACATAGGATAGTAATGTAATATTTATATATCATGGAAATTGTTAATTAAGATGGATGCAGATGGGGTAATATTTATAACTTAGTCTTTTATGATTAATTAATAGGGTTCTTTAAAAATCTAGCTTGGTATTAACAAGCACACATGAAAATGGGGTAAGTCCCTAAGACTAACCAAGAATGAATTTTTGGAATCAAGAAAATCATATTGATGTATATGATCTTAAGTACTACCTGAAAATTTCTAAGGCAATAAAGAATTGATAAGTGAGTGATCGATAATTCGTGATGTAGTTAAGCATATTAATTAAATGAGATTGAATAATGCCTTGAAATGTTATGATCATATTCCTATTATTTATAAAAATTAGTTTGTATGCATAATAATATGCTTTTAAGTGTATGTGTTATTTTGTTGACTTTTAAGAGAGGTCATCCATATGATTTATGTTCCTACTTAGCTTTATAGCTTGGCACATGTGTTTATCCGTGCAGATTGTCAAGCTAGGACTCCTTCTTAGGGATATAATCTACAGCTAGATGGCCAACATAAGTCATAGAAGAGATTGAAGTATAAAGTCAATATTTTTAGGCTTTTGTTTATGAAGTTAATACTTTGAACCATAAATTTTATAATGTAAAGACATTTAGTTATTTGATGAAAGTATGTAAATGTATAAAGAGCCACTAGTGTAAGTTACATTATAATGGAAAAGTTTTCATGTTATGTTTTATTTTCTTATGAGACTTTTTTCTAAGTGAAGCATATATATAGAACAATCAAAAAGTTATAGTTATATTTGAGACATGTATGGTGATAGAAATAGGCTATTAGAGTTGGCATTACAATTTGGTATTAGAGCTTAGGTTTAGGTGATTCGAGTTAATAAGAGTCTAGAAATTAGTTATTTGGAAAGTTGTAGTCGTTGGCTAATTGTAGATGTCCCTATATTTTTTAGTATTAATTAAAAGATGGATGATTTATAAGAATTTGGGAAAAGAGATTGGAGATATCAGTAACTCCAAGGTTTCAAATTTAATTTACCCCTGTGAGACCCCTAACATGACCCTAATTGAAATTTTCATGATTTGAGTAGGATTTTATTTGATTAAGATTAAATTAAAAATGAAAACTTCATATAAAGTATGGGACGAGTGATAAATTATTGTGTTATTGTATTAATAGCATGAAAATAAAATTTAATGTTATAGTTTAAATTTCTCAAGGGTATAATTGAACTATGAAGTATTAATTTAGGGGTTAATTTGTGAATATGGCATCTTTAGGGACAAATGTGAATAAATGAATAATTAAGAGGTCAATTTATCAAATGGATTAAATGAAGAGGTTGATTTAAAAGATAGATTAAAAGGAGGGGTCAAACTATAGCATGCATAAAGGTGTGTGATAGTTGTGTGTCATGCAAATTCTTAAGGGACCAAAAAGGGGATTTTTCCCTTGTTATTATAAAAGCTAAACATGTGATGAGAGATTGTGTGTGTGGGATGGAAATCTTGAGTAAGAATTACATAAATTTCTTCTCTCTTTTGGTGTTCATGGTTAGTTCCTCTCTAAGAAACCAAAGAAGAAATCCTTGCATATGGTGACTAATCAAGATTATTAGTGTAAAATTATAAGGTAAATATTCTAACTTAATAATTAATCCCTTCTTTTTCTTCTTCTTCTTCTTCTTCTTCTTCTTCTTCTTCTTCTTCTTTGAATGATGATGGATTGAGTTGAATATGGGAGTTGATGTTGAAATTGAATGAATGAATTGTGGATTTAAGGAGAAGAGGAGAGTAGAAAGTCCAAAGGCAAAGGAGTGGCAAGAGATTGAAAGTGAAGGGAGATTTCGGCCAAGGTATGCGATTAGGGTTTTCTTAGTTTCTTGTGGATGATTTTTGATAGAACATGTTGTGAGGACCCAATCATGGCCTTAACAGGATTATAGTTAACTAATCAGGATTAAGATTTAATAAGGCAAAATTAGATTATTTTGCATTAACAGAGTTAAGTCATATAAAGTGTATAATGGTAATTATGCACATGTATATTAGAGTGTAGCTAAATTAGTAAGGAAGGATATAGTTGAAGTAAATTAGAAGTTTATGGGTTAAATGTTAAGAAATATAAGTTGGTAGGGGTTAAATTGAATAAGGGTAATTTTGGAAATTCACTTAAGGAGATATTTACCCCCACTAACAATCTAAAATTGTAACCATTTAAATTGATAAAGTTATACAAGACATATACCTACAAGATTGTAGAAGTAACTTAGCCTTAATTCTACCTCTAAATAATTTTTATGGTTTATTGAATGTTAGAAGAAATGTTAATTCCGGTTTTGGAACAGTTTGTGGTAAAATTTCAATATTTGTGTGTAAAATGATCTGATTGACATGAAGTTAATTCATACTAAAAATAGACTTCAAAACTACAATTTCTATGAAGAAATCAAATTCTAATAAAGCTTACAAAATTTCCTAATCTTCACTTGAAAACCGGAATTCTGTGTTGCTTACCCTAATGAACAGTCTTTAGTAAATTTAATTTATCTTGAGTTCTAGAAATGATATTGCAGAGATTTTTAATGTTTTAGAAATAATAAACATAGGGAAACAAAGTTATAGAAGACCATTTTTGTTGAAAATGCCGCTTGGGAGGTCTAAAATGATGTACAATTTGATGTAGAAAAACTATTTTACAGAATTTTCATAAGGTATTTCTGGGAGGCACGGCCAAGACCATTTGTCTCAACCATGCGCACCTTTTGATCTCAATTTCAGCCTTTAGTCCCAGCTGGGACCAATTGGTCTCAGCCGTGGCCCTTTCCTTTTGTAGTCATACACGATTTTTAGCCTCATCAAATATCAACACTTACCCTAACATTTTAAAACTCATCTAAAGCATGTTAAAACTTGTAATTAAACTTAAAATATGGCATTAATATATGAGCTTAGAACATTTTAAAATATAAATAAGAGAGTTATATGTGTAATAGCAACACATGAGATTAATTTAATGACTTTAAAAAAAACAAAATTGTAAAGATATATTGACACCATATATTGGAACTCTCATTAAAGTATATGAATATGTTAAAGTATGAGGTTATGAAATTATCATTGATCCTATATGTATGATAACATGATTGTGATATGATGTGTTGTTTAAAGATAGCATGATCAAGAATAAATTCATGATGAGAGGTATGTTTAATTCCGGCACTCGAAATTCTACATGAATGCATTAACGCATGTTTTTATAGTGCATAATTATGTACTATAATATGAACATATGCATGTGCAAGGTATATAATATAAGTACAAGCATGATATTTTAAATGAATATGAAAAATTGTATTGCCTGCTACTAGAGTTCAACTGTGGATAGATAGGCGCCTATAAGGATATTACAGCTGCTATCGTCGACCTTTTAAGTCTAAAGTATAGTTGATCCAATTGGATCATTCACAGCCCTATTTAGGTTCATGACTGGTCCACCGTATAGCTAATCCTGATTGGGTTTATAGCTTTGATATCTTCGGATATCCACCATTTGATACCCTCGGGTATCCACCAATCCCATTAGCACCTCTTAGAACTTAAGCGGGCTAAATAAAGCATTATTGTTTCATAGTTAATCACAATATGAATTATGCATTTGATATACGGTTTACCATGTTTAACGGTGGTTCCTTAATCATGTATTGGTATCTATTTACATTATGTATAGATCTCTTTATGAATTGTTTAGATTCAAGTATGCCGAATTAATTGAAGGGTTACCTTATTTGTGTAAGATATTGTGCTTTATCTTATACTTTTTCCTAATATATAAATATTATTATTTTCAATTGTTTATGTGTATCCTATATTTCTGACTACCACTGTGAGTGCTTATCTTTCATATATAGTATCCCCACTAAGTTATATAGCTTAGCATAGGTTATTTTGATTCGTGTAGGTTTTGGTAGTCAAGGCTTTTGCACAAGAACATTTTCTACATCAGGATAGGCTAACACCAGTCTATAGAAGTTAATGTAAGAATTTTGATAAATTTTGTATAGTTCTTTACATGTTTAATATAAACAAAGTTTGTAATATATATATGTATGTCATTCGGAGGTTAAGGTTGTAATAAGCTCATAGTGAGAATGCTAGTATATGCATGCATCTAGAAGTTATAATGACTTTATTTAAATGTGCTGAAATGCTGAATGCTATGCATGATAGTAAAATGACTAAGATAGTAGAATCTAGTATTATTAAGATAATGGGCTGCATATTGAGTCATTATGCTTATTCAAAATGAAATTTACATGAAAGATGTGCGAAGCTTAATTAGAATACCAGTTATATAATTAGATGGATAAGATAACATGAATGCTTGTAGATGTTAATCGAGTTAATTGTTTAAGATAACATGATTTAAGTAGATTGCATTATATTTAATAAAGATGTTAGTTGGGGTGTTTCAATTTGGTATCAGAGCATGGCTTGGCCTTTTTTGGGCAATGTGAGTATAGGATCTTTTAATATGAGATAGTGTTATGTTGGCCTAATGCAGAAGTTCCTATTTTCTTATAGATTAAAGATGGAGAATTCCTCTAGGGATACTATCGAAGAATCGGCTCAAAGTAATTTGGTGGTTAGATCAAATCTTCTTAATCCACTGACATCATTATCACATCGAAATGAAATTCCTACTACGGTTCCTGGATAGGCCTTGTTGAAAATTTCTCAGGATATGGCCCAGATTCTGCAAAGAATGACTATGCCCAAAGCTCCAATATCTGAAATTAGGAAGCATGGGGTATAAGAATTTATGGGCACTAATTTAGAACAATCTGAAGAAGCTGAGTTCTTGTTGGAAAGGCTAGAAAGGATATTTGATGAAATTAACTGCCCTGCAAATCACAAGGTATCTTATGCTCTATCCTTATTTCATGGCATGGCTTATGATTAGTGCAAGTTGATATTAAGACAACCTCAGTTTCCTTACCCACTTACCTGGGAATTCTTTGAGAGGGAGTTCAGAAAGAAATATGTTACTGAGGCTTACAAGGAGGAGAAATTGAAGCAGTTTCTGAGTCTGAGACAAAAAGCTCTATCTATGGCAAAATATGAAAAAGAATTTAGTTGGTTATGCAAGTATGTTCCCAAGGAGATGTTGACAGGAGTCTTTAAATGCAGACACTTTGAAGATGGGCTGAATGATCGAATCAAAGTTGGATTTACATCTCTAAATGTGGTAGATTTTAATCAACTGGTTATAATTGCTATAAAAGTTGAAAAGTATGAGATAGCTAAAAGAGAGAGGGAGCACAAAAGAAGTGGTTCCAGGGGAGGATTATCTACTAGAAAAAGATTTAGAGAAACTCAAGGAGGTCAGCCTGCATAGTCTATTTTTAGTTCTGCTAATAAAGGAAATAAACAAGAATCTTCTGCCAAGTTTAAAAATAAGAAGGAAGCTTTAGGAAGACAGAGTGAGGGTCAAGCACCTGAGTGTCCACATTGTTCCCGGCACCATTGGGATAATTGCAGGAAACTGGCTAGAGAATGTTTTAGATGTGGTAGTGCTAACCATTTTATGGCAAATTGTCCTTTGAAATTGGATCAAGGTTTTAAGCAACAGGATAGCAGGAGAGCTTCTAATGCACCCCCATCTAACAGAGGAAGGGGTGGATCAGCTCTTCATAGATCCCAATCCCAGAATATGTCAAAAACAGTTGATAGACCTTCTACTCAAATGGTTGCTAGACGGGCTTATGCAATGAAGGCTCAGGAGGAATAGAATGCTCCAAAAGTTATAGCTGGTACTTTTTCTATTTATAATTGTAACATACATGCATTTATTGCTCCTGGCTCCACTTATTCATATGTTTGTATTAGGATTTCAGGTAGAGATAGGATTAAAACACAACAGTTAGATTTTGATGTATGTGTAACTAGTCCATTAGGATATAGTATAATTGTTAATAAGGTGTGTAAAGACTACCCTATAATAGTTCCAGGGAGAGAGTTTCTAGCAGATTTGATTGTGTTGCCTTTTCATGAGTTTGATGTAATTTTGGGAATGGATTGGTTATCCAAGCATCATGCAGTGGTAAATTGTGAAATGAAAATAGTAACTTTCAGGGATGATGAAGGAAAGGAAGTGATAGTAGAAGGCAATTGTTCTAAGCTACTGACTAATGTTATATCAGCAATGCTAGGCATTGTCTTAGAAAAGGATGTGAAGCATTTTTAGCTTTAGTCCTTGACTCAAAAAGGGATTCAATGAAGCTTGAGAATATATTAATTGTGAAAGAATTTCCAGAAGTATTTCCTAAGAAATTACCTAGTCTTCCTCTAGAAAGAGATGTTGAGTTGTCTATTGATTTGTTACTTGGTGCAGCCCCAATTTCTAGGGCCCATACAAAATGGCTCCATCTGAATTAAAATAGTTAAAGGTTCAATTACAGGAATTGTTAGACAAAGGCTTCATCAAACCTAGTGTATCACCTTGGGGTGCTCCAATTTTATTTGTTAAGAAAAAGAATGGGTCTATGAGAATGTGTATCGAATTAAGGATTTATTTGATCAGTTAAGTGGTGCTGGTGTGTTTTCAAAAATAGATTTGCAATTAGGATATTATCAGCTCAGAGTTAAAGATGGAGATGTTCCTAAGACTGCATTCAGAACCCGTTATAGGCATTATGAATTCTTAGTTATGCCATTTGGGTTGACTAATGCACCTACTGCATTTATGGATCTTATGAATAGGGTATTCAGACCCTACTTGGATCGATTTGTTGTATTGTTTATTGATGACATATTAATTTACTCCAGAAATGAAGTTGAGCATGTTAAACATCCGAGAATTGTATTGTAAACTTTGAAAGAAAATCAGTTGTATACCAAACTGAGTAAATGTGACTTCTGTTTAAGGAAGTTTCCTTCCGAGGTCATGTTGTATCTGCTGAAGGTGTTAAGGTTGATCCAAATAAAATTGAAGCTATTGTTAACTAGAGACCACCCAGGAATGTACATGAAATTAGAAGTTTTCTTGGGTTGGCAGGTTACTATCATCGTTTTGTGAAGGGTTTTTCTATCATTGCTTCACCCCTCACTAAGCTATTAAGGAAGAATATTAAGTTTGAATGGTTTGATCGTTGTCAAGCAAGCTTTGAAAGGTTAAAAAAGATGTTGACTGAAGCTCCAGTGTTAACTCAACCCATGTCAGGGAAAGAGTATGCAATGTACAGTGATGCTTCTAAGGTTGGTTTGGGTTGTGTATTAATGCAAGACAATAAAGTTGTAGCTTATGCATCTAGATAGTTGAAACCACATGAACAGAACTACCCGACTCATGCTCTAGAACTAGCAGCTGTGGTATTTGCTTTAAAGATTTGGCGATATTACTTGTATGGGGAAAAATGCAGGATTTATACTGATCATAAAAGCCACAAATACTTGCTTACTCAGAAAGAACTTAATTTGATGTAGAGAAGATGGTTGGAATTATTCAAAGATTATGATTGTATAGTTGACTACCACCCAGGAAAAGCGAATGTGGTTGCTAATGCCTTGAGTCTTAAGACAATGGTAGTATTAAAGTTAAAAAAGTGCATATGGAAATTTGCTTCGAATGGTGCATTACTAGCACAACTTAAAGCTAGGCCCATGGTTAGGCAGATAGTGATAGATGCTTAGAAGGATGATGAACAATTACAATAGATTGTTAAAATAGATCAATCATATTTTTTATTGAAAGAAGATGGTGGTGTATACTACCATAACAGGTTATGTATTCCTAAAGACAAAGAAGTGAAAAGAATATTGTTGGATGAAGCACATAATACTGCATTTACTATACATCCAGGTGGGAACAAGATGTATCAAGAGTTGAAACAGTTTTATTGGTGGCCTGGCTTGAAGAAGGATATTGTTGAATATGTTTCTAAATGTCTAACATGTCAGCAAGTGAAAGTAGAACATCAGTTTCCTTCAGGTCTCTTGAATCCCATTCTGATTCCATAATGGAAGTGGGAAGACATTACCATGGATTTTGTTACTGGTTTGCCTCTTTCTCAAAGAATATATGATGATGTTGGGTAATAGTGGATAAGTTAACATAAGTTGCTCACTTTATACCGGTTCGAACAGATTATTCTATACTTGTATCTATAATTTTGGATCGAGATCCAAGGTGTACATTGAGATTTTGGTAGAGTTTACAGCAAGCTTTGGGAACACAGCTCAAGTACAGTACAGCTTTTCATCCTCAAACTGATGGACAATCCATAAGGGTTATTCAGATTCTAAAAGATATGATGAGGGGATGTGGTTTGGAGTTTTCTGAAAGTTGGGATAAATATGTGGCCTTAATGGAATTTGCCTATAATAACAGTTATCAGAAGAGTATTTAAATGGCACCATATGAGGCTTTGTATGGCAGGAAATGTAGAACTCCAGTATATTGGACTGAATTGATTTAATATGAAATAATTGGTTCTGACCTTGTTAGAGATACAGAGGAAAAAGTTCAAGTTATCAAGTAGAGGCTAAAAAAAGCTAGTGACAGGCAGAAATCATATACTAACTTGAAAAGAAAAGATATCGAGTATCAGGTGGATGACAAAGTGTTTTTGAAGGTATCTCCCTGGAGAATAGTGCTTAGATTTGGGAAAAAGGGAAAACTCAGTCCGAGATTCATTGGTCCATATGAAATCCATAAAAGAGTCGGACCAGTGGCTTTCAGGTTGGCTTTTTCTATGGAATTACCCAAGCTTCATGATGTGTATCATGTGTCCATGCTTCGAAGATATCACTCTGATGAATCTCATAAGTTACAAGTTCCAGATATTCAATTACAACCGGATTTCATGTATGATGAGGAACCGAAGCAAATCCTGGCTAGGAAAATCAAGTAATGGAGGAACAAGCAGATCTCTTTGGTCAAAGTACTATGGCAACATCATGGTGTACAAGAAGTAACTTGGAAGCCAGAGGCGGCCATGAGAAAACAATATCCACAATTGTTTGAATCAGGTATGAATTTCAAGGAAAAAATTTCTTAAGTGGGAGAGATTTGAGAGACCCCTAACATGACCCTAATTGAAATTTTCATGATTTGAGTAGGATTTTATTTAATTAAGATTAAATTAAAAATGAAATCTTCATATAAAGTAAGGGACAAGTGATAACTTATTGTGTTAATGTATTAATTACATGAAAATAAAATTTAATGTTATAGTTTAAATTTCTCAAGGGTATAATTAAAGTATGAAGTATTAATTTAGGGGTCAATTTATGAATATGGCATCTTTAGGGACAAATGTGAATAAATGAATAATTGAGAGGTCAATTTATCAAAGGGATTAAATGGAGAGGTTGATTTAAAAGATAGATTAAAAGGAGGGGTCAAACTATGGCATGCATAAAGGTGTGTGATAGTTTTGTGTCATGCAAATTCTTAAGGGACCAAAAAGGGGATTTTCCCTTGTTATTATAAAAGCTAAACATGTGATGAGAGATGGTGTGTGTGGGACAAAAATCTTGAGTGAGAATTACAGAAATTCCTTCTCTCTTTTGGTGTTCATGGTTAGTTCCTTTCTAAGAAACCAAAGAAGAAATCCTTGCATGTGGTGACTAATCAAGATTATTAGTGTAAAATTATAAGGTAAATATTCTAACTTAATAATTAATCCCTTCTTTTTCTTCTTCTTCTTCTTCTTTGAATGATGATGGATTGAGTTGAATGTGGGAGTTGATGTTGAAATTGAATGAATGAATCATGGATTTAAGCAGACGAGGAGAGTAAAAAGACCAAAGGCAAAGGAGTGGCAAGAGATTGAAAGTGAAGGGAGATTTCGGTCAAGTTATGGGATTAGGGTTTTGTTAGTTTCTTGTGGATGATTTTTGATCGAACATATTGTGATTGATTGAAATCTTTGGATCAATGAAAAAGGGAACTAGTTGTGTAGGGTTGTTGTGGAAATTACATGAAACCACTTACCCTAGTGACTAAAATATAAGCATAAATTAAAATAGGAATCTAAAAATGTAACCATTTAAATTGTTAAAGTTATAAAAGACATATACCTACAAGATTTTAGAATTAACTAAGCCTTAATTCTGCCTCTAAATAATTTTTATGGTTTATTGAATGTTAGGAGAAATGTTAATTCCGATTTTTTAATAGTTTGTGGTAAAATTTAAATATTTGTGTGTACAATGATCTGATTATCATGAGGTTAATTCCTACTAAAAATAGACTTCAAAACCTACAATTTCTATGAGAAAGTAAATTCTAATAAAGCCTACAAAATTGCCTAATCTTCACTTGAAAATCGAAATTCGGTGTTGCTTACCCTAATGAACAGTCTTTAGTAAATTCCATTTATCTTGAGTTCTAGGAATGATATTGCAAATATTTTTGATATTTTAGAAACTACAAACATAGTAGAACAAAGGTTTAGAGACCATTGTTGCTGAAAATGATGTTTGGGAGGTCTAAAATGATGTACAATTTGATGTTGAAAAACTATTTTGTAGAATTTTCATAAGGTATTTTAGGAGGCATGGCCGAGACCATTTGTCTCAACTGTGCACACCTTCTGATCTCAATTTCAGCCTTTAGTCTCGGCTGGGACCTATTGGTCTCAGCCGTGGCCCTTTTCTTTTGTAGTCATGCACCATTTTTAGCCTTATCAAATATCAACACTTACCCTAACATTTTGAAACTCATCTAAAGCATGTTAAAACATGTAATTAAACTTAAAATAAGGAATTAATATGTGAGTTTAGAACATTTTAAAATATAAATAAGAAATTTATATGTGTAATAGCAACACATGAGATTAATTTAATGACTTTAAAAAAAACAAAGTTGTAAAGATATGTTGACACCATATATTGGAACTCTCATTAAAGTATATGAATATGTAAAAGTATGAGGTTATGAAATTATCATTGATCCTATATGCATGATAACATGATTGTGATATGATTTGTTGTTTAAAGATAGCATGATCAGGAATAAGTTCATGATGAGAGGTATGTTCAATTACCGGCACTCAAAATTCAACATGAATGCATGAACGCATGTTTTTATAGTGGAGAATTGTGTACTATAATATGAACATATGCATGTGCAAGGCATATGATATAAGTACAAGCATGATATTTTAAATGAACATGAAAAACTGTATTGCCTGCTTTTAGAGCTCAACTGTTGATAGATAGGTGCCTATAGGGATATTGCAGCTGCCACCGTCGACCTTTTAGGTCTAAAGTATAGTTGATCCAATTGGATCATTCACAGCCCTTTTGGGTTCATGACCGATCCACCGTACAGCTAATCCTGATTGGGTTCATAGCTTTGATATCTTTGGATATCCACCGTTCGATACCCTTGGGTATCCACCGATCCCATTATCCACTCTTAGAACTTAAGCAGGCTAAAGTAAAGCATTATTCTTTCATAGTTAATCACAGTATGAATTATGCATTTGATATATGGTTTATCATGTTTAACAGTGGTTCCTTAAGCATGTATTGGTATCTATTTACATTATGTACAGATCTCTTTATGAATTGTTTATATTCAAGTATGCCAAATTAATTGAAGGGTTGCCTTATTTGTGTAAGATATTGTGCTTTATCTTATACTTTTTCCTAATATGTAAATATTATTATTTTCAATTGTTTTTGTATATCCTATATTTTTAACTACCACTGTGAGTGGTTTTCTTTCATGTTTAGTATCCCCACTAAGTTGTATAGCTTAGCACGGGTTATTTTGATCTGTGTAGGTTTTGGTAGTCAAGGCTTTTGCAGAGGAGCATTTTCTGCATCAGGATAGGGCAACACTAGTCTATAGAAGTTGATGTAGGAATTTTGATAAATTTTGTATAGTTCCTTACATGTTTAATATGTATAAAGTTTGTAATATATATATATATATATATATATATATGTATGTCATTTGGAGGTTAACGTTATAATAAGCTCATAGTGAGAATTCTAGTATATGCATGCATCTAGAAGTTATAATGACTTTATTCAAATATGTTGACATGCTGAATGCTATGTATGATAGTAAAATGACTAAGATAGTAGAATCTGGTATTATTAAGATAATGGGCTGCATATTAAGTCACTATACTTGTTCAAAATGAAATGTACATGAAAGATGTGAGAAGCTTAATTAGAATACCAGTTATATAATTAGACGGATTAGATGACATGAATGCTTGTAGATGTTAATCTAGTTAATTATTTAACATAATATGATTTAAGTAGATTGCATTATATTTAATAAAGATGTTAGTTGGGGTGTTTCAACCCCAATCTTATTATTGTATCTAGTAATGAGATATTGACTTTAATAGTATAAGGTTTATTAAAAATGAACCACAACTCTACTTAGATTTTACAAGAATTATCTGGACATAAGGTATTAAGAATGTCGAAAGGAAAAATAAGACTGACAGAAATAGAAATAAGAGTACAAAAAAAGGTGAAAATAAGTAAAAGAAAAGAGTTATTGGAAAAAGGTTCTTCTAACAACACATCAAGAAAGAGAATTATTATTTCCCAAGAAACACCAACCTTTAATACATCACAGCCTCTATAAGGATTAGCATGACTGAGTAAAGGAGCCCAAGCTCATAAATGCTTACATTGTTCTAAAAATCATTAGGATGTGTGTAAAGTTATAAAAAAGGCTTGTTTTAGATATGAGCATACAAATCATTTTGTTGTGAATTACCCAAAATAGCAAAACCAAAGTGGCGCATCAAAAATTAGTGAAAAGAAGTTTAATGTTTCAGATGTACCTCAGAAAGAAGAGGTAAATCATAATGAAAGGGACAAATCCATGGAATCAGCTATATCGGTACGGACCAGCGAGACTGAAGTTTTAATGAAATGAGATGTCATCGCAGAAGATTCTAGTACCTTCTCTTCTTTTGATATTTATTTATATGTCTTGATAGACTTTAATAATGGAAAAGCATATATGTATACTTGGAAAATTGGATAAGGTGAGAGTTTTTTTATGATGGCATGTATGAATAATAGATTAGACCCCTGTACCCATATTGATATGAGTATAAGGGTAGTATACTTAATAGGACCCTAACTCTAGATCAAATATTATATGATATGTATATATGTCTAGTATTCAAATTGTAGTATAAATGTGTGAATAGAGTATATAGAAATTTTATCAATGTGGTTTATGAGAAAGATTTTATGTATATTTTATAAGGTTTTCCATACTTGATGTTGATATAATGACAAGTTGAGATTGATTATAATTCTTTGTATACCTATTAGTGACTCCTTAATAAGTGTGGGCAACTGACAAAAATTTCATAGTATGGGATGGGGTAAAACATGTACATTACACGAGAATATGCATTTACATTCTATTGCATACATGAAATCATCATTTCTTCATAGCATTGCACTAATGTCATTTGACAAGACATGAAAAGCATTAAATCATATGTATAGCCCCTGACTAAAAGGAAAATTGATAGGATGTATATTAAGCACAATAATGATCTGATAACAAGAGAAGTTTATTGTCATAAAAAGATAAAGTTAGATAGAACTTAAGTGTGATAAAGTAAAGAACAAGAGAATTTGGAAGAGATAGTATGGGACAAAGCTTGATTGTAGTAAAGATAGAGTTATAAGAATGCCAGTGATGAAAATTAATAAATGCCACAGGTATGAATTTCGAGGATGAAATTATTTAAAGGGGAGAGAATTATTAGGCCTTAACATAGGTGGTAGGATAATCCATATAGAATATAATGGTACTATGGTTAATTTGTGCTTAATTAATATATGCATTATAAGTTTTGATCTAGAAAAGAATTGTTTTTAATGAAGGATGGTAAATAATCATTTTATAACAAGACATATATGTGTACAATTATAAAAAAAATATGATTTAATGGTCAATTTCAATTAAAATAAAGGAAGTTGGGGCACAAATATGAAATAAGAAAAGATAAGGGAGTTAAGTAGGATTTGTCTTATGGGCCATTGGGTGAGATCATCTTCCACTCATGTCTCACATGAGGAAGGAAAGGGAGAAGAAATCTAACTATAAAGGAGTGTGAGGGCCGACCATTCCAAAGGGAAAAAGGAAACAAAATAAACACTCTCCTTTCTCTACTAAAAATTTGCCATTTTCACTCCTTTCTCTAGAAGAAATCGATCTCTCTATCCCATAGAGCACTCAAAACCTTCTGTCAACTCATATGTGAGGAGAGTTTGATGAAAGATGTCTTCACAAAAATACGATAGCTAGGATAACGAAGAAGAAGCAGAGAGATAGAGAATTTGAAGAAGGTGTTTTTGAAGTTACATGTCAGGTTTGGGAGCTTTTATCATCTTGCATGTGTTTGCACTAAGGTCAATTGAAATGATATTGTTTATTAGCTATGTTAATCAGATAGAAAATGGTTTTGTATGTGTTTATTTTATGCAAAAATTGTAATGATAAACTAGTTGGGTTGATGAGAGAAGCTTGCAAATATTTGCATGTGTTCATTTTAAGGTTCTATTAAATCAAGGAAGTTAACTTTGCTTAATAACAAAGTTATAAAAAAGAAATTTAAGTAATTTTAATTGGGAAGTAAGTATAGGTTCATATGTATAACTTTCCCATTTAAGGTTCAATATCAGTTCTATCTTCAAGATGATTTTAACTTAAGCTAAAATTTATTAAGGTGATAGTCATTTTTCCCATTTAGAGCATGATACTCTATTTTGCTAAGATTCAAAAAATTTAAGTTTAAAAAAGTTGATTTCAAGTTTCTTGATAATTAAATGTATGAAGAAACATAATATTAGAAGTGATTTTCATAAAAAATAATTCTTCCTGAGGTGTTAAGGACATGCAAGTCTATTACAAAATTTTGCAATTGAGAATTTCTTAAGTAGACTAATGTATACGGTAGAGACCATTTGGTCCCAACTGTGTACACCCTTCTATTTGAAGGAAAAATATGGGTATATCGCAGGGATAGATTGGTCTCAATCATGTATACCTTTCTATTTTGAAGAAAAAGATAGGTACACGGTAAAGATAGAGGGAGGTATATCAAGGCTAAAGGAGGTAAATATCTCTAGAGAGAATCGACCTCCACTCCATCTTCTTCCTCCTCTGTTTTCTTTCTTTCATAATTTTCACCATAACTAACCATAATTCCATGCTTTCACCTATATAATTTCTCACCGAAATTTCATATAAAAGCTCACCTACATATTATTTTCTACTTTAGAACAAAATTTGATTTAGTTTTGGTGAAAAAAAGTCTAGGATACCAAGTTGTGAAAAATTGCCAAGTAAGTAAATTTGGGGTATTTTGATAGGAAATTGTACAAATTTGTTAAAATAGTTAATTTTGAGTATTTATATGTTAAAATTAAAGATAAAAACTCATGAATTCTTCTATATAGAATTCGGCCATAAGGTGAAATTGAAGAGGGAGAAAGGAGCAAATGAGAAAAAGATAAAGAAATGAAGGATTAAGGGATTTCAAATGCTTTTGAGGATGGTAAACACAAACTAAACTTGATTTCATTGAGTTTTCTTTGAAATTTATATGAATTTGCATTATATAACTATAGGAACTTGAGTAAAATGATGAAATAAAGAGATAAATTAGTAAATTAATGAATTTAAATGAAATAAATGATAATTAGTGAAAAAATAAGTCATTATATAATGAATCCGTAAGTGGCTAAATTGTTTACATTAATAGATAAGGTGATATTTTGATGTTTAATTGAATATTTGGCATGGAATGAACATTAGAATAGTAAATAAACTTACTATGAGTGATAAAATAACAATCAATGCTTGAACATAATGTTAATCAAATGGTACATGATGATGTATACTTTTATACTAGTTGAATTTTTAGTTATATGATCATATGGAAGCTTAAAATAACCATATGAACATTAAAGGAATAAGAATGTATAAAAAGGTTTAATGTATGGTTGATATATAATGATGGTCAAATGGTACATAATGATGTACACTTGTATACTAGGTGTATACTAACTAAATGTGCATGTACACGACCATATGGAAGCTTAAAATGATTAAATGAATACTAAAAGAATGAAATCATGTGGAAAAGGCAAATGCATATTTGATTTGCTATGGTTGCCAAATGGTATTTATTATGTAAATGGCTTACCATAAGTGTATATTGATGTTATTATATATGTATCCTATGAATATATGAGCGATGAACAACATGGATTTGGAATAGTCAAAGTGGATATGTTACGTAATGTGGAATTTGCATAAAATTGTGAAAAGGTATAATATAAGATAAAGAATTTATTTACCCTTAGTATACAGTTGTTAAACGAGAATTTTAGGATAAAATGGCTAGCCATAGAGACATATACCATGGTAGAATAATTAGTTGAATTTGGGCTACAGACCACCACTGATCTACCCATTTGTGATGTGCACTTTAGACTATCAGTTGAGGCATTGATCATTCCGTGTGATCCCTCAACATATTATGAAGGCACAGATTACTCCATGTTGTTACTCTAGCTTATTTTGGACCATTAGAGTCCTCATTTTGCATATCCAGTTCTACTACTTATTACTCGAGGAAAATATGTAATTAAGTAAGAAAATGAGGACTAAAAAGGTGATTAAGTAACAAAGAGTGATAAATGTGCAAATAAAGAGTAAAAATTATAGAAAATATGGATAAGTGATTGGTAGAGAAATTATGTAATTAAATGAGAAAACAAGGGTATGACTATAAATTAATGCTAAAAATATAGTTAAGAGTGATAAAACGATAAAAAGGATGAAATGTATAAAATGTAAAGTTAACACGGATAAAATGGTAATTTATCCCTAGATAAGGAATTATAAGGACTAAAACGTAAATTTAGGGATTAAAAATGAAATAAAAACTATAAAAGGGAAAAGGGTGTAATTATTATGGTAATTAATGAGATATATGATAAAATGAAAGTTTAAGGACTAAAATGTAATTTTCACATAAATTGGGAAACAAGTGATAAAAAGTTAAAAATAAGTAATGATAGGGAACAAATGGTAATTTAAAGAATTAGTGGACAAATTCTCAGATAAAATGTAATGTTAAGTAATTTAAGGATAAAAATGACGTTAGTTGAATATTGTTTTATATGCAATGAAATTTTGTGTAGTGTATCCATCACTAGGCAACAATGTTGCTTAGAATGTGGTTTTGTTTAACTATAGGGGACAGGTAATTGAAGAATGGTGATAATGAAGAAAGCAATACATGGTGTAACAGCCTAATCTTATACTTAGCTGTAATCACTATATTCGATATCATTAAACTTACTTTTCTATATTTTTATGCCTGCAATAATTTTTTTTACTCTGTCCATGTGCCTTAGCTATATGTATAGAGAGATATTAAATAAATCATAAAACCAACATAACTATACTATTAAAACTTTACTACATGCTCAAGAGTCTTTTAGAACTAATAAGGTTTATAACTGTTTAAAAAATTATATATTACATCCTTATCAAAATAAATAAAGATCTTGTAACTAAAATGAACTCAACAATAGACTATACTTTCAATATATAAAATAACTTTCGATCTCTCTTTTGTGTTGGCCATCCTATTACAGATATTATCCCTGGAAAGAATATCCTTTCTTGCAACCTACACGGATAAAACACCCGTGCTAAGCTATAAAGCTTAGTGGGGAACATAAGACATGTGGACGACCTCTTACAAAGGTCATCAAAAATGCAATCACATGCAAGCATAACTTTAAGCATATAACTAATCATTTAAACCATATTCACAGAGATCTTCAGGGACTATATTATCTTTTATTTAAACTTTTTACTAATATCAAGTACTTATTGATGTTCCATTGCTTATTGGTTTCATACCTGTAATAATACTCATCTGACCCTAAAAATCTTATACATCAAGTTTACTTGCTTAATTCCTTTATGTTATTCTTGACGAATTATCTTGATGTACAAGTTTTTCTTGCTTATGAAACATTATCAACTGACAAACACTCTTTAACTATGCTATTTATTTATCACTTATTTACTCTTACACATATTCATATACTTTAACTATTTTTAAGACATGTCAATATCAATCCACATTCATAAAAGCCATCGTATAATCACAAAACTTTAAGTTAATAAACTACATCTTTAAATATGTAATAAATTCAATTAATATCCATATCTTATACATATATATAGCATATTTCATGGATAAGACATATTCATATAGTTGAACACTTATTATTATTATTAAGCTATTATATCATTACCTTGAGTTATATACAAACTCTTTAAAGCATTGCAATCTACCCTTGCACTTCTATCACCATATAAATCAAATTTACATTTTATGAGTCCATAACTCATTTATATTATCATGTAATTAGTTATACATACCACTCATATCAATTACACAATATTCAACAAGTAACATGTAGTTATGGTAATATACACCAACCGGTATACTTTTGCAAAACATCACATACCATTTCATATATCATTCATTGCTAGGTATAGGAAACACTTTAAAGCCATCTCAAGGATTTTCATACATACAATAACCAAATACTCTTTTACTCTAAGTCGTACTTTTCCATATGTTATACATTGATATTTTTTTAAGGTAACACACACACACACACACACACATATAATCATATAAGAAGCATTTGACAATAAGGATCATTTATTCATCATTTAGATCCTTGATAAAGTATCAATATTAGGCAAGTTCATATGCATGACTTTATGGTCTAGTATGACAATGTAATTCTAAAATGCCAAGTACTCATCTTTTTAATATAGCCTCATATATGTATCATGTATTCTATGTATAATAATTTCAATCATAACTATGATTAAAACGATTCACATTACTTAAACGGTGACATAGGAGCATTTGTACTTTTAGTTCAATTACTGTAATCATATTAGATAGGCTGCTTAAGTTCAAAGAGTGGATAATGGGAATGGTGAATACACTTAGGTACCAAAATGGTGGATATCCGAAGATATCAAATCGGTAGACCCGGATGGGGCAAAACTATACTTTAAACTGGTCAAGTAACCCAAACGGGGTTGGCTAATGATCCAAATGGATCAACTATACTCTAGACCCATCTGGACCAAAGGGTGGCAGCTACAATTATCCCTATAGGTGCCTATCTATCCACAGTTGAACTCTATTTGTAGGCAATACTATGTTCAAATTCATTTCATATATCAGGCTTGTGCTTATACTATTCCATTTGCACATGTTCAGAATCATGTAAAAGACATAGCATCTCTAGTACATAAACATTTATACACATTTAATATCATGTAAACATATGTTCGAATCATAATTTATTCAATCTCTAATGTAATACATATATACATAGTCTCATATAATATTGTGATCATGTACTTTAGCTTGATTTCCATAATTAAGCATAAATTACCATAGTCATGTACTTTGCTAGATTATCTGTAACTAAACAAACTTCTATGTAATAATGTAATTTTGCATGCTAACATTGGGCAGCACATATGCATAGCCATACTATGTCAATCAAGTAATATTACATGCCTGTTCAATTTTGTGTTCATGTACGTTTCATATATCAAGACTGTCCTTATATTATTCAATTTGCATGTGTACATAATCTTGTAAAAATATACCTTCTCTGGTGCATAAACATATATGCACAATTTGTATAACAATTTATACAATTTTACTCAAGTAAGCAATCAATGGAAACTATGCAATCTTAGTGCATATACTTGTATAAACCGTCTCCTAAAAAATGCCACCATATACTTTGTCAAATTATCTATAATCAAATATACTTTCATGTATTCATGTACTTTATCAATTATTTTCTTTCCATACAACAACACTTTCCATTTTATTATCATTGTAATTGTACTTTTGGCGTAAATATATAGGCATAACATATAATCCTCAAATAATGTTATATTCATACTATCTCAAGTAGGTAAATAATAATTTAACTTAGCATTGCAATCACCATACACATTCTTCATCACATAATCATGCCTAATATTTTTCAATAAGATACTGTTATATATTTTATGCATTTAATTTCCTTTTATGTGCTGCTTTTATAATACAAAAATACTCAAGAGAGGTTTAAGATGGTTCTTGGCAGACTCAAATAACAAATCTGCATAGAGAAGGAATTTCAAGTTTATTTTATACGTTATATTAGACCTATCTAAAGACATTTTTAGGCAAAATGATACTGTACAAAAATGATCCATTATGTTTCTAATTTTAGGAACACTAAAAATAACATCAATATCATTTTTACTTTTTATGATATAACAAAAATATTGAGAACTATACCTAAAAAAGTACTGCCAACAGTTTCGGGTTAAATTCACTTTTTGATGTATTTAGTAATAAAACCAAATTATTCTTTCTTCATATAAAAGGTAGATATGAGTGTATAAGCTATAACCCAACTAGAATTACCCAATTATCATTTTTACATTCCAAGATATTACAAAAATATTAAGGACTGTTCCAAAAAAAATTTTCAAACAGTTCCAAATTCAAGCCATGTTTTGCCATGTTTAGAAGTGTAATTAAACAATCATTTCTCCATATAGATTATAGACATATAAGTCTAATTTAACTAAAAATTTGATACATTAAATTTTGAACTCTATAAGAAGAGATACACTCAAATTACTAAGACCTGTTTCTATTCTCTAAACAACATATTGTTGTATCCAAATCAGTTTTTATCACCAATTAATAAATTCATTGAATAAAATAGGTATAGAATTTAAAAAAAAAAACCTTCCTTCATGAAAATTTGTTATTATATGAGTCTATTTTAACAAGAATTTTTTCTCAAATAATTTTGAATTCTCTACAAAAGTTTATAGCCAAAATATAGCAACATGTTTCTAGCAACTAGGCAATAGCTCAATCCAAACTTCTAGTTAATTCTAAGAGCACTTAAAGGTATAATCAAGTGTAGGTTTCTCATACAAAATTTTAGGTTTATGTCTTAGGAGGAAGTACCAACTAGGTTTACTCAAATCAGAATCTTAAAACTCAAGATATTTATGAAATACAGAAATAGGTTCAAGGGTCCTTACATGCATTCTTCCATATAAGCAAACCAACATTTAATTTTCACAATCTATATTCATAATTTCATGAAATTAATCCATATATTCTCTTCATTCTCTATCACACATGCATGAAAATAAAGTATCCTATTCCCATACCTTGGCAGAAATTCACTCCTCTTCAATCTTTATTTAACTCCTTTTTCTCTTGTTCTTCTTAACTTCCTCTTCTATGATTTATATTTCATACATGTATTAATGTCCAATAATTTATCTCTTGAAATATAACACCATAATAAGAAATAAAATGATGTAGATGATGAAATTTAGCCCTTTAGCATTACATATCACCTTCAAAACCCATAAATCTAGGCATATGCATTAGAAATTCCTTGAGAAAATATAGAGAAAGAGGTATTCTTTTAGAGAGAGATGAGAGAGATGAAGGAAAATCTATTTTCTTCCTTCAAAATTCATTGCTTCTCCTATTTATACCCTCAAAGTGGTTTTACTCTCTCCAACATGTAATGTTCTAAAGTGTAAAGTGGGTGGAGGAGTCTCCTTGAGGTCTTCAACATATTCGCATGTCAAAATTCTTCCCCCACTCACTTTTATTTCAAAATTCAATCCCCACATATCTCTCTCTTATGAAATCACTCCCGAACAAATTCCTTCATTTAACATTAGCCCCCAAAATTACTATCCTCTATTAATTTAGCCCATGAACTATTAGTCTCTTTTAAAATCTTGTCCCATATTTCCTTTATTTTAAAATTGACCCTAAATATTGTCATCTTTTTAAATTTTACCCTTTAATTAACTTTTTCTTTTCTTTTAATTGTATCCCAACATCCTTTATTTTATTAAAATTAATCCACAATAACATACTTAAGTCTTAATTAACCACTTAACAATATTTTTATTTCAATTATGCCCTTGGTTACCCTCTATCACTTAAATCAATAATTAACAATGTCTTAACTTATAATACTTCAATGTAATTAATCTTAATTAAACCTTAATATGATATTAATTTTCATAAATCCTCCTAGGGCCAAAGTTGTACCCTTACAATTTTCTCCCCTTTAAAGAATTTCGTCCTTGAAACTCATACGTTTATCCTTTACCCATTTACATCCCTACTATTTCTATACTTCTATCTGTACTTATGTATCTATCTCAATCAACCTTCATTCAATATTTTCTTTACTAGCTTTACTTGTTCTTTACATTATCACATTCACATTTTTGTAGTTTATCACATAGAAATTCTATCTAACTTTATCTTTTTATAACTATAACATTCTTTTGATTCTTTCTTTACATTGATCCAGTTCTCTTATAACTCAATCTTCATATAAGGGCGATCTTATCATACAATTATATTATTACTATGCTCAATGTATATTCTGTCAGTTTCTTTTTTCAATTGGGGCCTATACATGTGATAGAATGTTGTGCTATAAGTGAATGATGCTTTCATGCATGCAATTAAATACAGATATATACTCTCATGTAATGCACATGTTTTGCCCCATCCCAACTATGAAATATTTAGTCAACTACCCATGCTTTTTAAGGATTCACTGACAGGTATACAGATCATCGTAATCAACCCTAATTTCCTCGTAGCCACTTTATATGTGAAAGATTGTATCTACTATACATAAACTCTATCCTATAATCCAAATTGAAAACAATCTCTTTATTTTTTATTAACACAATTGTAATATAATACAAACATTAATCATATTCTCACTTCATATCATTTACTATTCGGTTCAAACTTAAGATCCCATTATTATACTATCATACATTTAGGCTTCTCACTAACTTCTATCTTATCTAACATTCCAAAAATACATATAAGCATTTCTAATATTAGAATTCAATCATTACAAACCAATTATAATAGCATCATTCGAAAATATCTTGCTTCTATAGAACCTCATTCCTATTTGTTTATATCGATATAATTAAATCTATAAATCTATCTCTTATCATTATGATTTACCTCTTCTTCTGAGGTACATTAAAGACCTTAAAAATTCTTTTCACTCTTTGCTAGTATGCCTCTTTTTCTTTACTTGATTTCAATTTGTGCTCTTATTTTTACTTCCTTTAGTCTCACATTTCCTTTTGATATCTCTTAATATCATATAATCAAATAACTATCTCAAAATTTGAGTCCAGCCGTTATTTATACCAAGAAAACTATCTACTTTTAAAACCATTATCTCATCTCATAATACAACAACGGCATCGAGGATAACTGAATCCAAAACCCCAAAGCTATAACTTTTTTTATCTATATTTAAGATTATACCAAATCATCCCATTTCCTAACTCAACATAGCAAAACAGGGATATTTGCATTGGCCAACACTCTATAACTTCCTATGACATAATTTTTATACTCTTATAAACTAGAAATGACTAAACCATTTGCTCTAATACCACTAATTGTAACACCCTAATCCACTTACCATGGATAACCATCTACCATTACCATAAACCTGGCAAAGGTCAGGCAGAAATAATGATTAATAATAACACACGCCATAATTACATGCCATAATAAATTAAATCAAACTTATAAATAAGAAGGCCTAACATAATTGGCCAACATTACACTATGAAATCCTTAAAGGCAACTGCAATCGCCAAATCTTCTCTTTAATGGTTGTTTAGTCATTATAGCTATCGATCCACTAGAGCTTATCTTGTAACCTACATGGATAACAAACCCATGCTAAGCTATAACATATATATAATTGGTTGGACTATAACATATATTTAATGATTATCACACGTATTGTAAATTTATGAAATGTATGCATGTAGTATTGAGACCTTCATGGGTAATCATAATAAGTAATACCATCCTCTGTAATCACATGCACAACTAGTTAGTCAATGCATACAGATGCTTACGTGTGAATGTACATATCAATAACTCAGACATAAGACAAGGGATAGTGTATGACGTATTATGATGTGGTTTGACATTAGTTGCCATGTTAAGATCTCTTAAAGGAATACATGGTTATGATCAGGCTAGTGAACTATAATTGTATTCTCTAATAAAAATTGCATGATGTGTGTTAAGCAATTATACCTAGCGATATCTTTTTTAGATATTACATGACCCATGCACTCCTTATGCTTTGGATGAATGCCAAATGTATATCTCATTTAAATAATGTGCTTAAATGCCTATGATTGAATTATGTACTACCAATAAGCATGATGTCTGAAGTTATGAATGAAAGCTTTTTTGAATAGATTGAATTATGCTAGAAATTAAGGTAAAGAGTTTGAATTACAAAGTAAATTTGGAAGTCTTTTAGAACTAGGCAAGTTCACTTAATGCTCTAGAATACAGTAAGGTTAGTAATTATATACAAGGTTGAAAACTCCTCTAGTTTATACATTGTATGATTAGTATTATTGAAGACTCATATGTTTCTCCTCATTTGCGATGGATGCAATGTATTGATGATATTTTGGGTAAGGTTTGTCCATAGAGTTGTTTCCCCACTAAGCTTTATAGCTTAGCATGGGTTTGTTATCCGTGTAGGTTACAAGATAAGCTCCAGTGGATCGATAGCTATAATGGCTAGACTACCATTAAAGAGAAGATTTGGCGATTGCAGTTGCCTTTAAGGATTTCATAGTGTAATGTTGACCAATTATGTTAGGCCTTCTTATTTATAAGTTTGATTTAATTTATTATGGCATGTATTATTATTAATCATTATTTTTGTTTGACCTTTGCCAGGTTTATGGTAATGGTAGATGGTTATCCATGGTAAGTGGATTAGGGTGTTACAGTTAGTGGTATCAGAGCACCCAAGTTTAGTCTTTTCTAGGCAATAAGAAATTAAGAAATTGTTCTTGGAGGTTGAGATGATATTGGTCTAGACCAAATAGCCATATTCGGTGTTATTGTTATTGAGATGCAAATTTTGATTATTACGAGTGATGATTGACTTATAATTGATGGATATTGGAGTATTAGTAGGATTTTGATTCAAAAATTGTGAGGTGACATCTAAGGAATTATCGATATCTCTTAGTTCCTGATATTGGAAGTGCTTAAAAGCCTTGATATTCTATGATTAAAGTATAGCATAAGTTTGATTATAAGTATGTCTAAATTGAATATTAAGGTGTTTGAGGAAAGGTTATATGATAAAAAGTGAATTTGCATTTTGGCATTGCTAAGCATGCTAGATGTTGAGGTTATTATGATGCTCTATATATGATTGTTAGGATTTTCCTAATCAGCTTCGACAATTGAGCATATTTCATTATATCAGGATAGGATAAGACATGTACAGTTTATGAGAATACCCATTGGTATTCTATTTCAAACATGAAGTCATTAACGCATTGCATAACATCCTATATCATATGAAACAAATAATAATGATAGAGATGGATGAGTTTGTTATAGTTATAGTTGCTTATAGCTAAAGCACAGCTAAGAATTTCTAGCAATAAAGATAAAGATTACCAGTTTTGAATTTTAAGGATGAAATTCTTTTAAGGGAGAGAGAATTGTAAGGCCCCAATCATAAACCTGATCGAATTATTGTTTAATAATGAGGATTATCGATAATTAAGGAAAAATTGTATTATTTTTCAATTATTGAGGTTAAGTCCCAATAGGGGTATTGCAGAATAGCGATAAAATTTAGTGAGTATAAGTAAAATCATTGCTAAATAACTGATATAGTGACATAATTGCGATGACAAATGAATTTTGTCACAAATGTTGGTGGGGATGAAAATAAACATATATTTTGCAACAATTTAGCGAGAACAGTGACAATTTGTCACTAATTTAGGCGCCAAAATTTTGGCGCAAAACTTAGCGAGAACTTTACGAGGATAACAATAAAGCAAATTGATTAATTTAGCGAGGAAAAATTGGTCCTCACTACTTAGCGAGGACTTTTTTCCGTTAACTTAGCGAGGACAATTCTCCTCGCTAATACCTAATTGATGTAGCCTGTGAAGTAATTAGCGAGGAAAATTTTTCTTGCTAATTTAGTGACAATATTTGTTCTCGCTAATACTTGGTTTAGTTCACATTTAACTAATTAGCGAGGTATTTTATCCTCGCTAATGTAGCGGGGACTTTCCTTCTGGCTAATGCATGCCTAATTGATGTGGCTTGTGAATTAATTAGCGAGAACTAATTTTCTTGCTAATTTAGCGAGAACATTTTTCCTTGCTAATGTTTAATTCATGTGTATGTGAATTAATTAGCGAGAACTTGTGTCCTCGCTAATTTAGCTATGATGAAGACCCTCGCTAATTAGCGAGAGAATTTTTCCTCGCTAATGCTTGGTTCGGTTGACATATTACATATTAACAAATTAGCTAGGTATTTTATCCTCGCCAATGTAGTGAGGACTTTCCTTCTCGCTAATGCCTAATTGATATGGCATGTGAAGTAATTAGCGAGAACTAGTTTTCATGCTAATTTAGCGAGAACATTTTTCCTTGCTAATGTTTAATTCATGTGCATATGAATTAATTAGCGAGAACTTGTGTCCTCGCTAATTTAGCTATGATTCAGACTCTCGCTAATCAGCGAGAGAATTTTTCCTCGCTAATGCTTGGTCCGGTTGACATATTACATATTAACAAATTAGCAAGGTATTTTATCCTCGCTAATGTAGCAAGGAATTTCCTCCTTGCTAATGCCTATATGCAGTAATTAGCGATAATTAATTTCCTTGCTAATTTAGCAAGAACATTTTTTCTTGTTAATGTCTAATTCATGTGACATATGAATTAATTTGCTAATTAGCAGGAAAAATTTTCCTTGCTAAGGCATGTGTGAAATAATTAGCAAGAACTATTGTCTTGGCTAATTTAGTAAGGATATGTATTCTCACTAGTAGCTAATAGCAAGAATTAGTTAATTAATTTTGACGCAACGGAAGAAACTTTAAAGAAAAATATGGTAGTTTAATTCAAATCAAAATCTACCTTCTAAGGAAAAAAATTGTTTAAGAGATTTGCCTTAAACAGCTAGTTGTTTAAGGCAGTTAACCATTTAAGTTTTTTGCCTTAAATAGCTAGATGTTTAAGGCAAATAACTGTTTAAGTTTTTTTGCCTTAAATAGCTAAAAGGATTTAGCTATTTAAGTCCAACAAATCAGCTCCTGTCAAATGAATCAACCCAGCTCTGCTACATTAAATTCTAACTATTTTTAATTATTCAATTTTCATTCTTAATATTTAAATTTTATTTATATTTAATCGGGCCAGCACTTAAATTTAATTCGACCATTTAATTTAATAAATTTATCTAGTACATTTTTTCTTAATAAAATTTTGATGAATTAAATTGTTGTTATTTAAATTAATTAAAATGAACTAAATTATTATGTTAAATTTATTAATTTTATTTATTATTAATTATATAATGATGGAACTAAATTGTGGGGATACAGTGTTCGCAAAATCAGCTAGAAAAAAAGCTTCTCGCCAATTTTACGAAAGCCATAACATAGCTAATTCCCTGAATTTTTGGGCGGGACATAAAAATGTGTTGGCGGGATTTATTCTTTTTAATTCCTAAAACCTTTTTCCCTCTTGTACTGTTGCCCTTTCCCCCACCCCTGCTCTCTCTGTCTCTCTTAAAGCGTGATATGGCCTGTAAGACCACATCCAAAAGAATCCATAGGATCCACATATGGACTAAGATTAGACCATCTCTTCGTGCCATTAAAGATATGATGAGCATTCGTGTTAAAAAAAAAGGGGAATTAAGTAAACGATCGGCAAGAGACCACAAAAGAACTTCCAATTGAAGATGCTAAATCAGCTAAAGGAGTATCTGAAGAGGACTCCGAGGATGAGTTTTATGATGTGGAAAGATCATATCCATTTCAAGAGACCCTTTCCAATGACAGTGTTAGTGCCTCTGGGGTAGCTGCATCTGCCGTTGCTGCTGATTTAGCTCCTCTGGAATCTCTCTTCCCTTGGAAAGAAGAGCTAAAAGTCCTTGTATGTGGGGGCATTCCAATGGCACTTAGGGGAGAGGTATGCTTTGCACTCTTTTTATTTTTATGGTTTGTTGCTTATTTGACATAACTATTTCCTCCCGTTGGTTCTTTTGTCATAAGGAGGAACAATGGATTAATGTAGCAGTTGTCCTAGATTTCTAGTTCATGTTTAGCTTTATATTCTCAAAACCAGATTCCTTGTCTATTATGTGCTTACTACTTTGGGTGCATATATAGGGCATTATTAATGACTATTTTGATGGTTATTATTCGGAGGAAATAATAGAGTCTTAGGTACTTCTTATTATAGCTTTGCTTTTCAATCTCATTTCGATTCTTTGTTCGAACATGACGAAGTTGAAATACTCGATGTTCCGATTAATTTTTCCATTATGTCAGGTTGACCAACTTGTTTTTGAGGAGTTGGTGCATGAAAGATTTCCTAAATTAGGTTTTTTGTTTATTTTTCTCTTAAAAAAATTGGTGGTTTTGGTTGTTTCTTCATTGTTTTCTAAATCGAATATGTTCTGGTAATGCTAATTTTGGATCACTTGTGGTGCAGTAAATCATCTAGATTACCTGGGAGTGCAGGTTGTATGGGTTACTGGACCATGGTTCCTTTCTATTTTCATGAACATGCTTCCATGGGAAAGTGGTCAGGTTTTACACTTTTAAGATGCGACTTTAAACTTATCTAACATTGTGTGATAAGTTTGCTAGTAAATTATTGCTTTTTGTCTAGTTTCTTGCAAATCTATTTGGGTTAATCATCTAAAGAATCCCAATCT
Organism: Excoecaria agallocha; assembly: GCA_037975025.1. NCBI lineage: Eukaryota > Viridiplantae > Streptophyta > Magnoliopsida > Malpighiales > Euphorbiaceae > Excoecaria > Excoecaria agallocha. The sequence continues at coordinate 105,988,914 of CM075806.1, read as the reverse complement.
TTCTAGCATTTTGTGCTTGCGGCACAATCTAATTTCTTTTAAGGCATATAATATTCTTAAAAGTTTCATTTACAAAATTAGCTACTGTCTGACTCTGTTCTACTACTTATACTGATATGGTGCCTTGGAACAAAGAAAATAATTACTAAAATTCAAGAATTACTTCAAAAAGTCATGAAAATTGAGGCTCTCTTTTCCGGCTAGGATTCATTGGTGTATCTGTTGAATTTTAGTTACTTTCTTTTTCATTCCAGTAAGTCGTGTCATCTTTAGTGGTAGATTCTGTCTGGGTACTGGTTTTGATGTGAAATTGATGGCATGTATGCATACAAAAAAGACAAGGTAAACTAGGTACTTGTTTCGCTGCCATTAGCAGGTTGGTGATGATGTTACAGTGCTTCATGCAATATAAGAAATAGCTAAAGCTCAAAAGTCAGGTTTGCATTCTTGACATATTACAATTTGATTTGATGAGGTGCTTTGAATTAGTTTCAGTAGTTGATTTGATGTGGTGGGTTAAATTAGTTGTGCTAGTTGATCTGATGTGGTAGTTAAAACTATTGGTGGTAGCAAATTGCAATTCCTAATAGCATATAGATTCATGTGCATGAATTTTCCCTTTTAGGGCGGTATATGACCATAATTATATGCTAATCATCAAATTTAAAGGTCATCACATGCTATTTTCTTGCAGATTGTTATAGTCTGATTTATAAATGTTATTTTCTTGCAGATTGTTGAGGTTGTCTGTTGCAAATTGACTCCTCTACAAGCAGAGCTATATAACCATTTTATACATTCCAAAAATGTAAGTCTCTTTCTGGTTGAGATAGCAAAATTTGGATTGAAATGTGAACTAAGTCTGTAATCAATTATTTATTATGTCATTGTTCAATACCTACATTAAAATTCTTGATAATTTAAGAAGTCTGATCAGTTTACCATTTCATTCCATTTTCTACTATGTTATACTTTTTGAGGAAAAAAATAATACATCCTATGACTGTTTCCTAATTTATTTTGCTAAAAAGGGAAATATTAACTTTTTCTTGTTTCTAGTTTTCCTTTGTCTTGTTGCTTGTTTTCCCAATGGTTATTAGCAATATTGTGTTAACATAAGTGAATTGCTAATTTATGTATCAAAATAACAATCTCAGTAGATATTTCAGTATAGTAATCAGGAGAAAATTCTGGATTTTGTAGTTTGTGATGAATCACTATCAAAGATTCTGAATTAGGTTTGTTTATTTATTTGTTCATTATTATTTTTTATGCACGTTCACTATCAAAGATTCTTAATTAGATTTGATTTTATTTCTATAGTCCCGGGTGAATTGGCTTACTAATAATGCAGTATATATTTGCTTGGTACAGTCCCAGGTGAATTGGCTTACATAAAGCATATGCTTAGATATTTAGTCTGTAATTATTATGTTCTTCACTTTTTTCATATATTTTATTTAACTTTTAATTTTCATTTTAATTGAATTTTTTCTTATAGCAGATGGATACATTAAATTAATGAGAGGTTTGCATAAAATGCATTCATGTCCGTTTTTCAGGCTGGTATTTTGGTAGTGTTTAGCAGGTCTTATGATCATGCTGTGAATGTTTAAAATGTGGATTTTTTGTTCTGCTTCTCCCCAATTGCAGGGTGCTTTGTTTCATTTAAAATTATATTATGACAGGAAAGCTAGTTGAACTTGTTAGCTTCATTTTGTAGTTGTATGTTGTTGTCCTTTCATTGTTATTTTACGCTTATCAAAGTTGTTTGCCATTCATTTACTAAATCCAATTCAGAAATAAGTTAGCTTCTACAACTTTAACTTTCAAATCTATGTTTGGTAAACAAGTCCCTACAAAATACTGTTAAGTATAAATACTATTTTTGGTAGGTTTTGCCTTATTTAAAATGCAAAGTAGTTTGTTGTTTCTAGTCTAAAAACTGGGAGGAGAAAATGGGGCAGTTGATTAAGGATGTGTAGAGTGCGAGATCTTTTTCTCGACTCGGACATCACTGAGTTTGTTATAGTGACAATTCCAATGGTATGCTCTTTGATAACCTTTTGCATATTAAAAGTAACTTGGGTATAAAGCTTGTTTGGTATAGAAACCAATTTCTTGGTAATATATTTGGTTCAGTACTAAAGAAAGGGAATAATCAATGTGTGTCAATATGTGTAAGCAAATTGATCATGTCTGAGTATTGCTGAAGGACTCATCATTTTAATTAATGACTTGCTTTTATTCTCATTTTTGACAAATTCAGGTTATAGTCACAAAAGAATCATCAAGGTTATGCTCGAGAAAGGAAGGTGTTCCTGTTAGGAGACTTATAGTCAATCAAGTTTTACCTTTAACTTATGTACCAATAAGAAGGAATTCCTATTTGAAATTTAAGTCAATCGTCCAACATATGTACCAAAATCTATTTGGAATTCATGGCTAGCTAGGGATGTAGGACCAGCTAGATATGCATTTTTAATTTTTGATATGCAATTAACAATAATATATATCTGTAAGTAACTATTTTTGATATGCAATTAAAAATGATATCCATTTTTGTAATTTATTGTTAAAATGGTATAATTTTTATTTATTTATTTATACAAAAATAATATTAATTTAGCGAGAAATTATCATGATCAAATAGTTATTATTTAGCTACAATTTAATCGTGATAAAATTCAAGCTAATTTTGGAAGGATCTAATAGCAAGTATTTAGCGACAAATGTTTTGTTGCCAAACAACCATGGGATAGAGAAAAAAAAGAGTAATATGGAGACAAAAATAATCCCTCGCAAAGTATAGCAACAACATTGTCGTCGCAAAATTCATGCTAGCATTTAGCGAGTACAATTTCCAAGCTAAATTTAGCCATAAATATATTTATTGCAAAAGTGCACGCTAAAATTTAGCGAGCAACTAATTATTAGCGATGAAATTGTGTTCTCGCTAAAAAGTAGCGACAAATGTTTTCCTCGTTAAATTTTGCTAGGACGACTTTCGTAACAAAATTTTTTTCCTCGCTAAATTCTCGCTAAACATATTTAGCTACAAAAAAGCATCATTTAGCGAGGAATTTTTTCCTCGTTATTTTGCATTTTTTTGTAGTGGGTAATTTCAGCATGAAAATATATGAGTTGAGTTAAATTATAATTAAAGAAAATAATACAATTGAAGTAAATTAGAAGTCTTGGGGTTAAATTGTAAGAAATGGAAATTTAAGAGATTAAAGTATGTAAGGGTATTTTGGAATATTTTAAGTGAATAATTAATGTGAATTAGTTGAATTTGAATTTTAAGTGATTAATTAATTCACCAAGTCATTGAGGCCATAAATGTCATAAATAAATAAAAGAATAAAAGTAAATGACTTTATGTATGCACAGGTTTTTAAATGGTTGTAAATGTGTCTAATGTACGTGGATATGTTTTAGTATTTTAAATATAGCATATTGTATGACATTATTTGATTCACGGATTGCAAATGGAAATTTAAATGCTTTTTGCAATTATATTGAGTCACTTATTAATTAAATGGTATTAAATGGATAAATAAAAAGTAGCCTATTGACTTTGAAAAAAATTATTAATTTAAGTTGTTCTAAAATGTAATAAAAGAAATTGGTTAAATATACATACTAAATGAAGGAATTAAGTATAGCATGTGAAGCTCTAATTTATGCTACGTATATACATTATGAGATAGGAATTGACAACCTTTGTGTGATTTAATAATTTGTATGTGTATGTTTGAATTTTATGTGTATATTTTGAATTTTATCAACAAAAGTATATTTGATAGTCACCATTAAACTTTTAACTTAACACGTGGTTATTTTCATGTGAAGGTAAAAAAAAAAGTGTTCTTGCGGCTGAAAAATAAATTGATAAATCTACTGATGTCTAGAATCATATTGTGGTTTGGGCATGAAGGCTCTAAAAAGATTACTCTATTATGTAATTTAGAATTTCTATCTTGGTTTGACATGTACACTTAATTGAGATTTTTGGAGGATTATTGTAAAATGAGTTTTATATCAATTGATTGTAATAAGTTATTAGTTATTAATGTTGTTTATGTAAGAGATCTATGTATTATATGTAATTAATTTAGAAATGAGTGAATTATGATATGGACATGTATGACATTATGGTTCAGGTATTTATATAGTAGAATTAAGTATTGAATAAAGATAAACATGTGTATTGCTTAGGAATGTTTAATTTGATATACCATGGAGGTTGGGCAATTTTTGTGTTGAGTTGTGGAAATAATTGTGCGATCTTAAAAGTGCAAAAAAATTTATTTATTGAAGGATATAAAGGCAAAAATTAGGGCGAGACTGGCAAAATTTTATAAAAATAAATAGTAGAAATTTGGAGTTTTACTAATTTTAGAAGTAATTTTATTATTTTTATATTTATGGAACCTAGATTAGTTTGTAATATTCTTATCCGGCTCGATCACCGTACTGGGTTTAAGTTGTTACATTATATTTATTGCATTTATTTAATTCCACATTTATTTAATTTATTCATTGCTTTGTACTGTTTTCGGTGTAGAATAGATTTATTTTTTGCATTTATTTATTTAATACTTTATTTTATTGCTTTATATGTATGCTTAGTGCAATAAAATGGATTTTAATCCCATTAATTGGAAAATTGACATAAAAAAATTTACAATGATTGATTTTTTTTTTTTTACAAAAATGGACTAATGTCCTATTTTCCATCCAAAATCCAGGTCAAAGAAAACAACATTTTTAATAATGGAAAAGAATTTATGTTAATTAATAAATTGAGAGTTTATTAATAAAATAGGGCCACATATTGTAATTTTCATCCAAAAAAAGCTCACAAATAAAGGATTCTTCGTAATTACATGAAAGGACGAATATCCTCACCTAATTGAATTCAATAAATAACCGGTTTTGATGTATGTCTATGCCATGCTAGTGTAGATCTAAATATAAGTCAAGATGTTATATGATATAAAATGTTTTATCACTTTTTAAACATGAAAAATTGCGCCTTTATGTTTATGTACCATGTTATATGCATTAGAAAAACGATAAAACCATTAATTTAAAAGTCTAAACAAAAACGCAATATTAACTAAGAGTATGAATAATAGCAAGTCTCCAAACCTTTTTCTTGGTTTGGGCTCATAAGATTGGATCACTTTTTTCAATGGCGACTGCATGAAAACCTACCTTGCAATGTCTTAAGAGTATCTTAAAATCGATTTCCAACAATTGAATAAGAGTATCTCGCATTATGAGAAAATTGTAGAATAGCGACAAAATTTAACAAGTACAAGAAAAATCATTGCTAAATCACTGATATAGCAACAGAATTGCGACGACAAATGAATTTTGTCACAAATATTGGTAGAGATGCAAATGAACATATATTTTGCAACAATTTAGTGAGAATATCAACAATTTGTCACTAATTTTGGCGCCTAAATTTTGGCGCAAAATATACCGAGAATTTAGCAAGGAAAAATCCCTGAGTAACATTTAAATAAGGTGGCATATGATAGATGAAGTATTTAGTTAGGATTAATTTTGCAAGAAAAAAAGTCCTCACTAATTTAGCGAGGATAAATCCCTCGCTAACGTTTAAATAATATGGCATGTGATAGATGAAGCATTTAGCGAGGACTTAATCCTCGCTAATTTTGCGAGAAAAAAAGTCCTCACTAATTTAGCGAGGATAAATCCCTTGCTAATGTTTAAATAAGATGGCATATGATAGATGAAGCATTTAGCGAGGACTTAATCCTTGCTAATTTTGCGAGAAAAAAAGTCCTTGCTAATTTAGCGAAGATAAATCACTCGCTAACGTTTAAATAAGATGGCATATGATAGATGAAGCATTTAGCGAGAACTTAATCCTCGCTAATTTTGCAAAAAAAAAGTCCTCGTTAATTTAGCTAGGCATTTAACGTTTAAATAATATGGCATATGATAGATGAAGCATTTAGCAAGGACTTAATCCTTGCTAATTTTGCGAGAAAAAAATTCTCGCTAATTTAGCGAGGACAAATCCCTCACTAACTTTTAAATAAGGGACATATGATAAATGAAGCATTTAGCGAGGACATAGCCCTCGCTAATTTAGCTTGGAATGTAGTCCTCGCCAATTTAGCGAGGATATATCCCTCGCTAATTTAGCTTGAAATGTAATTCTCGCTAATTTAGCGAGGACATATCCCTCGCTATTCCCTCGCTGATACTTAATTTTCATCTTTCATGTGAGAATTAACTAGTTAGCAAGGAATTAATCCTAGCTAATTTAGCTAGGAATACGATTTTCGCCAATTTAGTAAGGATTAATTCCTCGCTGATGGTGTTTTCATAGATTAACTTGTTAGCAACGAAATAATACTAGCTAAATTAGCTAGGGCTAAGTTCCTCATCAAATTAAGCACAAATTATAAATTAATAATATAATTATATACAATTATTATATATGATAAAAGTTACTAATTTATGTAATTATATGAGTATATAATTATCTTACATATTAATTTTATTTATTTATAGTATCACTTAACTAATATTCATCTATTTTTAGCATAATACTTATGTGAGTAATGGAGTTGTAAATTAATATAATGTAATTAACTAATTATATATAGTTATTATATATAATAAAATTTTATCAATTAATATAATTATATATATATATATATCTAATTATCTTATCAATTAATTTCATTTACTTTTATATGTAATTATATGAGTATATAATTATCTTATTAATTATTTTCATTTATTTTAGTGTTATTAAGAAAGAACCGATTTAGTTTTTACAAAATATATATATAAACATATAAATAAATAATTTAATTCGATAGTTATTAACTTATTATATATAATAAAATTTTAATAATTTAATTTTATACTAATAAAATTAGTTCTTTATATGGTCATTAATTTTTAATTTAATCCATATTATCTTTGAGGATAAAAAAGCTAGTCCTATAAACAATTATTATCCGATCCCTAGAACAGAAAATTTGGGCGGGATAAAATGGTGCTGGAAAAACCCATATTATTTTTCAAAAAATCATTGGTCATTTGCTATCTTTTCTAGCAAACGCCCTTTGCCCTAACACTCTAGCCTTCAGTTTCATGCGTGTTAGACTCCATGCCGATGCTACTTTCCATCGACAGAGCCTTCTTCACCATCAACCTGCTCCACCATGGATAGCTGCTGTGAAGACATTTATTGCGAGAAAAAAGGACTGGTAAGAGGGACAGTTTTTCTTATTTCTTAGTTTTATCTGTCTGGTTGTTGAGAAACTATTCTTACTCTTCCCTTATTTTTTTCTCTATTACATTTTCTTTATTTGCTGTTTTTGATTTTCAATTTTGTGATTTGTTTTGGTTTATTTATGGGTATCGATTCTTTGGGCTAGATTATTGGATGATTTAGAAATAGATTCAAGATTTGGGTCAAAATTGGTCTCTATTTTGTAGGAAATTTCAGTAATCAATTATGGTAACTCTTATATCCTCTGTTTCAATTCCTTAGAATTCATTCATCCTCTATTTCAATGTCGAGAATTTATTTAAAAGTAAATAACACATTGAAATAATTTTTAAGAGCTTAATAAACATAGTTATTAGATAATGCGTTTTAGGTATTGTTTATTAAATAAATCGCCATTTGTTATAGTTTTCAATTAAAAATTTTAATATGTAACTGCAGTTTTGTAAATGCATATTTATTTCCTATCTTTTTATGCATTGTCGTTCCAGTTATTAATAGCAGTTGCTATTAGGTTGACGATGTTTTCATCTAATTAAGTGGATGGGCTATTCTAAATTTCCATTGTTGATGTTCTTATTTTTTTGGTTGCAGACTTATTTTCTGCTTCTCTTTTGGTCGAACTAATATCAAGGCACATTGTTTTTTTCCTTGATCTGTTTATGTGCTCCAGTGATTGAAAATCTGACAAAAACCTTTAAAGCTCTAGAATACTATAAGTTCCAAAATTGCTAAACTCATAAGTTCCCATGGGAATTTTGATGATTTGCAATCATATATGGTTTGCCTTTTCTTTGTAGTTTTTCACTTTGGAGAATTGTTGTATTATTGTCTCTTTGTGCTAGGCCATTTTGAAGAGCAGAAATGATCTTATCTAGTAAAGTCCTCATCATGTTCATAATGCAGTTATTTTTATGGCTTCAAATCTTCTTTCTTCTTGGCATTTGGTTAGAAGGAAAAAGGATAGCAATATGTTGCAACATTTACAAACTTGGATTCTATTGGTTGGAAATTACCAAGTCAGTGTTGTACTAAGATCAATTTGGATGCAGCAGTATTTGAGGACTTCAATAAGTTAGGGAATAGGAACTACTTTTGTTGTTAGGGATCACAAGGGACTCTTTATTGTAGCTGGGAGCAGAGTTTACCATGGTGTCCTTGATCCTATTGCTGTTGAAGCTTAAGAAAAAGGCCAAATCGAAACGTTATAATATAATAATGGGATATAAACAAATAGCTAAAATTGGAACTAATTCACTGTTAAAATATTAGAGAATTTATAGACAGCCATATCAAATATCATGTTTCAAAACACAATTGTTTCAAAAGAGATGAGTGTCCATTGTTGACTCTCTCATCTTATATTTTTTCAGTTTTTATAGCTGATTTTACTTTTTAGTGATGAAATTATATTGTTTTGTTTCAAAAAAAATTACTATTTTAAAAAAATAAAGACAAAATGATACATTTAAAGGTTAAAATTTGTGAAAAAGATATAATTTATTATTATTCTAAATGGGTTCATGTGTTTCTTTTATATAAATTGGAGTTTAGAATTAAATGAATATAGAATATTGATCTGTCAGTAAAGGTTGAGGCTACATCTCTTTTGTTATTTGTAGCTTGTATTAGAATGGGTTTTTTTTTTCTAGGGGTTCTATTCTTTGTTTACTAGCTTCTGAAAGCTTATTTGGATTGCTGGCATGTTCCATTTTGTGGTGGTCTCTAGTGCATTAATTTGTCATAATGTCTCAAATGATCTTCAAACGATGTGCTCTTTTTGTAACATATAACCTTTTTGTGATTCCCCATTGGGTAGGTGTTTGTACATCTTCGCTTTTCTCGTCTCAAATTTGAATCCAATATTTCTTTTGTTAAATGCTTACATTTTTATGAACTTCTAATTGTCTTTTTGTATCTTCTAATCTGCCCTTTGTGTAGAGACTCGCTCAAAATATTCTTGATTTAGAGTTTATTTTTTTTATATCTTATTTGCAGTCTAACCAACTAATTTCAATTTTTTATTTTTATTTTTATTTTTATTTTTTTGTGAAACTAAGTGGAAGTCATATGAAGAAATGAGCTATTACTTTTTTCTGACATTTAGGATAAACGTGGTGAGTTGCACTAAATTAGACAATATTATTTTAGGGTCAATTCTTTTGAAAAGGTATTAAAATGCTGGTAATAGGTAAATATGTGCTCTAGTGATTGAAAATCTGCCAAACATCTTATTAGGGTTGAGGTTTATCAACTACTTCATCCATAGTTGTTGAATAATAGGACTCTAGGACCTTACAGTGGCAGGAAATTCAGAAATAGAACCCTCCGAATACCATTGATATTTGACCATTGAAAGTTGAAGTTGATTATTACTATTTCAATTTTCCTTACCTACTATATATATCCAGCGAGAATTTGCCTTTTAGTTTGCTCTCTTAACAATGTTAGCTTCCGAAATAGATATATAATTCATAATTAACTTCAATGAATAATGTAGATCTCATGGCAAGATCTTATGCTAATTGAATTGAGAATATTAAATGTATTTTACTAGGCAAATGTTGCATTATAACACATAGGTTCTTTTTCCTTTTGGCTTTATTTGCTGGGGACTCAAGGTGTTGACTTTTGGGCTATCATGTTCCCTTGCAACGTATGGGAAGTTCAAAGGATTAAACATATTGCATTATAGGATTGGTACTTCAACAAAATGCATTTAGTGTTTGTTCCATATTTTGGAAATTACATGAAGCATTCATGAAGAGTTGTCATTTATTGTTATAGCTATTACTCTTTAACATTTTTATATACAGATTGGTTATTTTCTTTATGTTTGTTTGTGGTGTCAGGGCTTTGGTGCTTGGTCTTTCTTGTTTGTTGGATCGTTTGATGTATGGCTCATGGGTCTTAGTGCCTCTGAATTTTCTCAAGTTCAATTTCCTTTCCTCTGGTGGAGATTACTATGGAACTCACAAGTGGCACTGGTACTTCTCTCAGGGATTTTCTTCCATGCTCTTCACCTTCTTACCATTTTCAATAGCTGGCAGCATCAAGTCTCAATGTTGGAGGCTTTCTGGTCTTGTTGTATGGGTTTTAGTTCTTTACAGCATATTGGGTCACAAAGAATTCAGGTTATCTACTGGCATCTTCTCTATAAATGACATTTAGTGCATTGATGGCCCATCAACTTGAATTCTTGAATGCAACTTATCCTTTAATTTTACTGTGCGCCATAGGTTTGTCTTGCCTGTGCTACCAATAGCTTTGGTGTTCTCTGGATATACACTAGCTGTGATGTCCGGACTTGATTCTCAAGATGGTAAGGGTAAGGATTCTTCAAAATGGCGTATCAAATGGTCACTAAAAATGGGATTTGCTGTCATTTTGCTAGCTAAAAATATTCCTTTGGCACTCTATATGAGTTTGGTTCATCAGGTATCTGGAGATCATTACTCCATGCATGAAGTTAATTACAACCTTTTTAGTTCAAAATGGCTTACTTTCCTTGGATTTTGAAATTTCTAAATCAAGAAACTATTACTATTGTTATTGGTGGAGCATATTCTAATAATTCCTGAATTTATGCAGATAATGGCTTTATAATAAACAATACCTAACATAGCCCTCATTTTGGAATCTAGGCTATCTTGTGTTTTTTTTTTTTTATGATTGTGTTCTTATTTATTCTTCAAGTAATAGATTTTTGATTCAATCTCTTATATGGTGGTGGTGATATTTAGAATTTTTTTACTGCTGAAATTGGATTAGTTTTCATAATTGCTTTCAATAATGGGCTCTCTTGCATTTATTCTATTTCCGTATGATGTCTTTGAATGCTTGAAAGGGACTTTGGTGCAAATTTTTGTGTGTTTGGCTTGAATTAAAATATTTTTCTACTAGAATCAGTGTCATTTTCAGCTGAAAGTCAATTTATTGATTTACAATGCTTTAGCACGTTTTTCACTTCAAATTCATGAGTACAATGCTGTTTGTTGTGATTTTCTTGTGTGGTTTTTCTTGGCAAGCTGGGTTGATGTTCCGTTTTTAGTCTTCATCGTTCCCGGGTAAGTTTACATGCAGTTTTCTCATTTTCTCTCTAATTCTTGAGAAATTAATATGGGGAATTAATCTGTAATTGTTTATTCTTCTTGTAATGTTCTAAAAATGGAATTTGCATATGAAATTTGGATGGTTAATCATTGTAAAAGCTGGAAGAACGATTTGAATTTGCTGTTTGGTCTCCAAATATTCATTTGTGATATTCAAAGTAATATTTAAGGCATATGTTTAAATCATAGTCAATACACCATCTTACTTTCAACATTTGTGCAGGATGTCGACCCGCATGATTTAAACAAAATTGCTGCATTTGACTTCGATGGATGTCTTGCACAAACATTTATCAAAAGGTATGTATCCTTACTTTTTCATATTTTTACAAGTTATATAAATTGATTTGGTTTAAAGTGATTCTTTTAATAGGAATAGACACATAACTTGAGAGACAAGCCCTTCTTTACTTTCTTGCAATATCAACCAAAACCTATATAAACATTTGGTTAGATGTTTAAGATCGACACTTGGAATATCAAGTTCCAATTACACTGGGTGGAGTTTTTGGTATATTTTAGATATATTATTAGTAATGCTATACACATGTAAATAAAAATTTATTCATTAATATATATATATTTTTATATTAAATATTGAGTAAATAAAAATTTGTTATTTTTTAGTTTATTGTTTATTATTTAAATAATGAAATTTTCATATTAAATAATGAAATTAAAAAAGTTCGTATCAAATTTAGCGAGATAAATTTCATGCTAAATTTCGTAAGAACAATATTTATCATAAAAACACATGCTATATTTAGCAAGGACTAAATCCTCGCTCACTTTTGCGAGGATTTAATCCTCACTAAATTTAGCGATGACTAAATTCTCGCAAATTTAGCGAGGATTTTAGCCCTCGCTAATTTAGCAAGGATTAGATTCGCTAAATTTGCGAGGATTTAGTTCTCGCTAAAGTCGCCTCACAAAATTTAGCAAGGATTTTAGTCTTTACCAAATTCAGTTAGAATGATTTTTATTACAAAATTTTTATGCTCACTAAACTGATTTAGCGACGAAAAATCATCATTAGCGAGAAATTTTATCCTCGCTATTTTGCATTTTTCTTGTAGTGTCGAGGTACTCGAATCATACCTTTTAAGGCTCGAGATAAGCGAATCGGGTCAAAATTTTTTACCATGACAAAGTGACTGATTTTCAAGGGTGAGAGACATTTACCTAACTACTCCTAAAAGTGTGAGCAATTTAGATAAAATGGTTTTGTCCTGTTAGGGGTGTTCATTGGACCCAAACCCCGATTTTTCCTACATATCCTAACCCTATCCTACCTTACAAATAGCTCGCAAAAATTCAAGCTCCGCCCAAATAATCCAAATAATCCGAACCTATTTTTTAAAATTATAATTAAAATTCAGCTTGTTCGGCCCGAATCCGTCCGATGAATACAAACACACAAATGTTGGTCTTTGAAGGAAATGGAGTGTGTTATTCTGGCGGGACGGATTTATAAGGGTTTAATATGATCCGACCCGAAAACCTCAATTTTTCTAACCCTGCTAGAATATCTAGTTCGAGTCAGGTAAGATCCTGCCATCATTTGAGAGCGGTTGTTATAGTTTTTAATATTTTTTTTAAAGTACTAAAATGTCCCTAGCGGCGGGGCTAATGATAACATGCTCTGACGTTAGCAATCTAGGGTTATTTTTGTGCCGGATTATATTATTTACGGTGCAACTTTTTATCCAAGATAAATATTAATAGCATTTTAGTTGATTGGAGAAAATATTTGTGAGATATTTTAATACTTTATTTCTTTTATTCTTAACTTAATTTATTGTAGTTACTCGCTTCATTCCATATTAAGTGTTATTTTTAAAGAAAAATTTTATCACGACTAAGTTGCACGGTATAAAATTAATGGAGTGGAGGCTACATATACATATAATGGAGTGGAGGCTACATATACATATACAAAACGACTAACATCTAGAAAACTTAGATCAATTATTTTTTCTAATTTTTGCTTTCTAAAAGTAGAACCTAACCGTATAAAACAAATTTCCCGATAGAAATTATTGATTTAAAAGCTGAATCAAACACACTAAATGATTACTGTTCATTTCGATTTTCCATGTAGTTCAGTTTTTTATAATGTCAGCTAGAGACAACTTTTTTCCCTCAAAGTGCTACAATTTTCTGCATCTTGAGATTAAAGATTCATAAGCAATAGTACATAATTAAAGTTCCCTTGCCCGCAGGGAATTTCATCTAGGAGCCAAAAGATGGGCAATAAATGGTCCCCTCAAAAGTAAAGCTCTCTAACTGAAACTTTCTTGAAATCCTTATTCACAGGAATTTCATGTGTTTTATGCTCTCTACCTCAAATATGATATTGCAACATTCTATCCGATTCAACTACCATAGGAAGTAAAACTTCGCCATCTGAGATACTCTTTTACCTTAATTCAATCAAATTGTGCACTTCACCCTACTATAAAAGGCGCAATGCATTTGCATGTAATTAAGAATTAAAAATCTTTTTATTATTTTCTTTTGTACTTAAAGTTGAGAAATTTAACATTCAAATTATTAAAAAAAAATTAATAAGCATGTTTAAACCAAACTATTATGTGTACATTTAAATTGCAATTCTTTTAGGTGGTACTTCAGGTCCTTTCTCAATAAGTTACAATCAACCAGAAATCAACTCTTTTTTTTTTTTTTTAATTAATGTATGCAATTTTAGTCTAAGCTTTTAATTGGAAAAAAAAAACATATTTATTAACAATAAAAGTAATGTACCAAGTTCACAGTTAAAAATCTAGATTTGGAATAACTCCACTATTAAAGTAAAATCAGGAAAATCTTTGTTTTGGTAGGTAGTTGTTATCACTACCTTACTTTTTCCCTTAATATTCTATTTGTCAATATCTTTACTCATTTCTCACATTGCTTGTTAAATAAAGAATAAAAAAAATAATAAAATCAACAACTCAAAGAGAATTTCATAAGGATTGATCCAGTGATTGTAACATCCAACTCTTGAAATTGAAAATGTGGTTTAGGGGAAACTTCACATGGTCATAGTTGTGAGATAGCAATCAATAATGCCTCACCTGTTACTTTTGGTGGGTCGTTCTTGAATTAATTTTATTCATAATTATCTTATTTATAGTAATGTAATAGATCAATGACAATAAAAAAATTTGTTACACAAAAATATTTTCACTGTAAAAATTTATCATGAAAATTTATTTTAACTGAAATCAACTATCAAAATTACCAAAAATCTAAACTCACATTCCACATTAGCATGATTTGACATAGGAGCTTACATCTAGACTGACACATCGACCATCAAGTCACGTAGTATATGTTACCTGTGTCAATCCGACATTTTATCTCAATCCAGTTATCATATACATGTTAATATGATGTAACACATATTGTACATAGTTCAGCTATGTGTCTATTTATGTGAGAGTTTAATTTTCAATAAATTTCATAATTGATTTTTGGGGAATAATTTTTAAGAAAATTTGTTTGATATTTAAAGTATTTTTGCATTATAACTTTCTGTTGTTATGTATCCTTTATTTTAATATAAATTCAATGAATGAAATTATCCGTGTCTTCTCTGTTCAACTTAAAAAGCGTACGCGTGAAATGTTAAATGGAATGTTATATACCCTCGTGAATCTAACTTCATATTTCTATTCAAGGATAATGGGATCCTACACCTAAGCAAAAGTAGACTCATTTGACCAAAGAATGTAATGTTGCACCTAACATCACTTCCTAAAGACAACTGTTAAAGATGGTAGCAAGCCAAATAAATCTCCACACCTACACTTGCATATGTAGAATGTGTAATGTCAGAAAGGCCCTTGGCAGAGCATAAGAATCTCCACGACCCAAATTCCAATATCAAGTATAATAAGGGTATTTTGTTTAGGGTAGAGTGAACATGCCTTACTTCAAAAGTAAGCTGATTAATAAGAGGTGGGTTGGAGATCTAGAAATGTTACTTCATTCTTGTAATGAAAGAAGAAACAAAAAAACAAAACATACAAAAATGCCACTGGATGAGAAGGAGTCGTTGATCATGTACCTGAAGAAAGAACTTGAAGCAGCTCTGATGAGGAACGATTCACTGGAGAAAGAAAATCGAGATTTAAAACAAGAAATAATCCGTCTAAAGGCACACATAACTTCGCTCAAAGCACACGATAATGAGAGGAAATCAATGCTTTGGAAGAAGTTACAGAGCTCCAATGACACCGCCAAAAATGAACCATCTCAACACAAAACTACTTCAGAGTTTGTCAATGTCTTGGAACAGAACATACAACATTCGATCCCACGGCCAAATATTCAAGAATTAATAGCAAGAAAGGAGAGACAAGTACCAAACCCACCACCAATGTTGTCTTCTGCATTCAAAGAAGTTAATCAGAATAAATTGCTGCCGCCACCGCCGCCCCCACTGCCATCAAAGACGTTTGCTGGGCCAAAATCAGTGCGTCGTGTGCCAGAAGTTGTGGAGTTCTATCGCTTGCTTACAAGGAAAAATGCCAACGTGGAGAACAAAACCAACTCTACTGCTATTCCTGTAAATGCATTTACATTGAACATGATCGGAGAAATCGAGAACCGTTCAACTCATCTTTCAGCTGTAAGAATAATATAATAGCAGCCTATTCATATTTAAGGTTATCATTTTCTGCCGTTGAATTTTTTAAAAATGGTTAGAAATTGGCACGATTTTTTTTTTTACCATTAAATAAAGTTTCAAAGAATATATATATATATATATATATATATATATATATATATATATATATATATATATATATATATATATATATATTAGTTTTTTTTTAAATGGATGATTTTTATATAGCTGAAGTTGTCCAAATGGATGACATGTAGTATAAGTGATTGGTTATTGTACGAAAGAATTTTATTTTCCCCTTTTTTCTTATTTTTTTATGGTAAAAATCAATTCAAAAAGAAATTTAGTTGCTTGCTATTTAAAAAATTCTATAAATTTAATGGCAAAAAAAAAAACTATGTTTTAAACTATTTTCTTAATTTTTTATCTTTTACCATTTGGCTCTTCTTCTTCTTCTTCTTTTTTTTTTTTTTTTTTTTTTGCATACCTAAATTTTGACTTTGCTCTTTGATATATTCTGGGTTTAACATGAACGCATTGGGCTTAATGTATTTTCTGCCATTCAATTTTTAAAAATGGTTACAAATTGCCACAATTTTTTTTTCCTTTAATTAAAGTTTCAAAGAAAGAGATTTTGTTATATATTTTTTTTTAAATTGATATATAAATATATTTTATTTTTATGATGAGAAATATATTAAGATGGAAAATATATGATATAATGTGATTGATTGACATATAAAAGACAATTTTTTTTTTTAATTTTCTGAATCTTTAATGGTAAAACAAATCAGAAAAACTTGAGTGGCTTGCAGTTTGAAAAATTCAATGGAAAAAAAATGATCTTGAACACATATTCAAACGTGATCCGCATCTCTAATACACCAGTTGTGTACAGATAAAATCAGATGTGGAAAAACGCAAGGAATTTGTTAATTTGTTGATTAAAGAAGTGGAAAGTGCAGCATTTATGAACATATCTGATGTGGAGAGATTTGTAAAATGGCTAGACGAGGAGTTGTCTTCGTTAGTCGATGAAAGAGCAGTATTGAAGCATTTCTCACAATGGCCAGAACGAAAAGCTGATGCTTTGAGAGAAGCTGCTTTCAACTACAGAGATCTGAGGAACCTTCATTTAGAAGTTTCATCATTTGAGGACAACCCCAAGGAGCCTTTCTTCAAGGCTATACCAAAGATGCAATCACTGCAAGACAGGCGAGCATGTACAAACTAATTGAATTACTTTTTAACTTTATGCTTTAATTGATTCCATAAATTATTAACATTATTGAACAATAAATTTGCAGGTTGGAGAGAAGTGTCAATAGTGCAGAAAGGACAAGAGACAGTACCATCAAGAAGTATAGAGATTTCCAGATCCCTTGGGACTGGTTGCTGGATAAAGGCTTGATTGGTCAGGTAGATACAACATAGCTTTTCATACATGATAGTTCAACTGATGAAAAATATCTTCCCAACAACAAATATTTGCACACAAGTGCAAAAATATTTAAATCTAATGTTATTTTATAGGACTTGATATATACCTAGCACCCTAAACTTTTTGAGAAACCACCCACCTCTAAAACTGTCCATTTCTATGACTCTTAAAATTCCGATATGAAATTTTTATTTTAATAAAAAAGAAATGTGTCTTTGTAGAAATATATATATATATATATATATAAATTATATATATGCATCTCTTTTCATTTAGAAAAAAAATTGCACATCCGCATTTTAAGAACTTATTGTATTAATTGTATATGCAAATTCAAATTTTAAGAGGCTAAATACTTTTTCAAAAAATTTAGGAAATTATAAAATGACCGCTTTTTATAAATTGAAAGGGTTATTGACGCATACAGCCTATTTTTAACTTTATGCAAAAGAAAAAGCTATGCATCCAAACTTGACAAGCATTTAAAGGGGATGAAAGTCATAATCTCATGCTGGGGCGGACCCCAGCGATGGGTGAGGGGAACTTTACCCCCCTTTTTTTCACAAATATATTTTTATAATTATTTATTGATTTTGGATTAATTATTAA
Source organism: Excoecaria agallocha (assembly GCA_037975025.1). Lineage (NCBI taxonomy): Eukaryota > Viridiplantae > Streptophyta > Magnoliopsida > Malpighiales > Euphorbiaceae > Excoecaria > Excoecaria agallocha. Next base: position 105,970,822 of record CM075806.1, on the reverse strand, counting down.
ATTGCTCTTTCTAATTTCTTGCTTTTTACGGTTTCCCTTTTTTCAAATTTTTTATTTTATTTTATGTGATATTTAAATTTTTTGACTTTCCTTTTTAATATATTATGCGCACGCCCCTCATATCTCCTGATATGAATTACGCTGGGAACACAAAATCCAAGTAGCCGACGAAAAACAGAACCATTGCATAAGAAATGCATATTACATTATAATTAGTCTCTTTTTGATGATCTACGGATAAGTTTTAAACGGTTAATAAAAAATCCAGCAAGCAGTTTAAAATTCTAATGTTTGATATTGTTTACAGATGAAATTAAGTTCGTTAAAGGTAGGCAAGGAGTATATGAAAAGGATTACTAAAGAACTGCAACTGAATGAATACTTAGGAGAAAAGAATCACCTCCTTCAAGGAGCTAGATTTGCTTACAGAATACATCAGGTAAGATTATTAGTCCCCCGAGATCATGTTAAGAATTACAGTTAATTTCAAAATCTCCCAATTTATAACTCCATTTTCATTTTAGCCCACAAATCAAAAACGAAAAAACCGAACAATCCTATTAATTTTTTTTTACGAAAAAATTAACAGAATGTGATTTAGCAATAGATTAATATTTGTAGTGATGCATTCTGTTAGATTTTGGATGGAAAATTTGGGGATTGAATTTGAAATAGTATAAAAGGTTAGAGGTCAATTTGATCGGTTTTTTTTTAGTTTGAGAGCTAAAATGAATACGGAATTATAAATTTGGAGATTTTAGCAATTAACCATTAGAATTAAGATTCAAGCACATGTTACTAATAATTATAAACATTCAGTTCGCAGGTGGTTTTGACACACAAACCATAGAAGCATTTCAAGAACTGAAGAAGGTTGGAATGAGTAGTAGTCAGAAATAGTAGCAAAATGTTTATCAATTTTCTATAAATGTTTAAAGGAGAATATATTGAATGGTATTATACTAGAAAAAAATATATTTGGGAATGTAGCTACAAATGGGACTAGTGAGGCTTCACAAATATGAATGTACATAATTCAACGCAAATGGCTTATGAACTATAACCAAAATGATAGAGCATATTTTATCAACATAATTCATAATAAAGATAGGAAACTATAATAAAACACCAAAAAAAATTTTGAACATAGAATTTTTGACTAATATCGATCCTAAATGAGGTACTTGAAAAAATTACGTGTAACACCTCCATACCCCTTACGAGGATATGTGAGTGCACAGCTGACATGATTAACATGTTCGCTTAAAATATGGAAGAAAAATTTAAATTTTTCATGCTGAGGTGTGACTTGGAGTTTTGCATACAATTCATAAGCTCATGGTCTCATACACGTAGAGCCATCATACTTATATATGAACATATTCATATGTACTATAAGAAATTTTACTTTTTATGATAAATCTTTTAGTGACGCATTAAATTCCGTCATTAATTACAACTTACAACAATGAATTTTTTAAAACGTCACCATATTATTTATTATTGTGATAAAATTATTTTGCATTGGTTTATATTTTAATTTTCGTCACTAATAGATTAATTTTGTAACGAAAATTATATTTTTTCATGATTTGTTTAGGAGGGAAATTTTTTCATTTTTTTAGGGAAAAAATTTAATGACAAAACAATAATTTATTACAACATATAAATTTATCACAAAATATTTATTTTTTATGAAGAATTATTTTTGTAACATTGAATAGTCGGATATCGGTCCGAACACCGGCGTGCCACTATTGCTAAAATTGTATTATCATTTATATGATCCACAAGTCCACTTATTGCCTAATACTTAAACCCAATTGAAATAATATATTTGCATCAAATCTTACTATACATTTAGTAAATTTTTGGGTAGTATAATGGTTATAAAATCATGCCTACCCACCTGCAAATTCAAGCAAAACACTCCCAGTAATTCATACCTCAATTTCATAATTTCTCTAATCCACCACAATTCACCTATCATATAGTTTATTTACAAATACATCACTAATTGCCATGGTCAACTATTGTTACAAATCTTATCATAATAAGTTTCACATACATAATGCAATTACACATGTCCATAATCCAAAATAATACATATATCCTTTTAATTAACGAAATACAAAATTTCATGTTCTAACTACTTACTACAAACGCAATATATTTCATCATTCTGTCGAGTTCATATGCATGTTAAGTCAATAGCTTTCATGCAACGTACACTTTCCGGATTTTATCCGTGCTCTGCATGCAATCAAAACAAACCACGTACTAAGCAATTTAGTTGCTTAATATTGGATACAATACCATAATATTTCATTATTTACATGCACACTTCAAAAATCATTTAAAACAATAATTTCTTAATTCCCATTTATCTACTTAAATATTTAAATTATCATTTCTTTATTAATTTACAATTTTATCATTATTTCTACTTATCTACTTGCCTATATTATTACCATTGTTATTTCTATACCAACAAATTTGAACTTCAAACCTATAATTCAATCTTGTACATAATAAATTTACGTAATCCAACAATTTTTAGTATTATTCTTAAATTCATATTTTCAACAAAACTCGTCTATTATATACTTAAATTCTAATTTATTAAGCATACACTTTACTTTTAGCTTACTCTTTTCTTATTATACTCAAATTCCTTTATTTCATTTATTAATTTCTCATTTTCAATATTTTTTTTCCACATTACAAATTTAATTGGCATAATTCCTCTATTATCATTCTAACTTCATAATTTTCACTTTCACCCCATTATGAGCCGAATCCTACATAATTGCCCTTAAGGGTTATAACTTTGTTAAAATTACACTTTGGTTCCTAAAATCTCATCTTTTATCATAATTACCAATTTACCCCCAAATATTCCTTTTTAAACAAATCTTATCAATCCTTTACATTTTCACTTATGTCTTCTTTCATTTTAGTCCTTAAATTCACTTCTTTTACCAACATTACATTTTAATCCATATTTTTATGAATTTTTCACTTATTTAGGATTTTACCCTTTTCTTATAAAATTTATATCATAATTTCATTTTTATTCTCCAAATTATGATTTAATTCCTCTTATTATTCATTTCCTGTGCCACCCTAATCCATAAGATATGCATAATCACCAATACAGATATTTAACTTGTGATGTTCACATAAACAATAATGCTTAGGGCTATAATTATATATAAAGCTTTTTAGCCAAAACATAACTCCAAAAATAAGAAAACATTTACATGTAAACCCTTCATCACAAAATGAAATCCAAGAATAAAATTTGCACACTTCTAGTTTTCCTCTTCTATGCTAGTCGAGCTGCTGCAGCTATCTATCCAGAATTGAAGCCTATCCTGATGCCTACATGGATAAACAAATTCGTGTTAAGCTAAAAAGCTTAGTGGGGAACAATTCTATAGACAACTATTACGGGAATCATCAATTTGTAAGCAAGCATTACAAGTTATTCAAAAAATATATATGTATCATAATAACTATAAATACAATGTTTACAAAATTTTTAAGACTTGAGGTGCACTTATCATGCCTCTAGTAACCTTACAATTCACTTAGCAAAAGCCATTGCTTAAACAAGGGGGAGCTATAAGGAATATACCATTCAAATTTACTATCTTAGTGTGTAACATTCTGCTTTAGTTAATCAAATCAATTTTTAGGTTTTATAAGCAATATACATAAATATCATAAGTATTGGGTGTACAAGATAACCATAAAAACTATTGGTAAGCTGTAGCTATCTGAGAGGGCACTGTTATGCATAATTCTTGCATAAATGTCTTACAATTTCAAATATAGAATGCATTTTGAAAACATAATCACATCTATGCACATATAGCAATAAAACACCATATCGTGTTAATCCATGTATCAAACATCAACTTACAATAGAGTGATATGAAGTTCAATTTAAGTATATAACATTTGATAATAGAAACATGTATTTAGCAACAAGATTACTGGATTTGGCCACCAAAATATGGAATATCATATGCTTACATTTATTGATTCTAGATGCATATGTGACTTAGTATGTATATAGGTCAATTTAGGCATACTTATACCGGAATACAATAATGATAGTAGCCTGCCTAAGTTCTAGTTTCAAAAGTGAATAACAGGAGAAAAAGTTACCAAATGGTATTAATAATAGATACCCGTAGGTATCAACAATAGATATCCGAAGATATCAAATGATAGACCCAAATGGGGTCAAGCAATAGTTTTATATAGGACTGAACAATAGACCCAAATGGGATCGACAATAGCAGCTGTAACAATATCCTTCTAGGCATGCCTATCTAATCCACAACTAAATAAAGATTAATAGGCTTAGCAATATCCAAGAACATTTTTAAGTTGCCATAATTATTCTTTCACAGAGCAATATAGGCTTTGAGCCACAATATGCAAGAAGGTGAGATTGCATAATCATACAATTGCATAAATGTTCGTTTACTCGTATCATAGTAATTGCAAGATTCTATAAAATAATAATAATATAGCCTCTAGACCAATTGATATATGCATCATAGTTAACAAACTGCATGATTCCTGTAAAATAGTATGAGAGTGTTGCAATAATTGAGTGTAATGCAATAATAGCTTAATGATTTATATTCTGGGAATTTGATGCTATCAACATGAAAGAACATGAGAACTCCATACCCATAATTAATTCAAAGGCATGAATACATATACTCATAACATATTATTCATTAACATGGGTTCCTTAAGTTTCTTACCCACCAGTGCAAGTATACTCATCCATATGCATGTTGTCATAGGGCAAACAATATGATTTTAAAGCTATAGGTTGGCAAACTTATACTAGTCATGTTGGTTCATGCCTTACCATAATGTTTTCATGGGAATGAAATCTTATATATAAATACAGCATACCAACTGTGAGTGCATAGAACAATAGGTAGAGATATAATCATTCAGGAGAATGTACCTATATGGTTCATCATAACCATCTTCACTACCTTATTATATGTAGTTAAATTATCACACAATCATAATCAACCAATACATCAAATATATGCTTTTGACGTATTACAATTTATAAAGATGTTCAATTCTAAGGTTAATATCTAGTTATAGCATTTTAAATTATCTTAGCATTTATACATGCATATAAATCCAATATTGTAATTGCATATCTATATGCACAATCTTCAAACATTTATACATTAAAAAAACATGTGCAAAAGTATAGCATTTAACCCTCAATTATTCCCACGATACTATAAAGGCTTAACATACCACTATATCATATCTATTCCAAATTATATTGGTGATATTCATGTTAGATATTCAGGTATAAAACAAAGGTTCTTAAGGAAAGGCAAGTATCTCTTAATTCATTATACTTTATTAGCATTTCCATTCTTTGCATATTTATGTCTTATTTATATTAATAAATACAAGAAAATGTAAAAATAGCAACGGACTTGATTTCTTTGCTAAATTAGCAATGAAAATCCAATTTTATTGCTATTTAGCAACGAAAAAAATTTTCGTTGCTAAAATTGGTTAAATTGTGTAAATTTAGCAATGAAAATATATTTGGTTATCTTTTGTCGCTAAAAGTGGAGGAAATTTTTAGCGCCAAAATTTAGCAACATAAATTAGCAATGGAATCACTATACCATTTCTAATAAGGTGCCAATGGATGGTGAAAAAATTTTGAAACAAAAAATAGTAACGAAAAAATTTTTTGTTGCTAATTTAATAAGAGAATATGACTTCAGTTGCTACAATAGCAACGAAATTTTGTTTTTGTTGCTAATTTAGTAACAGAAAATAATTTGGTTGCTAAATAACAAAGGTTAAAAAATTTCAGTTTCAAAATAGCAATGAAATTTTATTCCATTGCTAAATTAGCAATGAAATTTGATTTCCTTTGCCAACTTTCATTTTCAATTATAAATAGCAACAGAATTGGATTTTCGTTGCTAATTTACATTTTCAATGAAAAATAGCAATAAAGTTTTTTATCAATTGCTAAAATAGTGATACAAAACTCAAAATGGTTGATATCGAAATAGAATTTTGATAAGCAGTTGCATTTTCAATGAAAAATAGCAATGAAACTGCATTTCCATTGCTAATTTACATGTTCAATAAAAAATAGCAATGAAATTGATTTTTAGCAACCAAAATTAATTTTTGTTGCTAATTTGCATTTTCAATGAAAAATAGTAATAGAATTGGATTTCCGTTTCTAGTTTTCATTTTTAAATAAAAATAGCAACAAAATTGGATTTTTGTTGCTAATTTACTGATGCTATGTAAAATGTCTACTTTTTAGTGTGTATTTTCTTTTATTTAAGTAGCTAAGTATGTAATATTATGTGTATTTTAAGTGTTTATGTTTAGTTTACGTGATTATTTGTGTTTTAGGTCAAAATTGGTGCAAATGTGAAGTGATTTAAGGAAATGATAAAGATTCATGGATGAAGCTCACGAGTTGTGAAGTGGCTCACGACAAAACAAAATGGCATGAGACGTGAAGATGCTCACGAGTGACACAGAGGCGATATCTCATGAGTCATGAAGGCATTCACGACTCGACAAGCAAGGCAGTACACCTTCACGAGTTGGAGGAAAGATCATGAGTGAGGAAGACCTGATGGATTTCACAACTCGACAGGAAGTTCATGAGTCGAACAATACACCTATTTTCAAATGATGCCACCTTTTTGCACCCGATCTCTCAGCCAACTATCAAGACTTTTCAGGATAGCTTTTCATGATTGACAACTATTCTAAAGGGACATATCTGTAGAGTTAATCTCTATAAATATGGGAGCAAAGCTCTGAAAGTTGATGGAAGAAAATTTCATTAGTTTTACTTAGAACATTTTTAGTTATTTTTGGACAACATATTTTTACTTAGTTAGTAGATGATGACAAAAGAGCAAAGTCAAAGAAATAAGAGATATATTAGAAGGTGTAAATAGAAAGTAAACCCTGGGGAGTGATGATGTTCTTTTCTCTTATTCATTTTTATTACAAATGTGTATTTGGCTAAGTTCTTTTGGTACATTATGACTACATAGTTCAATTTGTTTTTAAACAAGTTATTTTTGCTTTATGAATGTTTATTTTCTTTATGTATGGAGTATGATTTAAATTTATTTGGGTACATTGATTTGCTTATTATGCTTGATCACCATAATTAGCATGTTAGTAATTTTATTCACAATGAGAATTGGAATTCTTTGATGGAAAGGCAAATAAATTTACTTGAAGCATTGAATTTACTTAGAGATAAGGAATTCACTTTAAGGGTTTAAAGAATTGGCATAGAACTTCATAATTTTTATTTATCTCTATAATGTCATGAGAATGCTTATAGACTCTAAATAAAAACACCTTTAATGATAATGAGAATTACTTTAAAGAAACTTGGCTAAATTCTCCAATCATATCATTCATACAATTGTCTAAAATGATTCTTAAATGAAATGGTTTCACTTAGTTATAATGTATGTTCACACCATCTTTTAAGTCATATATTATCCAAAATTAACTCACTATATTTAAAATAGTTTAGTCTTTAAATTAAATGCATGATTCTTATTTTATTTGATACCTATCCATCTATTTATTGTTATTTCAATACAAAATTACTCCATTTCCTTTGGAACGATATCCTACTCGCTTTATAAGCAGTCTAGTGAGACTAAGGGTTTAATTAAATCCCCATCAGATTTTGGCGCCGTTACCGGGGAACGGCTTAAATGAATTTTTATTGATTGAACAAAGAGTAGATTCTTTAGGATTGTATGATATAAATTAGTTATTTTGATGTATGAATTTTTATATTGTGTTTTGATTATTCTTTATAAAAGTATTAGAGTTTTTGTAATAATCTTATACTAAAAGTATTTGTGATTTTTTGTGCAGGGAACTTAGAAGGAAGCAATAAGAGGAACTTAGATTGCAATTAGAAGGAGAATAAAGTGCTAAGTTGGAGGAAAGTCATAATATTCCAATTATGGTGGGAGAAGAAAGGAAAACACTTGGTGATTTTGCCATGCCTAATATCTCGTAGAGTTTTGGAGGAATAGTGGTACCGGCTATCGCTAACAATAATTTTGAGATCATACCGATAGTCATTCAAATGGTGCAAAATAACCAATTTGGATGTTTGCAAGGGGAGGACCCTTATGCTCATATCCTTGCTTTTCTTGATATGTGTGCTACATTTAAAATTAATGGAGTGAGTAATGATGCCATTAGACTTAGGTTATTTCCATTTTCTTTAAAAGAAAAAGCACAAATTTGGCTTGCTAGTATACCTAGTGAGACAATCACTACTTGGGATCAACTAAAACAAGCTTTTCTTCATAAGTATTTTCCACCACATAAAACAGCAAAATTTAGAAATCAAATATCTACTTTTAAACAATTGCCTAATGAAACTATTTATACATCTTGGGAAAGATTTAAGGAACTCCAATGGCAATGTCCTCACCATGGCTTGCCGGATTGGATGATTCCTCAAATCTTTTACAATGGGTTAATGGAGGAAAATAGAAATATTGTGAATGCTGCTTCAGGTGGAAAATGGTTGGAGAAAACTGCCAAGGAAGCTAAAATTTTGTTGGAGGAATTAGCCTCATAAGGCTACATGGGAGAAGAACCCACTATGGCGAAGGCTAAGGGATTTTTGAAATTGGATTCCATTAATCTCTTGGCTAAAGTTGAAGCCTTAACTAAGTTGGTAAGTAATTCTCACTCTAATATTGAAAATGTGAGTCAAGTATGTGAAAAATGTGGTGGACCTCATATGTATGCTAATTGTAGTGAGTGGTCTAGTGTGGATGTAAGTTTTGTTCAAGGAAATTATAATCAAAGGATGGGTCAAAATTCTAATTATTATAATCCTTAATGGAGAAACCATCCTGATTTTTCTTGGTCTAACCCAAATGCTTAATTGGACCCTTCAAATAGTAACCTTATGACCAAATTACCTAACCCTTCAGCTTTTCCAAATAAACCACCTTTTAACCCCCAGCAACTTAAATTCCATCTTGAGAGTTTAATGGAGCAATTTGTTAACCATCAAATGACCACTAATAAGCAAAATGAGGAATAATTTAAGCAAATAAATACTAAGATTGACCAACTTGTTACCCACAATAAGAATCTTGAAACAAAATTGGCTCATCAAGCCACTTCTAGTGTTAAACCATTAGGAAAACTCCCCAGTCAACCTGAATTTTTGCCTCATGAATTGGTTCAATCTATTATGTTAAGAAGTGGGAAAAAGATTGAGAGTAACATTAGAGGTAACGATGATCTTATTGTTGATTATGAGCAGGTTTTAGATGCTAGTAAAAATGATGATTTAATAAAGAAGTCTATTGAATCTAAAGAAAAGATAACCTCATCTAGGGAAGATGACCCTAAAGTTAATTTAAATATTTTACCATTCCCTCAAAGACTTATTAGAAGGATTCTTGATAAGCAATTTGGCAAGTTTTTGAATTATTTGAAGGAACTTACTATAACTATACTCTTTGTAGATGCAATTAAGGATATGCCTTCATGGACAAAATTTTTAAAAGAAATTATAAGTCACAAGGGTAAATTTTTAAAAGAAATTATTAGTCAAAACCTTATTGCACCTTATACTTTGAATGAAAGTTGTGATGAGGTTTTGCAAGTTGCCTCTTATCCTTTCCATGGAAGATTTTCAAAGTTTGAGTTTTTGAGAAAGGATGAGGATATGCCATCAAAGACATCCAAGGAGGAAGTTAAACTTGAACTCAAGCCATTACCAACGAGCTTAAGGTATGATTGTTTGGATTCAAAATTTCAATTACCTTTCATTGTTAATTCTTCAATTGATAAGCATAATGTGAGTACTTTAAGTGATATTTTGCTTGCTCATAGAAATGCTATGGGATATTCTATAAGTGATTTAAAAGGAATTGCACCTAAGATTTGCATGCATAGGATTTTGTTAGAGGAGGATTCTAAACCTTCCATTGAAGGTCAAAGAAGGCTTAATCCAACTCTTAAGGAGGTAGTGAGGAAAGAAATAATTAAATTACTTGATAATGGCATAATTTATTCCATAAGTGATAGTAAGTGGGTGAGTCCTATTCAAGTTGTCCTTAAAAAGGGAGGCTTAACTGTAATTCATAATGATAATAATGATTTAATTCCTACTAGGACTATCACGGGTTGGAGTATGTGTGTGGACTATAGGAAATTGAATAAGGCTATAAAAAGGGACCATTTTCCTTTGCCTTTTATTGACCAAGTTATAGAAAGATTAGCTAATTTTTCTTATTTTTGTTACTTAGATGCTCTAAGTAGTTTTTATCAAATACCTATACATCCACATGATCAATCTAAGACAACTTTTACATGCCCATATGGAAATTTTGCATTTAGGCGTATGCCTTTTGGTTTGTGTAATGCACCAGCCACCTTTCAAAGATGCATGTTCTCTATTTTTAGTGATCTCATTGATCAATGTGTAGAAGTTTTCATAGATGACTTTAGTGTGTATGGCACTACATATGAGAATTGTTTATCTAATCTTTCTAAGGTGCTTGATAGATATATGGAGCATGGTTTGGTCTTAAATTAGGAGAAGTGTCATTTCATGGTATAAGAGGGTATTGTCTTAGGACATTTAGTCTATAATAAGGGGATTGAGGTTGATAGAGCTAAAATTTAAATTATTGCTAATTTGCCTCCTACTAAAAATATTAGAGATGTAAGAAGCTTTCTAGGTCATGCTGGATTTTATAGAAGGTTCATAAAAGATTTTTCTAAGATACATTACTAGGCAAGGATGTTGAATTTCATTTTGATGAGGCATGTCTTAAATCCTTTGAGACTCTTAAACATGCTCTTGTCACTTCATTGGTGTTGCAACCACTAAATTGGGAGCAACCATTTGAATTGATGTGTGATGCTAGTAATTATACGGTTGGGGCTGTTTTAGGACAAAGAATTAATGGGAAGCCTTTTGTTATTTATTATGCTAGTAAGTTATAGATGATGCCCAAATTAATTACCCTATAACTGAAAAAGAACTCTTGGCTATTGTATATGCATTTGATAAATTTAGGGCTTATCTTGTAGGGCAAAAAGTCATTGTTTATTCTGATCATGTTGCCCTCAAGTACCTTTTGACTAAAAAAGATGCTAAGCCTAGGTTGTTAAGATGGATCTTAATGTTACAAGAGTTTGATTGGGAAATAAGGGATAAAAAGGGAAAAGAGAACTTAGTTGCGGACCATTTATCTAGGTTAACCCAATATGTCTTGAAAGATAATGATGATGGGGTGCCTATTGATGAAGCTTTCATTGGAAAACATCTTTTTAGTGTAGTTTCAAAGGAAGTTCCATGGTTTTCTAATATAGCAAACTATTTAGTAAGTGGTATGCTTCCCTATTGTCTAGATTATAAGCAAAGGAAGAAATTCCTTAATGATGTTAAGTTTTACTATTGGGAAGAGCCCTTGTTATATAGGAGATGTGCTGATGGGCTAATTAGGAGGTGTATTTCTCATGAGAAAGTTGGTGATGTGTTGGCTCATTGACATTCCTATGCTGTAGGGGGTTACTTTGGGGTTTCTAAGACAGCTTCCAAGGTGTTGCCAGCTGGCTTTTGGTGGCCTACATTGTTTAAGGATGTTAAAGACTTTGTGCTTAGTTGTGATAAATGTCAAAGAATGGGAAATTTGTCTAAGAGAAATGAAATGCCTTTAAATGGCATTTTAGAAGTTGAATTATTTGATGTTTGGGGTATGGATTTTATGGGACAATTTCCTAGTTCTTTAGGAAATAAATATATTTTGGTCATGGTTGATTGTGTATCCAAATGGGTGAAAGCAATTCCAACCATTACTAATGATGCTAAGGTGGTTAAGAAGATGCTTAAGAAAGTTATATTTCCTAGATTTAGAACACCTAGGACAATTATTAGTGATGGTGGGTCTCATTTTTGTAACAAGGTTATAGAACAATTATTAAAGAAGTATAATATGACCCATAAAATTGCTACACCTTATCACCCTCAAACTAGTGGGCAAGTTGAAATTAGCAATAGAGAGCTTAAGTGGATATTGGAGAAAATAGTCTCTAGGTTAAGAAAAGATTGGACACTTAAGCTAGATGATGCTCTTTGGGCATATAGGACAGCTTTTATAACTCCCATAGGCCTTACTCCTTATCAATTAGTTTATGCTAAATCTTGCCATTTGCCTATTGAAATTGAACATAAAGCCTATTGGGTAACTAGGGTATTGAACTTTGATATGCAACAAGTTGGTAGGAGGAGATTGCTTCAATTGTAAGAACTTGAGGAGCTTCTTATGAATGCATATGAAAATGCTAAGCTATATTAAGAGAGACCTAAATCATGGCATGATAAGCATATATTAAAGAAAGAATTTAAAGTTGATGACATGGTTTTGTTGTACAACTCAAGATTAAAGCTATTTCTTGGAAAATTAAAGTCAAGATGGTTGGGTCCTTTCAAGGTGGTTCAAGTTTTTAATTATGGTGCTGTTGATATTGCTAATGATAAAGGGGAGGTTTTTAAGGTTAATGGATATAGATTGAAGCCTTATCTCATTGGTGATGCATTAGTTCCTACCCAAATAGTTTCTTTATTAAATTCCTCTCTTGCACAATAATATTTTTGTTTAGAGCTAGCTCTTTTAGTTTGGATTTATTTGTTCTATGGTTTATTTTTGGTTATGTTTTAAGTATTTTATAAATTTTATTTTTATTGACTTATTTTCTTTTGTAGTTTTTAATTTTGGATCGAGGTTGCTATGTTTTGCAGAAAAAAATTACAGCACTGGGACACATTCACGAGTGAAGTTCTTCTCATGAAGATGTTCACGAGTGTTCCAGAAGCAGTAGCCTATCGAGTCGTGAAAAGCTTATCGAGTCATGCATCATGGGATCGACTCGTGAAGGGTTTCATGAGTAACATAGAAAGGAAAGGTTTACGATTCATGAAGTTTTGTTCAACTCGTGAACATTTGTACATGTGCCCAAATTCAATTTTTCACGAGTCGTTAACTTCTATCCGACTCGTGAACATTTTTACATGTGCCGAATAATCTCATTCTTCACAAGTTGTGAAGTTTCCTTTGACTCGTGATTCACTATTCTCAAATTTACCGAGTCGTGAATTTTAACTCTTTTTCTATCTTAATTTGTTTTTCTTTCTTTCTTTACGTCTTAATCATTTCACTTCTTCATCCTTTGCGGTTTTAATTAACTGCCCTTAATTAGTTTAAAACAAAAGGGGGGAACGGTTACAAATAAAAAAAACTAGGGTTTGTGAAACAACATACCATTTCACTCTTCTCCCTAATTTCTATATAAATATTGTAGTTACTATTTTCTTTCCTTTCACAGTTCTTTTCTTTCTTCACTCGTGCACTTATTTGGCTTGTTGGATTTTAACGGTTACATACATCACATACATGAGCGGAATTTTAAAATCTTTTTAACCATTAGATCTGATCTTGCCATGAATACACAATATAACTATATGAGAATAAGAAAAATCACCTTTGATTTTTGTTGAACAATTGATTTTACTTAGCACCGGGTTGTCGCAAACCACATTGTCCAAAATCGAACACCTCCAATGAGTAATCCACACTAGAGAGGGAAAAATTGAACCAACAAATTGGTGTTAACTAGGGCTGGCTGAAATTCCAAGAAGCTAGCTTGGAGTTGGCGCAAAAAGGAGAGACAGATTAGAGAAAAAGACTTTCTTTTTGTTTTAATCACTTAACCCTAATTTCTCATTAGTTGGCCTTTTATAGTTAGGTTAAAATTCCAACTCCTTAATGAGATTGGGCTCTTTAAAATTGCTGGAGAATTATTAATTGGGCCTTTGGAATTAATTATAATCATTTGGGCTTAATTAAATCCAATTTAAACCTTTTCATAAAAGACTATGCACAAAACCCACAAACTAGGCCCTTTGTGCAACTAATTGGATTTAAATACCCAAATGGATTCCAAATCCAACCAAATTAAATATGTGAGTTTCATAACACTTATGTAATATATATAAATTAATTTGGTACATGAAATAGGCATTAATTCCTTCTGTTCTGGACTTGGCGTGTGGCCCTTACAGAAGGGCTTTTGCCAACTGTTTCATTCCTCTGGCCCTTAATAATTCTTCCAATGGACTTATTAATTATTATACCAGTCCTATAACACTTATAGTAGTCCTATAACACTTATAAGACAATAATAATTAATCATGAAATACATTATTTCAATTAGGTCCAATTTACAGAATATTTCTCAAAAGTTCCGCGGATAATTTTATTTGATCACAATTAATGAAACTCTTTAATTAATTATTATCATATTCACTTCTCTACCTTCATAATAATATCAAATATTATTATCCTTGTCATTTTACCATTTTACCCTTTTCTCTATATGTGTGTGACCTATTGGGTTCCTGTCCATGTTGGCAGTATAATATGTAATTGTGAGTTCTATTCAAAACTCACATGATTTAAACTCCTTTAAATCATTTTATCAATCTCTATTTATTTTTATACATCATTATACAAGTCATGATTGGCCTCTAGCTAGACATCATGACTACCCAAATGTCAAGAAAGTCATGTGGTTTGACTGTTCCCTTCCATAGAAACAGTTACCGTGCAATTACTCCTTTCACCACTCTTATCTCAATTAGATTCTGAGTATGGATTTCTGTCAACTCATATAAATCTAATTATGTATGTTCTATTAATTTAACCATTGTTCCCAAAATGCCCTCCATGGATCTTTATCCATCTTGGCATTTTACTCTGGCCAGAGATTCTCTAAACAAGGTAATTATAGAATTATGCGAGATAACTTTCCTTATTAAATCTGGGATGGTGAATCCTTTGTCAATCACTTAACTATCTTCAAGTAGGTCATGATATACCTAATCTCTTAACTATGTTCACTCCTAGTTGAAAGTAATCAGTTATGAAGTCAAAGTATATCACTTGCTACTTAAGATAACTTTAGTGATCTCAAGTCTAAGGATACTTGCACAACCGCTATGAAGAGATTCCTCATTGACATAGATTTAATATCCATATGAGGATTCTCTTTGCAGGTCTCCAATGAACTTGTTCTTCTAACAAACATCCATATGTTAGCTTTGATTATCTTCCATAATCACAGTTATGAGAACCACTACTTGAACCATTCAAGAAGCATAACATGTGCTAGTCTGTTCGAATTAACAATGTCCTATCTTGTTAATTCTATGACTAGGGATATTAGATATTAACACATTTGCTTGCAATAGATATCTCACATCATGAACACCTTCATGATTGCCTTTGCACTATGTTTATAATATCTAGGACTTCATTTATTAATTTAAGATTTACAAACTCATGTATTTAAACATAGCATTAATAAATGAATGATGCCTTTTATTAAGAATATAAATTTTATACATATGAAAAACATCCCTATTACATGGGCTCTAGGGCATACTCTCTAACATGGCTTTGGTTTTTGTCTTTCATTTCTTTTCCTTTACTTGCTTCTTCTTCTCTACTACTCATCTATCTGTGTGTTTCTCTTCATCATCTTCTTCTTTCACTTCTACGTTCTTGCATTTCTTCTCTTGCATTTCAAGGGGCAGATGAAGCAGAGCCTGAAAGTCTCTCAACACAATTTGGTGCTCCATTCCCCATTTCATCTGTGCAAGAAGGTAATCGTTTCCTTGCTCTTAAGGATAGGGAAATTTCCCAATGTAAATATTTTCCAGACTCCCTCCTTGAACAAGTGGGCTTTCTTGATGCTGTGAATGAAATGCTATCTCAATGTGGCTTATTGCGTTTTGTCAATATGCATGAACATTTTTATACTGATTTGGTCTTAGAATTTCATACTAATTTGAAAGAGAATGCTGAAAATTCTAGGCTATTGGACTTTCGTTTAAATGGCATTGATCATACACTAACTTATTTCTTGATGCATCACATTTTTGGCTTTAAACCATTTGGATTATGTAATCCTCCTAAGATTTATAGACCTAATGCTTTTTGGAATTTTCTCATTAGATTGATCACACCATTTAGGGCTAGGGAGGCTAAGTCAATGTTTATAATAGATTTAAAATATTGGATTTTGCATAAGATTTTAGCTTCTATTGTCTTTAACAAGCCTGAATTTAATAGTCTCACATCATGAGTTATTTTTGATGTAGTGTGTGCATAATCGCAAGTCATTTTGTTGGTCTTTTTGGATTTTTAATCAGTTAATGAATTGTGTTGGCCGTCTGGAGTCTCCTATCACACATGGCCATGTAATAGCTACTATTGCTTGGAGTTTTGACATTGATTTACGTACTTATGATCTTGTCCTTCCATGTTTATATTTTTTCAAACATCTTTTTGTTCGGGGTGAAGTGGTTAATAATTCTTTTCAATTCATTCCCCCGCTTTCATGTTCTTATTAGAAGGATCTTGCAGGAACCTCTACTCCACAAGAAGTTGCTTTGGAAAGCACTTCGGATGAGGCAAGGCAAGAGGAGTAGGGACAAAGCGATGATACTATGGATGATGTCCCTAGTGAAGAGGCTACTATTTCACCTACTGCTGGATCTTCTTCAAATACCATTCATTCCATGTTCACTCAATTACTGCAAAACCTATCCACCATACATCATCAACTCACATCCTTGGAGAAAGTTACATCCCAATTGGTTCGATGTCAATGACGCCTTGAGTACAAGGTGGATACTTTCATTGCCCAATCGTGCTATGTGATATCCTCGCCTTCACCTTCACCATGATCTTCAGGGGAGTTTTCTTTCCTCTATTTTTTTTAATTTTTTTTTGGTTTTTGTTTTGTTTCTTCACATTGAGGACAATGTGTATTCTAAGTGTGGGGGAGCATATGTTGTGTGTTGTATGTTTAGCTTCACATTGTTATGTTTGTTTGGTTGTGTGTCTTTTTCTTCATTTAGACTAAACTTTTTAGTAGGTTCTATTATAAGCATTGCTCCCATTGTTTATAATATAGGTTCTTATGTTAAGTCATTTGTCTTTTATGCTCATTTTTAGTTTTTCAAGGCTTTTGGCATGTGTTTTATGTTTTCAAGTTATCTCTTTTTACTTCTTTCAACATTTTAGGTTATTTAGTCTCTTTACTAACTGTGCTTTAAGGTTAGAATTTTATCATTTAGCTTAAGACTTTAGGATTTTTGTTGCCTCATGGAAACTATAGCCATAATACTTACCTTTACCTTTCAATAATGAATGAGGACTAGCAAAAGAAAATAAATGCTGAAATAAAATAAAAGCAAGATGCATACTCAAAAGTTCAATTAAGTATGGGATGGAGCATAAAATGAACCCATTACTACCTTTTTATGCTAACTCTAATTACATGGGATAAAGTTTAAAAGTATTCCCATGTTAATATAAAAAAAAAAGAAAAAAAAGGAGAAAATAATGCAGTCTAAAAATGCCATGAGAATGGTTTAAGGGTATGAGTGCTTACAAATTATCCTAAAAGGCAACTATAGTCTTAGAGTCTTAGGTTTTATGATTAGTATTCTCTCTTGAGTATGGTTAGTTTTGAGACTTTATATTCTTGATGTTGGGTTTAGAAAACTTAGGTGACTTGGTAACTTAGAATACATATTTTAAGTTTTAATTTACTGAAATTTTGATTGTTTAAGGTATTTGACTTCATTTCAATCTTGTTTAAAGTGAATATTGAGTAATGCTTTATAGTATAACTTAATTAGTTTAACTTAGAATTAAATTTTTTCATTCTTTTCTTGCTTGAGGACAAGCAAGGTTTAAGTATGGGCTAATTTGATGCCATGTAAAATGTCTACTTTTTAGTGTGTATTTTCTTTTATTTAAGTAGCTAAGTATGTAATATTATGTGTATTTTATGTGTTTATATTTAGTTTATGTGATAATTTGTGTTTTAGGTCAAAGTTGGTGCAAATGTGAAGTGATTTAAGGACATGGAGAAGATTCATAGATGAAGCTCACGAGTCTTGAAGTGGCTCATGATGCAGACAAAATGGCACGAGACGTGAAGATGCTCACGAGTGACACAGAGGCGACCTGCTCATGAGTCTTGAAGGTATTTATAACTCGGCAGGCAAGGCAGTTCACCTTCACGAGTTAGAGGAAAGATCATGAGTAAAGAAGACCTGATGGAGTTCATGACTCGGCAGGAAGTTCGTGAGTCGAATAAGGCACCTGTTTTCAAACGATGCCACCTTTTTGTACCCGATCTCTCAGCCAACCATCAAGACTTTTTAGGGTAGCTTTTCATGATTGACAACTATTCTGAAGGGACATATCTATAGAGTTAATCTCTATAAATATGGGAGCAAAGCTCTGAAAGGTGATGGAAGAAAATTTCATTAGTTTTACTTAGAACATTTTTAGTTATTTTTGGACAACATATTTTTACTTAGTTGGTAGATGATGACCAAAGATCAAAGTCAAAGAAATAAGAGATATATCGGAAGGTCTAAATAGAAAGTAAACCCTAGGGAGTGATGATGTTCTTTTATCTTATTCATTTTTATTACAAATGTGTATTTGGCTAAGTTCTTTTGGTACATTATGACTACATAGTTCAATTTGTTTTTAAACAAGTTATCTTTGCTTTATGAATGTTTATTTTCTTCATGTATAAAGTATGATTTAAATTTATTTGGGTACATTGATTTGCTTATTATGCTTGATCACCATAATTAGCATGTTAGTCATTTTATTCACAATGAGAATTGGAATTCTTTGATGGAAAGGCAAATAAATTTACTTGAAGCATTGAATTCACTTAGAGATAAAGAATTCACTTTAAGGGGTTAAAGAATTGGCATATAACTTAGTAATTTTTATTTATCTCTATAATGTCATTAGAATACTTATAGACTCTAAATAAAAACACTTTTAATGACAATGAGAATTGCTTTAAAGAAACTTGGCTAAATTCTCCAATCATATCATTCATACAATTGTCTAAAATGATTCTTAAATGAAATGGTTTCACTTAGCTATAATGTATGTTCACGCCATCTTTTAAGTCATCTGTTATCCAAAATTAACTCACTATATTTAAAATAGTTTAGTCTTTAAATTAAATGCATGATTTTTATTTTATTTGATACCTATCCATCTACTTATTGTTATTTCAATACAAAATTACTCTGTTCCCTTTGGAACGATACCCTACTCGCTTTATACGCAGTCTAGTGAGATTAAGGGTTCAATTAAATCCCCATCATTTACATGTTCAATGAAAAATATTAACAGAATTGATTCTTGGTTGCTAAAGTAGCAACTGAAATTAATTTTTGTTGCTAAATTAGCAACCAAAATAAAATTTCATTGCTAATTTACATTTTAATGAAAAATAGCAATGGAATTGGATTTCCATTGCTAATTTTCATTTTCAATTAAAAATAGCAACGAAATTGAATTTTCAATACTTATTTATATTTTCAATGAAAAATAGCAACAGAATCGATTTTCGATAGCTAAAATAGCAACCAAAATTATTTTTGTTGCTAAATTAGCAATCGAAATCACTACAAGAAAATATGAAAATAGCAACGAAAAAATAGTTGGTAGTCATCCGTAGCTAAAAGTGGAGGGAATTTTTAGCACCAAAATTTAGCAACGGAATCCATATACAGTTGCTAAAATATGCGCCAGTTGATGGCAGAAAAATTTTGGAATGAAAAATAGCAAACAAATATGATTTTCGTTGCTAAATTAGCAACGGAATATAATATCCATTGCTAATTTAGCAACGGAATTAGTTTCGGTTGCAATTTTAGCAAGGGAAAATAAATTTCGTTGGTATTTTTGGTTCCAAGGAAATGAAAAAAATTTGGTTCCAAAAAATAGCAACGAAATTGTTTTTCCGTTGCTAAAAGTGCAAAGGAAAATCTTTTTGGTTGCAATTTTATCAATGGAGTTTGCATCCATTGGTATTTTTGCTCCCAAAGGAGAAAAATTTGCGTCTAAAAATAGCAACGAAATTGAAGATTCATTGCTAAAATTGCAACTAAAAATAATTCGGTTGCAAATTTAGCAACGGAATTTATATTCCGTTGCTATTTTTGGTCCCAAAGGAGAAAAAATTTGTGTCTAAAAATAGCCACGAATTGGGTTTCCATTGCTAAAATTGCAACTGAAAATAAATTGGTTGCAATTTTAGCAATGAAATTTGTATTCCGTTGGTATTTTTGATCCAAAATGATGTAAAAAAATGTGTCAAAAAATAGCAACGGAATTTGGTTTCCGTTGCTAAAATTGCAACCGAAGATTAATTCCGTTGGTATTTTCTAATTTACCCTAGGTATAAACACTGAATTTTCCATTATTTGTTTCTTTTCTTATTTGGAGCTGCCATTTTCTTTGCCCTGTCTCTCCCTAGCTTAGATCTAGAGAACTGAGGTTGAAACCAGGCGTAGCACTTCCTCTAAGCAGCCTCTCATTTCATCTCCTCCATCTTCTTCATCTAAAAGATCGATTTGTATGCATTATTGTTGACCTTTTTTGTTGTTTTGTTTTATTCATAATGGTTTCAGTTTTATGGGGTTTTGATTTAACTATTTTTATGTTTGTGGGATGTAAGGCAGAGGCGGAGGCTTTTGTAATCTGGGTCGACTCTATGAGACCTAGAGCTGTAATCCTCTAATTTGGATGTAATTTTATGACTAGGATTTTTGTGTCTTAGAAAGAAAACATAAGAAAAAAAGAAATCCCTTCTTTCTCGTACACACTCTCTCTCTAATAATATACCCATCGCAACCCCTACCGCTGTTCCCTCCATTTGCGGTGGCCAGCATCATCCCAACCATCGTGAAAAACACCGTGCCAACCATCAGTACAACTCAAATTATCATCAAACCATCTCAAAACTACATAGCTCATGTAGCTAGCCCTACTCCCCAAGGAACCCAAGGTTCTAGCCACCCACCATACGCCGATGTAAGTTGAAAAAATAAAAAAAAGTTGTTGCCTTTTCAAAGTAAAATCCCTAATTTTTGATTTATTTTTGTAGATCATCTACGCAGCAATAACGGGGTTGAAAGAAAGAGAAGGCTCGAGCAAGGAGGCGATAGCTAAGTACATAGAGAAAGCCTACACAGGGTTACCACCGACGCACTCCGTATTGTTGACTCACCACCTGAAGCTTTTAAGGAACACTGGTCTTCTTGAAATGGTGAAGAAAACTCACCACCTGTAATTTCTTTTCCTTTTTCATTTGATTATTGTGTTCTTTGGTTTTTCTTTGTTTGTATTCAAAAATAGTCACATTTTTGCAGCTTCTTCTAGCCATGGTTGTAGCCTTCAGGTGACTTTTGTTACTGGTTTTTATCAATTCAGGAATTTGTTTAATGTTTTTTGTTACAAACCCTCGTGATGGTAATTTCTTCTTTCTCTTTATTACATAGCCAGTTAGCTTCCCTTTGATCCTCGTGATGGTAACTAAATCGTTTTTAATGTTTATTACAAAGCCAAGTGTATAATTAACTAATTCAGGTTGGGTGATGTACGATTTTGGAGCTTTTTTTGTTAATTAAATTTTGAAAAAAATAATTTGAATTTATTTGCTTTGAATTTCAATTTCCTAGAAAGGGTTATGGTTTTCCTTCTGGTTTCTATTAATATAATGATATTAAATTTTAGCATTATCAGCAAAAGGAGAAAAAAAGCATTAACTATGTATTAGGTATTGCAGTTTTTGAATGCAGCTTATAGTCATTTGCTGATTTAGTTCTATTTAGCAAACTTAATTAATTCTTTAATATATTATGAATAAAATGAGCTAATGATGTAAAATTATCAAAAGGGAGATTGAAACATCTTTTGAAGGTAATTTTCTTCACTATTTAATTTACTTTGATTTTATGCATTTTCTGTGATCACCGGTAATACTTTTGAGTTTCATATGAGAGTTTACATCTTATTTTTGTAATGTTAACTTTACTTGGTAATTGTTGCTCTCATTGGTTTCTACAATTGGTATTTTCTCTAATTTATGACAATTGTGGCCTAAAACTGAGTCCGAGTTGCTCTTTCGAGTCGGCTTGTGGACTGAGGTTCAATGCCCTGATTGTTGTACTTCAACGAGTTTATTGTTGTGCTTCAGAAATTTCAGCTTCTTGTTTGTATATATAAATTGTTTTTTATATTTATAATGTGTGATAAGTGATGAAAATCTACTTGAGGTTGTAATTTGGTAACTTGATTCACACAATTCAGTTGATAGAAATTAGATGTTTGCTCAGACTTATTACGTGGAATGTATTGCAGTAGGCTATTCAATGCATAGAGCCAACAAAATACAGAAGTAAATGCTGAATTGAAGGCACTAGAGTTAAAATTTATCAGCTTAAAAGAATTAAATAAGCGATAAGTTTCGTCTCCAGGAAATTTACATTGTTATTTCCTCTATATGTGATTGAACTTTTTGTTCCGATCCTTTAGCATCCAAGAAAATATTTCAAGTTAAATTCTTAGTGTTTAATCCTTAATTTTGCAATTTTCCTTTTTTTTTTTGAATTTTCCTTCTTTAATTTGGATTCTCATTTTGGTGAAGTCTTTTACCTTATTAATTAGGAATGAGTCTTAGTTTCATTCTATATCTGTTAAAGTATTATAATCAATAACGAGTTGGGAATTGTTTTCCATCTAGAATTAAGTTATAATCAATAATGAGTTGGGAATTGTTTTCCATCTAGAATTAGGTTTTCTTAATTCTTAATAATTGTTTAATGGTACTTATAATATGTCATTTGCATGTTTGTGTGCCTATCTTTGTAATGGGACAAATGAATTTCCCAAATTACTCATTGAAAAACATAGGGCATTCAAAAAATATTGAGATAAACACAAATTGTCGTTATCCAATCCTCCAGAATTATTTTCCAAAAAGTGCTTTCATCTTTGACTATTTAGACCATTCTTTTCTTTTTCATGACAATTGACAAGTGTGTGTGTGTGTGTATTATTTAGATATTTATTGGCAATAATATTGATAATATATTAGAGAAAAATGATTAATTTATCTTAATAGTGAGGCTATTTTTATTCCCATGCATATATATGTATGTATCAAAATCGAGCCGTCTAAATTTTATTTTGCCATACATTCGGTTGGTCCAATCTGTAAATCCAATAAAAGTTATATATATAATGCGATTAATTAAAGGAGTAAAGTGTTAATTCGTTGATTAAATATATTTAATTATGGAACTGTCTCATTGTAGCATTTTTGGGAAATTCTATTGATGATTTACTCCTATTATTTTCATTTTTCATATGCAAGACTAATTTATAATGAAAAATAAGTTTTATTTAAGTGCCTACATGGAATTTTAGAGTTTTCGTTGTCCCAAAAACTGGTGATCCACGTATAGTCATGTGGTTATAAATATATTCAATTCTACACGAATTAAACATGTTAATTTCAGAAAATTGACTACTTATTTTTTTTATTTTCTTGTCAAATAATTTATTTTTTCTTCCTAGAGACACGTGAGAATGGTTCTCAAATTTTTCACTATGAAAAAAATAATATATCTATTTTAAAAAAATCATATTTATAATTATGATAAAGACTTAAGGAGTTAAAAAATACTAGATTTCTCCCGAATATTAAAATTGAAAATTTTATTATAGAATATTTATAATCATATTTTTTTAAAAAAAAATTTATTGAACTTGGAGACACTTTATGAGATGACATTTGAATTCTAATTTGTTCAACTAACTATTGACTTTTGCAGATCAACTCTGAATGATGAATTGCAGCTGTGCCCTTTTTGTAGCCAACCATTCTTAGGTGAATCCAAAATCTTGGAATTATAATTCTGCAGTCTGAGAATTACTTGCTACTCTAAGAAAAGAAAACTTTAATGTTTAAATTTATGCCCTAGTTGGTGAGAATTAATATGAATCTAGGGGTTTTCTGCATGTATTCTTTTCGTTGACTCGAATTATTTTTATCAGCTTTTGCTGCCAATTCTTCAATGACAAGACTTTCATTATTCTTGATGACAAACCTTTACTTTTTAGGTGCTAGATTGAGAAACATGCATTTTGAAGCCATCTATCATTTGTGTATTTGTCCAGAACCTGTATTTTTTTTATGTTTGGTATTATGTGGGATACAATGCGTTTTTATAATTGGACATGTAAGACCATATATTGTTTTTGGATTTCTTTTCTAATTTTTTTTGCCTTTTTTTTCTTTGACTGTGTTTCAAGAAGTTAAGAATTTGCAGATTTTAAGAATAATTTGGAAATTTTTTTCCTAGTGACAAAAATAGTTTTTCTCAGTATTCTTTGTAAAATTTTGAACCGCTAATACCCATAACAAAATGAGAGTTTAATATTTTAACTAACATCTGTTATATCTTTTACATTCTGTGTTTTATGGTGTCAGTGGTGGAAGATGAGTTTGTAAGGGATTCTGTGAAGTTTTTCAATAGCTCTACGATATATAAACAAGCATCAAGTGATTTCTCTTATAGTTACAAGAAAGGTTCACCTTGCAATTTATGCTTTTTGCTTTTATGTTGCATACTAAATTATTTATAATTAATTTGCTTAAGCTGTAACAAAAATAATTTTGAACTAGTATTGGCTACTTATAATTTTTTAAATAATAAATATAAATTCATATTGCCTTTGGAAAATTAGAGTGACAACTGCTCTGGTTGTAATGTATACTCGTGTGTTTCATATGCACAGTGAGATAGGTAGAAATTGAAAAAGGGAATGAGTTGAATTTTTTTGTTGATTTTGATGGATTTCATATTGATTTTGATATTATGTGAAGTTACACAATGTAATTGAGTGTCATGCATTTCAATTTTTAGAAGGTGGTGTGAATTTGTGTTTATTATTTGTGAAATTGAGAAGTACAAATATTTAATAGGTTATTATTAAAATTTAGGTGTTCAAATAAATTATGAAGATATTTGCATATGTATTAAGTTTTTCCAATATTTATGATTTCTTTTTTTTGAAATGATGGCAATTTGTTGTGTAAAAAATAAACAATAGTTTAGTGACGGAATAGAGACGATAATTTCGTCGCAATTTTTTTTATAATAATGGTTGAATTTAGCAACGGAAATTTTAATTCGGTTGCTATAAATAGCAACAAAAATTGATTTCGGTTGCTATAAATAGCAACGGAAATTCTATTTGGTTGGTAAATATAGCAACGAAAATTCTAATTTCGTTGGTAAAAATAGCAACGGAAATTGAAAAACCGTTGCTAAATTTAGTAACGGAAAATAATCTTCATTGCAAAAAATATCAACCGTTAAATTGGCAACCGAATGTTCATTACTAATAAAAATTAGCAACAAAAATTCGACAAATTCGGTTGCTAATTTTCATTGCTATTTGCTAATTTTCTTGTGGTGAATATAATTTTGTTGCTTCGATTGGTTTAATTATTTTTTCATATACTAATAATAATAATAATAATAATAATAATAATAATAATAATAATAATAATAATAATAATAATAAAAACCCTAACTATGTATCTCTTCTACCTCTTTCCTCCTTCATGCCATAAGCCGCCTCTCTCTCCTTAAATCCGCTCCTCACTTTCTTTGCTTCCCAATTCTCTGCTTGATCAAATCTCACCATCGTTGGGTTTGTGATCATTGATCTGCTCATTGATAGATTAACTAGCATCGGAGCTCACCTAAGAGAGGTCGATCTTTATTCGATTGAAATTTTTTTTACCCTAGTTTGTTCCCTATAGAAGAAAGGTAGATTCAATCTAACATTTTTTCTTTCTTTCCTTATAGCAAATTGGGTAGGAAAATTGGTGTGTGGAATATCCCAAGCTAATGGCTAGAATTGAGGTCTTACAGAGACTTGTGAAGGAAAATTGGTGTGTGGAATATTCTATGAGTTTTGTTAAAGTCCATTTTGTTCACTACCTTCCTAGTATAATCTTATTCCTCTCCGAAAATTTCCTTTTTAATTTTAGGGTTTTGATTGTTCATTTTCTCGTTGGTGTGTGAATATCCTTTGAATTTTTCAATTTTTATTAGATTATATTTCAAGTGGTCAAATGGGCGTTGCATTTCTACATATTCAATTTCTTTTTCAATAAACTTAGCTTTCCTTTCAAGGGATTATCCTGGCATCCTGCTATATTTGCATGTTAAATGAATTTTATTGTTCTATTTGAAAAGGGAAATGGAGCTTTGAAGCAGTAAATATCTAATTTCTAATTATGTCAATATGTTTTTTTAGTGTGAATTATGTTTCCTTTCCTTTTTCAAATTACTGATTTATCTAATTTCTAATTATGTCAATTTGTGTTTTCCTTTTTCTTTGTGCTTTCTAATTAATGATTAATTTATAACATAAATAATATTTCCTATATGCAACCATTAAATTAAGTGAGCTAGAACAATAGGTTTTATATTTTTTTAAATAATATTTTGAATTTAAATTTTATTAATGGTAAAAAATAAAGTTATGTATAAGATGAGTTTTGGCTTTGCCTTGTTATTAGGTCGTATGTTTGGTACTTTATTCAAATTAGATTATGAACTTTATTTTTTGAGAATCATTGACAAATTATTAATTAAGGTTTGTATTTTGTAAATTATTAGTTCAATTCTGCAGTATTATCTCCTTATGATGGCTATATCTCTCATTTGTCTATTTACTAAAATGTGTTATTGTTATTTGGATTTTGGCTTTGTTTATCAGGAAAAGATTAATTGTACTTGTCCCTTATTTAATTTTTATTTTAATTTTCTTTTTTTCTTACTATTATTTTGATACTTCTTTGGTTGCTCTGAATATTAATAGGTACTAAATGCATTGATTCTTATTTCTTGAGACATGTAAAATAGAAAACTACAAATAATTTCTTGCTCATATCTTTATTTTTACTAGATCTTCTTTTTTTTATCTGAAATTACAAAATAATTTATTGTTATTTATATGTTTACATCCATTTGTTTGAATTGAATTGATTTATAACTTTTAAGATTTAGTAAAATGGAAAATGACACGTTTAAATACTAAATTAGTGGATAACTAGTAAAAGATGGTTAATTTTATAACTATGTTCTAATGGGATCCATGGATTGATATATTGTAATAGGAAAATCAACAATTTAGCTCTAAATTTAACTTTAACGCACTTTTTTTTTTCATTTTAATTATACTTGCTCTCCTTATCATTAACTGGAATAAGGAAAAAAGAAAAAAAAAATTAGGAAAAAGGTCTCCTTAACAGTAATCACTTTTGATTAGATTAATTGATGATAACAGCAGCTTAACAAAAGTGTTAAGATAAACAATATTTGAGTAGTCAAAGGCAACAAAAACAAATCATTAGTGGGTTTATACATTGAAAAAAATGTAATTAGAAGGGTACTATTATCATATACTTAAGTTGTAATCAAGTTATAGATTTAGGATAAATCTTAAAGTTTTTTTTTTATTATTATTAGTTTTGGTTATGAATTTATTCTAAAAATCAACTGTTCAGTTAAATTTATATGTATCTTTCAAGTTACAATTATTTTTTAAAATCATGTTTATAATTTTATGAGGTAATTGGAAGAAAAGACATTACTGCATTGGTAGGGGCAGAAAGAAAAAGTGCCTATAATTAAACTTCTTATTAGTGGCTTTTAGGGATTGTCCTTTTGAAATAACTCCTATTTATATATTTTTATTCTTAAATTATACTTATTTTATTTATTGATAAATTTAATTTTCTGGTTTTATGCATGCCTCCTGAAACTTTGTGTGGGA
Source organism: Excoecaria agallocha (assembly GCA_037975025.1). Taxonomy (NCBI): domain Eukaryota; kingdom Viridiplantae; phylum Streptophyta; class Magnoliopsida; order Malpighiales; family Euphorbiaceae; genus Excoecaria; species Excoecaria agallocha. Next base: position 105,942,935 of record CM075806.1, on the reverse strand, counting down.
ATGCTCCACATGAATTGTTGGTTATAAAGTTCCTGCAATATTATTCTATAAGTTCATGTTTTATTGTCTATGTGGATATTCAATCCTATTTTGGTTTGGATGCTATTTGAATTCAAATTTTATGCAAACCTAGAATAAGGTATGACTATTACCTTTGTTTCTCTATTTTATGACTATAAATGCAGTTTTATGCTACCCCTATACGCTGGATATACCTTCTATTATTTTTAGTTTATTCTAGCTTGTTTTTTTGAAAAGAAGAAAAAATTGAGTCAAGGATCCTAATGAAATTGAGCCAGGGCCTCTTAACATTTAGCAGCAATCATTGGATGATGAGACTTGTGCTCTTTAGGTAATCTATATGTATGTGCTTTGTTTTGGTCATTGAAGATCTTTTAAAATTGAAACTACTTGCTGCTGTTGCATTTGTTATGCAGATCGAGTTGATAAGTCTTCTAGATGCTATCTAGCAAACTAAAACTAAGATGGTTGAAATATTTGCACTGTACCAGTTGCTGATTAATTCTATTTTAATGGGGTGTAATAGCTCACTCCCTCATTGGCCATGGCATTAAGTATTTTTTTAAGTTTTTTGACATTAACTATTTTTGCACCAGTTACTGGTTGTATTCCATTCTTAGGTAGATTATGCTATCACTTTTATAGAAAAATGAATAGTGTTCATATTTCATTTTAAATTACAGTTGGAGCTTAGGCTAATGATGACAGTATTGAGCTACTGTTGTGTCAATTTGCAGGAAAGGATGTCACAGAGTTGATTGCAGCAGGTAGGGAGAAATTGGCCTCAGTGCCAAGTGGTGGTGGTGTAGCTATTACTGTTGCAGCAAGTACCTACTACTGGTGGAGCTTCAGCACATACTGCTAAGGCCAGAAAGGAAGAGAAGGTTAAGGAGAAGAAGAATCTGATGATGTGAGTTAATAACTTGCAAAAATTTTGTTTTTAATAGGTACTTGATCATGAGTTGGAAGAATTTTGTATTTTTCCATTATTTACCTTACTTGAACCTGAATTCTTCTATAGGATATGGGGTTCAGCCTCTTTGGCTAAGGAGATTTTGCTTCTAGATTCTTTTCTATCAAGGCCTTTTATCTTTATGGTTAGTTTTATAGTTAAAAATTACAAGTTTTTGGTCTGTAGTTGGATATGATTTTAGAACTTGCTTATGTTTCTTGAATTTTGGATTATTATATAATAGAGATCAAAATTTTCAGATCAAACTTTTAATTCTTATGATTTGGTTATTTGATTGCTTGCACCAATTCAAGCTCATCATTCCTTAATTATAGTTTGTTGAATGGGTTAGGATAGGCCTTATGGGATAATATACGTACTAACTAAGAAGTATAAAAATTAAAAGGGTTCATATTTATCTTTTATTTAGATTCAGAGTTTCTACAAAATCAAAATAATTAAATTAAAGTTATATAATAGTTCAAGAATCATCATTGTACAATTCTTGTTTTCTTGATAGCATAAATGTTTCATGCATTTGATTCTCAAAAGTTAAAATCAGTCTCAAGGAACTATGCTGCTCTTGAATGTGATAGAACATATTTCTCTTTAAGCCCTTGCATTTATTCCTTCTATTACTATTTGTTGAAAGTGATAGTTCATTTCACTTCTAAGCCCTTTTATATTTTCTTTCCCTTTATTGTTCTTTGCGTTTACATGCTAATAAAATTAAGAAGCTAAAGAATTGCTTCCAGCATTTATGTTACTAACAAGCTAGAATATTTACATTATTGTAGATAATGAGAAATGCTGCCAACACGCTAACTCCTGTTAATTTTGAGCGTGGTGGAAAAGATGCATTTATTGTGTGTGTTGGTGTTGATGTGCCTCAAGTATGAATCCATCCTTCCTTTTCTAACTTATAGTTAGCTTGAATGAATCTTTAGGACCCACTTATTGTGATATCCAACGTAGGTTCAACATATTGCTGTGAGAGCTTCTCTTCAATCAAGTGGCCAGAACTGTGCTGGGACTTGGAGATTTTATGTTCATAAGGACGTATATTCTGCATTTTTTAGTTCAATTGCTAAGATTGTATAATCTATTTTAGCTGTAAGTACTTATTTGATTTTATTAATGTCGAGTACCTTTTCAATTCCAACTTTATTCAAATTTTCACTTAATTATCTCTTGGCTGCTGTTGCCATATGCTATATTAGAAGAAAACAATGACATGTTTCTTGCTAATTTCCTAGAGATTAGAGTTAATAGGGGACTGTAGAGAAAAATGTTCATGTATGGATGCATCTGTTAACAAAAATTTGATTATGTACCCTATGTAATAGAAGCAGTATCACCTTTTATGTCAAATTTTATTTCTTGTTATGTTTGTATTTAAGTGTCATCAAATGTCTTAAGTCCATCAATGGATGATTGTAGGTGCACTTTTTTTCAATTGGTAGATATAGGCTTCTGCTAAATATTGATTCTCTAACTTCGAAAGTAAAAGTAATTTTATGTAAAAAATCAACAATAATTTAGTGACGGAATAGCGATGACAATTTCATCGTAATTTATTTTTTATAATAGTGGCTGAATTTAGCAAAAAAAACTTCAAATCGGTCACTAGAAATAGCAACGAAAATTGATTTCGGTTGCTATAAATTGCAACAAAATTTCTATTCGGTTGCTATAAATTGCAACAAAAATTGATTTTGATTGCTAAAAATAGCAACAGAATTTCTATTCGATTGCTAAATATAACAACGAAAATTATGATTCCGTTGGTAAAAAAAGCAACGAAAATCTTATTCCATTGCTAAAATTTGCAATGAAAAAAGCAACTCCATTAGTAATGTTGGTCAATTTACTGAAACATATATTGGTTAGATTTAGCAACGAAAATTGAAATCCGTTGCTAAATTTAGCAAAGGAAAATAATTTTCGTTGCTAAAAAATACCAACCGTCAAATTTGCAACCAAATGTTCCGTTGCTATTTTTTGTTGCTAATTTTTATTAGCAATGAAAATTCAACAAATTCAGTTGCTAATTTTCATTGTGATTTGCTAATTTTCTTGTAGTGAATAATTTGCTACTATATGATTACACTTTAAATTTCTTTATCTTATAACATTATCATGCTCTTTTATAGTCTATTCGATCATGGTAATCATTAATTTACTTAAACAATAACTATTTGATACAATTGCCCTAATACAAAACAAGATAAACCCTTACTATATGGTATGGCCAAAACTTTATGAATATAAGTCAAGACAATACAATATCCATATGGCTCATCTTTGCATTATCTCATTAAAGTCCTTATGTTTCATGCCATTTGTTCTATATATTTACATCAAGCTTGAGTGATTGAAGAACTAAATTGCTTATAATACATAAAATAATGCCAAAATGAGCTAATAAAAGTATACATATATCAAGGTTGGTGCTATAGTGCCATAGGGAGACTGGATTGGACAACCATAAGCATCCAGTCTATCACTCTACTAAGTGCTCATAAAACCTAACTGAGTGTCCATGACACTCGATCGAGTGACTATGGCACTCGACAGAGTGCTCCTAGGCTACTTGTATGAACCAACAATTCTTCCTTCTTTCCCAAAAATGTTTAAGCTTACTGATAGTCATTCACATTATCTCACCTTTTCAGCATTCCAGCATTAAACCTCAATCCTCTAGACATTTAACTTACCTTTAAACATCCTTAGACAAACCTTAAATTCATAATCCCTTAAACACCCATTTATTGCTTGATTTCAAAATGAAATCCAACTAAAATTAACATATTAAGCCTTCTATCAATCAATAGCTTCAAAATCTATTAATGGCCCTTACATGCCCTTTTTAGGATTTGCTAGTAATTCTCAATATTCTTGGCAACATAGTTCAATATATCATCATTATGACAAAATAAATCAATAACTCATTGGAACAAATCTATAATTTCAGTAACTCATTGTTTGTTCTTCTTGTATTTCTAAAACCCTTTTGATTCTACAAATCCTTTAACCTTAACTTATCTTCTTTAAACCCATAACACTCAAACTAACCCCATGCAAAAGGTTACAAAATTTTCAACTACAATGCCAACTCTAGACCTTTAATCTTATCACAAGAGACACACACAAGAATAGAGAAGAATTCCCAAGATAGTCTCACACATTACATTCAATTAGGATCTAATTCCCATACCTTATATTAAAGCTTTAAATCCTCATTCAAAACTCTTGATCTAGCTCCTTAGTGTTGATTTCTTCCTTCCCTTACACAATATAGATAACAAACACGATCTCCTTAATTCCTTAAGTCTAGAAATTAAATCAAAGAAAGAATAGGAGAAAGATCTATAAGAGGAGGAGAGATCATCACCTTTAAGAGGTTAGCTCATCAAACTCTAAGTGAAACACCTCTCCAATCCAAATCCAAAGAGAAGAAAGAAAGACAGAGAGAGAGAAGATGAGGTTGCATCTCCCTTCTTTTCCATGTGCCGATCTCCACCTCTCAAATCCCATAAAGTTTCTTCCTTAAAAAACTTTTAAAGGAGGAGATATCGACATTACATTTGTCATTATTATATTTTAAGATTCAATTATAAAATTTTACATATATTCACTATATACAGAATTTCTAGCTCAATTTAATATACAATTTACACTTAACTCGACATATTTAATTTTATCCAGTTAACTTATTATATATATATATATATATATATCTTTATTCTATTTAATTTTTAAATTTTGTCTTAATAATTTCTCAATTTCATTATTTTTACTAATTAAATATTCTAATTACTACAATTCTATATTTTCATACTAATTTCTCACATTTTCACTGTTGTCCTTAATTTAGAGTGATATTACACTTTTACCCCTAACAATTAAATCTTTTATCAAAATAACATCTAGATCTCTATCTTTGTCAAAATGACATTTAGGTCCTTAATGTTTCATCTTTTGCTATAATTACCATTTTGTCTCAAATTTCTCCCTTTCAAACACATTTCATCACATGTTTATATTTTCAATTCCTAAGTTATGTTTTCTCTCATTCTAGTTCTTAAATTCATTTATTTTATCAAAATTACCATTTAGACCCTTTTTTCACAACTTTTCATTTACTTAAAGTTTTTCCCTTTATCAAATTTATTCCATAATTCCATTTTTACCTTTTAAACTACATTTTTCACTATCTTTTGACCATTTTACCCTTGAATTCACACCTTGCCATGATTTCTTTTATTTTATTTATTAAATTATCATTTACTTTTTATATACTAATAATTTCTAATTTATATTTTAAAATCTAATAATCTTACACAGTAAACCCTATAACATTTAAATTTTACTTATAAACTTTATAAATTCTTTTAATTATATTTTCACCCCTTAAGTATTCATTGATGCCAAAATTTCTCTTTCTTATATAGCTTTTAGTATACTTTCTTTTTCATCCTTTATAATTCAAATTTACATTCTAAACTCCAAATTTCCATTAAATCCTTTTTTATTTACTTATTTGATTGCCACTACTTAGATAAAAATTTCACTTTTATCCTTAACTTTTATTTTATTACATTTCTCACTAATTATTACAAAATTTTATGATCTGACCCCTTTTATAATGACTATCATGAATTCATCTTTCAATTTATATTTTGGTACTTATACTTTCTTTACATAATGGTAAATTACTATTTGGTCCCTATTAGTTATATTTTCAAACATTCTCATCTTTTTACCATTTTACCCTTTTTAATTATATTTTTAGTATTTATTTACATTTATACCCTTATTTTCTTAATTAATTATATTATTACCCTTATCAATGAGTTAACCATATCTATCATAATCTTTATTTTTTATTCACATATGTAACATTTTTTTTTTCACTTATTTGCCCTTTTAGTCCTTTTTTTTCACTTATTTACATTTTATCACTTATTTGCCCTTGTCCTCAAGCAAAAACACAAGATATAAGGACATAAAAACACAACAAAAATAAAGCAATAATATGGAGCTTAAATAAACCCTTAGTGACAAATGAAAGAACCTTCATCTTGCAATCCTTTAGTTTATATCAACAAATTCAAAAGTAATTTCATGAATATCCAAACTTTAGTATCCATGTACACCTAACAAAGGAATCATGAGAATGCAAAGCACAATAGTAAAAGTATCTTAGAAATCACATTTCTTACAATATGTACCCTATCAAGGCAAATGTCACAAAGTAAAGCGTAACTCTCTCTCAACAACTGCTTTTCTTTACATCCCTCAAATATTTGGTGGCTAGTGTTTCGCTCCACACCCTAATACACCTATACATCTATAAGCTTGTAATGAATAAAAATCTCCACTACTAGTACAAAGTCAATGTATAAAATCAAAGGGTCTTATAAAAGATTGTAACTTAGCTTACTAGTTAGGAATTTTGGTTTTTAAGTAGCTTTAAATGTGGAGAAGAGAAGAAATTACTACATCATATGAGACTTACAATATATAAACATAGCATGATACATGTTATATTTGCGCATACTTTATTAATTCCCTTATTCTTGTCTAAAATCTCCATTACTTCTTCTATTATGTTTCAAAACTTATTCCTTTCTTTTTTTTTTCTTCTTTCTTTTAGTTTATTCTCTTTCTTTTCTTTTCTCTTTTTCACAAACTAGTTTTTCTTTTCTTCCTTTTTTCTAGTGGACTCATATATAAAAGGGTCAAAACTAATATTATTCTTACAATTAAAATGAACTTGCCTCAAATGACATAACATTACTAATCTTCCTATAAAAAGGTACCAAAAAAAAGGTTTAAAAATCAAAAAGCCAAAAAAAAGGTTTATTAATCAAAAAATAGGTTAAGTATAATAATATGTTTATTAAACAAAGAAATGGGTTAAAGGCTCAATTGGTCATGCTATGCACCATGTAAAGGCATCATACATACATCAATTAAAATCAAGTAATCTCATATCAACTTAATAGATCACATAGAACTGATGTATTATAATCATCAGATAATAACTATAATGATATTTAGTGCATTACGATTAGATAACATGGTGGTCCCGTTAGCCGGTTAGTAGGCGGGGTTAAGGGGTAGTGCCTCTTATAGGGTTCCAAAGGGGTAGCGCCATTGGGTGGGGTTGAGGGGCAATGCCCCTCGAAACTTTGAGGCAATGTTAATCTCATTAACAATTTTCTGCCCTAAAACCCTATTCTGCATCCATGAAAAAATGATTCTACCAATTTTATTAGAAGTTATTTAATCACATTAAACATTCACAACAGAGATAAAATACCACCATAGTTTCTTTTTTAATTTGTTTAATCTTATTAAAACAGAATTGACACACACATGTTAATCATATTAACATCCATCAATTTCGTAGCCAAAGAACATAATATTATAACTATCAAATAATCAATTATGTTCATATCTCATATAAACAGATTGATATTGTTCATATCACATATAAACATAATTATTTCATTTATATCACATATAACCAGAATTATTAAGATGATCAAACAATAATAAATTCATTATGGAATGACATACATACTGATTATATCACATATGATTGATTTTATATACATCACATACATACAAAACATGATTATTGAATCAATTGAATTTGCAAGTGGCTCTGATACCACTGTTAGGTTTTGACATAGGAAAAAAAATAAAATGCAGTTGACTCTGATACCACAGTTAGGTTCTAATTAATCAAGATCCATGCGATCCAATTGACTCAATGAGGAGAAAGTAATGATTACTAACCTCTTGAAGCGTAAAATCATCTTACAGGTGCTGCCTCACTTGAAACGAACACCCTATACTAGTATCCACATTTGAACGCGAGGAATAGATTCGCCTAGGGTGCTACTCCCTTCTTTGGCTGTTAGGGTTACAACAAATGAATTTCTGTCTTCACTTTCTCCAAGTGACGGCTCACCCTCTTAGATGTGTGTGTTAGGATTATCAAATATATATATATATATATATATATGTATATATAGTTGGTCTAACCTAATTAGAGAGAGAGAATTTCGAGCCTATATTTCTTATTAAAATAAGAAAAACTTTATTTCTTATTTAAAATAAAATTATATTTATTTATTTCATTATTTATTTTAAATTTAATTTGTCATAACATAAAATTCGAAATGCTCGAATTAACCCTTAGTCCATTCATCACATTCTATGTGTGTGACCCAATAGGTTTATATTATATTGGCCGTGGGGCCCAGTCCCATCATTAGCCCATAAGTTATAAGTGGCCTCTAGCAAGATATTACGACTACCCAAATAATATGAATATCGATAATTCAATTTTAACCTCATACAACATGTTATAATTCCTTTGTCACATGATATCTTATATGAATGTAAGTCATGGTCCTTGCCAAACTTATATAGTTCAAACATATAATTTCTCAATCACTAAGTAGACTATTAATATCAAATGACATCAATCACTCCATTAATTCATTTGAGCATGGCCATGCATTTCTCAGTCCTACTTATCGAGGGGCTTAACAGATATCTCTCTCATAAAAGAAGGATAAATTCCATCTTGATTATTCACTATCCTCTACATGATTATCATCATATACAATCATAACCTTTATTATTATCCAATTAAAGATAATGTTTTATGTCAAAACATAATATTCCTCATGTAGCATATTATGATAATCTCAAGTTTAAGGATAAATAACATAACTATAATGAGATCATTCATGATATTAATCCATGTAGTATCTCATTGTGGGTTAATCCAATACTCTATTCTCCAATGAGTACCCATAAGTTTAATATATATTACCATATATAATCATCCCATGATTAACAATCAAACTCGTACTAGTTTTATTGATCATTATTCCTTTAACGATAAATAACTAGGGATAGTCAAAATAACATTAAATTGTTATTTATAAGTATTATTATATTCTAACATGCCAAAATATAATAACATGAAGAAAACCCAATTTTATAAAATGAAATGTGATATTACACAAAGAACCAAACGTATGGCTTAGGGTATAACCACTAACAATCTCCCATTTGCACTAGGACTAATCATATAAGTGTTTAATAACCATGGACCTAGTATGATTATCATGTTTGGCTTGTGGAAGAGCCTTTGTAAGTGGATCAACAATGTTGTCATCTATTGGTACTCTGCATATTTTAATATCTCCTCTTTCAATGATTTCTTAAATGAGATGAAAGCACCCGAGTATATGTTTAGATCTTTGATAGGATCTAAGCTCTTTAGCCTATTTTATAGCACCATTATTATCATAATAAATGTCTATAGGATTTGTGATATTAGGAACTACTCCCAATTTAACAATAAATTTCTTGATCCACACTGCTTTTTAGCTGTATATGATGCTGCTATATACTCATCTTCTGTTGTAGAATCAACGATAGTGCTTTGTTTAGAACTTTTCAAGCTAACAACACCTCTATTTAACAAATATACATATCCAGACTGTGATCTATAATCATATTTATCAGATTGGAAGCTTGCATCTGTGTAACCATTTATTACTAGCTCATCTTCCAATCCTTCATACTCTAAGAATGCATCCTTAGTTCTTCTTTAGTAATTAAGGATATTTTTAACTGCTGTCCAGTGACTTTTACCAGGATCTGATTGGTATCTGCTTATCATGCTCAATGCATATGAAACATCCGATCTAGTATATAACATGGCATACATGATAGATCCTATAGTCGAGGTATAAGGAATCATACTTATGCGATCTCGCTCATCAGATATCAGAGGACATTAGTTTGCTAAGAGTGATGCCATGAGACATTGGCAAAAATTGATACCACGTAAAATAGTATATTATTTAGCATGTATTTTCTTTTACTCAAGTAGTTAAGTATGTAATATTGTATATATTTTAGGTGTTTTTGTTTAATTATTGTGTTTAAATGTATTATAGGTCAAGATGGGTGTAAAAGTGGAGAAGGGGACCAATATTTAGGAGTCAAGAAGGGATTCATGACTCGAACAACCATGCACGAGTTGTGAGGTGCTTCACAAGTGAAGAAAAGAAGAAGGCTCATGAGTCAGACGATCATTCACGAGTCGTAACAACATTCACGAGCCGTGAAGGCATTCACGACTCGGTAGGCAAAGAAGAAAATGTTCACGAGTCGGTAAGGTATTCATGAGTGATGCAGTATGCAAAAATACATGACTTATGAAGACATTCATGAGTCGGTAATTGCAACTATTTTCAAGCAACATCAGTTTTCAACACATGTTTTCTCAACCAACAAGTGTTTCCATCAGGCCTTTTCATGACAACTTTTCATCTTCACACCTAATCAGAAGAGGCACGATTATAGATTTATTCTCTCTATAAATAGGGATCCAGGATGCTGAAAAAGAGGGAAATCATAATCAGTTTTTAGTTTTTAGAAATACAGTTTGTTTTGGATAAACATTTTTACTTATTTTTTATTAGATGATTACAAAGGAACAAAGCTAAAGGAACAAAAGATAAGTTTCTTTCTCTTGTTTGTCTTTAATTCAAGTATATACTTTGGCTAGTTTCCTTTGTACATTACAAATATGAAGTAGTATTTATTTAAGACATGTTTATTATTATTATAAATGAAGTATAATTTACATTCATTTGTGTGCATTGATTTGTTATGTATCTTTGGCCACAATATGTGGCATGTTAGTCAATTTATTCGTAATGAGAGTTGGAATTCTTTGATGGAAAAACAAATAAATGTACTTAAAGCATTGAATTTCTTTAATTTGACTTAAGGGATTCACTTTGAGGGGTTAAAGAATTGGCATAGAGCTTCATAATTTTTTTTATCTCTATAATGACATGAGAGTGGTTATAGACTATAAATGAAAACATCTTTACTAACAACGAGAGTTACTTTAAAGAATCTTGGCTAAATTCTCCAGTCACTTTATTTATACAATTACTTGTACTTGTTCTTAGATGAATTACTATTTCATATTTCTAGTGTATGTTCATACCATCATTTAAGTCATCCTTAATCCAATTTGATTTAATCTATGCAAAGTAGTTTAGATATTTAAATACATAATTTCAATTTTAAGCATTATCTATCCATCTACTTTTTGTGGTTTCAATACAAAATTTACCCCGTTCCCTTTGGAATGATACCCTACTCATCCTATACGTAGTCTAGTGAGACTAAGGGTTCAAATAAATCCCCATCAAAAATCTTCTTTTAGAATGTTACATACTGAACCTATTAAGCACCTTATCTATATAAGTACTTTGACTCAGACCATTTATCCTTTTAGATCTATCCCTATAGATCTTAATTCCATGGATATAAGCAGCTTCACCTATATCTTTCTTCGAAAAAGATTTCCCAAACCAATCTTTGGTCTTTTGCAATGTAGGGATATCATTCCCAATGAGTAATATGTCATCAACATATAAGATGAGATATATTACTACACTTTTATTAACCTTCTTGTACACATACGGTTCATCTTCATTTTTTATGAATCCAAACTCTTTGATAGTTTCATCAAAATGAAGATTCTAGCTTCGAGAAGCTTGCTTTAATCCATAAATGGATTTTGCAACTTGTATACCTTTTTGGAATTCTCATGATGAACAAAACCTTCAGGTTGAGTCATATACACATTCTTAAGTAAGTTTCCATTAAGAAATGCTGCTTTGACATCCATTTACCATATCTCATAGTCATAATATATTGCAATGCAATTAAAATTCTTTTTGATTTAAGCATAGCGACTGGGGGAAAGGTTTCATCACAGTTAATACCATTAGTTTGCTTGAAACCTTTTTCAACAAGTCTTACCTTAAAGGTATATACTTTCCCATCCATGAAAGTTTTCTTCTTGAAAACCCAGTTGCACCTAATGGTTTTAATTCCTTCAAGTGGGTCAATCAAGTTCCAAACTTGATTGTCATACATGGATTGCATTTCAGATTTCATGGCCTTTACCCATTTCTCAGAGTCACGCATCTTGGTAGGTAGTAGGCTTATCTTGATCCATAAGCATTACTTCATGACTATCTATTATGAGAAATCCATATCTCTCGAGTTGATGTCGTGCCCTATTAAATTTGCACAATTCTTGTGTAACATACACAAGTTTCACCACTATTTATGAAACTTGTTGAGTTTCCATCGATGGTCCTATGCCATCTTGTGGTTCTCGAATTTATTCAAGTTTTACTTTACTCCCACTGGTTCTTTTAGAAATAAATTCTTTTTCTAGAAAGACACCATTTCTAGTAACAAACACTTTGTTCTTAGAGGGATTATAAAAGTAATATCCTTTAGTTTCTTTAGGATATCCCACAAAAAGGCATTTATCATAATTTAGGGCTAATTTATCCGAGACTTGTCATTTGACATAAACCTTACAGCCCTAAATCTTTAGAAAAGATAGATTAGGAGTTTTTTTGATCCATATCTTATATGGTGTCTTTTCAACTGTTAGTGGTTATGCCCTAGGCCATACATTTGGTTCTTAATGTAATGTAATATTTAATTTTATAGAATTGGGTTTTCTTCATATTATTATATTTTGGCATGTTAGAATATAATAATATTTATAAATAACAATCTAATGTTATTTTGACTATCCCTAGTTATTTATCATTAAAGGAATAATGATAAATAAAATTAGTATGAGTTTGACTGATAACCATGGGATGATTATATATGGTAATATAAATCAAACTTGTAGGTACTCGTTAGAGAATAGAGTACTGAATTGACCCGCTATGAGATACTACATGGGTTAATGTCATTGGTGATCTTATAATAGTTATGTTATTAATCCTTAGACCTGAGATTATCATAGTATCTTACATGAGGAACATTATATTTTAGCATAATCAAACATTATCTTTAATCAGATAATAATAAAGGTTATGATTGGACATGCTGAGAATCATGTAGCGGATAATGAATAATCAAGATGAAATTTATCCCTCTCTTATGAGAGAGATATCTATTAGGCCCCTCGATAAGTAGGACTGATAAATGCATAGCCATGCTCAAATGAATTGATGATGAGATCAATGTCATTTGATATTATCATTCTACTTAGTGATCGGAAAATTATATGTTTGAACTATATAAGTTTGATGTTATTGCTTTTTCTAAAAGTTTAAATACCGTAAGTATATGCTGCACCGATTATAGTACTTCATATATCAATCCCATGAGGAATGTTGATTTATATTATTCACTATTACTACTTAATTTTAATCTTGTTTACAACGCTCATTAATTTGCAAGTTAAAACTATTATTAACACTACACTACACTAAATTAAATATTAGTTTACTTTAATAATGATTAGAGAAGACTTATGAATGTGATGAATGTAATATATATAAATATGGAACTTGTTATTTTTCTCTTATTTAGAATTTAATCTTTATAAAGCAAGCCAAGTTGGAATAATATTCTATGTCGCTGCTCTCGCATCTAGACTAGATTATGCCTTAAACAAGCATTTATGGTTCTAAATTGCGGCTCTCGCATCTAGATTAGAATTACATAAACACACATTCAAAGAATAAAAACCAACCTATAACAACTATCTCCATATGTGATCTCCCAAACTATGCTTTAATAATGAATTTCCTATTAACTATCAGAAAGATGTTGCTCTTGCTAACTCTCTTACTTATAACCACTTTGATGATTATCAGAGAAGGAATTGCCATCTAAGGTTATTTTCCTTAAATTATAATGATACTAATAAAGTTTTAATGGAAAATCATGCATATAAAGATAAATGAAAGAGAAATGATTAAATATGAATAACGACATTCAAGTTCCTAAGAAGTATTCATAATAATAACAAAGAAGAAGTAAAGATTAGAAATAAAAGAAGGGGATCTCTCAACCCTTCTTCCTTTCACCAAGTGTAGTCTTCTTCCTTGTATTTTCCTTCTCTTCAAGCCATAAAACTAAAACCTATAACTATTGTTCTACAATTACATTTTCAAATAAGAAAAATTAATGATAGATCTCTCCTTTTGATTATAACTTCCAGGGCATTTATGGATTTTCAAGCATTAAGTCCCTTCAAGTGCCTCTCCATAGGTATGCAACCCTTGGTGAACTTTAGTGCCCTTTTAGGTGACTTTTCAAGTTCAACTACCTTTAACCACCTTCTGTCGCGATCGCAGCACCTATTGCGCTCGCGATAGACCATTTGTTTCCTTCTTCTTCATCATTTCTCGGCCTAGCCTCGTGTTTTCTATCACCCTCGCGACACCTATTGCCCTCGCGATAGACCACTTTTTTGCTTCACTCCTTATTAGTGCTTCCTTACTTTTACTTAGTCAAATTTGCCCATTTAAGCTCCTAATTGATTCCTCAACTCCTATAAAACAAATAAAATACATGCAGACACATAAAAGCAACAAAATACACATAAAAGATATTATCATTAAATATTATACTTAATAAAACTAATCACATATATACACTATTTATAAGCTTTTCAAGCTCATATCATTTGACGTGGACCAGGACTTATGTTCAAATAAGATATCATGTGACAAAGGGATTATAATATGTTCTATTAGGTTAAAATTGAATTATTGATATTCATATTATTTGGGTAGTCGTAATGTCTTGCTAGAGGCCACTTATAACTTGTAGGCCCATGATGGGACTAGGACCTACGACCAATATAATATGAACCTATTTGGTCTCACACATAAAATGTGATGAATGGACTAAGGGTTAATTCGGGCATTTTGAATTTTATTTTATGAAAAATTAAAATTTGAAATAAATAATGAAATAAATAAAGGTTAATTAAGATTAATATTATAATTTATATTTTAAATAAGAAATAAGGTATTTCTTATTTTAATAGGAGATGTGGGCCCGAAATTATCTCTCTCTTAATTAGGGTTAGGCTACCTATATATACATATGATATGTAGGGTTTGTAACCCTAAGAGACACACTAGAAAGTGAGGCATCACTTTGAAAGAAAAGAAAAAAGAAAAACATTTTCTCTAACCCTAGCTGCCATAGAAGGGAGCTAGCACCCCAGGCAAATTCGTTCGACGCGTTCGAGTGTGGATACCAGGAGAGGGTGTTCATTTCTCGTGAGGCAACACCTACAAGACATTTTTTGAAGAGGTTAGTAATCGTTACTTTCTCTCACAATTGATTCAACTGGATCATATAGATCCTGGTGGGTTTCCTAATTTCTTTGCATTTAAGTTATTTTTTTATTTTTTTATTCAAAACTCAACAGTGGTATCAGAGCCATTTGCGAATTCAATTGATTCAATAATTGTGTTTTATATGTATGTGATGTATATAAAATCAGTCATATGTGATATGAGGAATATGTATGTCGTTACATGATGAATTAATTTTGTTTTGATCGAACAAAATAATTTTGTTTGTATATGGTATGAACGAAATCAATTAGTTTATATGAGATATGAACACGATTGATTATTTGATAGTTATAATATTTCGTTCATTGGATCTAAAACTAATAGATGTTAATTTTATTAACATGTGTATGTCAATTCTATTTTAATATGATTAAATGGATTGTCATGATATTATGGTGGTATTCTGTATTTATTGTGATTGTTTAATGTGATTAAATTACTACTGATATGATTAGCATAATTATTTTTCATGAATGCAGAATAGGATTTTAGGGCAGAAAACTATTAATGAGATTAACATTGCCTCAAAGCTTCGAGGGGTGGGACCACCGTGCTATCTAATCGTAGCGCCCATTGTGTTATCTAATCGTAATGCACGAAATATTGTTATAGTTATTGTCCGTCGATAATAATACATCAATTTTATGTGATCATTAAGCATGATATGAGATTAATTGATTTTAATGGATGTATGTATGAGGGCTTGGCATGGTGCATAGCATGGCCAATTGAGACCCTTATGACGGTGTTTTCTTTATTTATATTATTTATTCATTTTATGGGTTTGTAATTTTAAATACGACCTGCATGTCATTCTTTCGTTGTAATTTTATTTTTCTAATAGTTTTAGTAGAATAGTTTATTTCATTATTGTAATGAAGACGAAAGAATTTCACGAAAACCATGAAAGAGATCAATCCAATTCCATGATGATGGAGGTGTAAAGTGGAAGCCGTTAATCAAGGCCAGCTTATGTTTTTAACCTAGGATTGACCTTTGATCTTCATATTGGCTTATGAAGATCATATAACTTTTGGCCATGCTATGACACATTTTATATATTATGCATATTACATTGGTATGGGATGTGATGAATGATTATATAAGTGTATGAGATGCCATGTATGGGATGATGCATGATATGTATATAAATAGACATCATAAGTTAAAATTGAAATTCCCCCACCATAATTTTAAATCTTATGCCATCCATAATTATAATACTTGTTAAGACTACGATCACCAAAATATAGGTTCTGTCAAAGCGAAGTACATTGTATTGTCATAGTAAGGCAAGATGGGTAATGGTGCTACCTATATGTTAAAAATATGGTTAGAATTAATTAGGCTATCAAAATGGTTTTGGGCCTAAGGCATTAGATTGGATTATAACATGCCGGGACATATGATGTCAAAATCCCATAAAGAATCTAAGAGTTACATGAGATGTAATTGCTAAGGAGTTATCTACCTAAATAACTTGATTTTAAGTGTCATGCTAAAGCTGACTTAAAATTAAGTGAAATATGGATCTTAGCCCACTAAAATCATCACAATTGTTGTAATTAATATTGAGGGTGAATATTTTAGTGGGAGTTTTAAGAAATACCCTAAAATTAAATTGGTACTAATATTTATTTTGCATATTTGTAGATCAATGGGTTCAAATAACACTTCCACACTATCACTACAATAAGTCCTTGAGAAGGAAAAACTAAAAGAAGATGGCACTAACTTCCTTGACTAGTTTAGGAACTTGAGAATTTTTCTCAAGCAAGAAAGGAAGCTATATGTGCTCGATGAGCCTGTTCCTCCTATTCCACCTACTGACTCCCAAAGGGTAGTCAAAGAAAGACAAAAGAAACATGCTGATGATTTGGCTGATGTTGGATGTCTTATGTTGGCCATAATGGACTCAAAACTTCAGAAGGATCTGAAGCATACAGAGGCTTATGAGTTGAGCAATCATCTCAAACAGACATTCCAACAATAGGTAAGGCAAGATAGGTATGAGACTACCAAAGCTTTGCATTCTTGTAAGATGGCTAAAGGTGCATCAATGATCGCTTATTTTTGAAAATGAAAGGCTACATCGATCACCTTGAAAGGATTGGATTTCCTATCACCCCAGAACTGGCCACAGATTTGATCCTTAACTCATTGCCAGATAGTTATAACCAGTTTGTTATGAACTATAATATGAACAATATAGAGAAATCCATTGCTGAGTTGCATGCAATGCTTAAACAACTGAGCAAAGCATCAAGAAAAGGCTGAATCATATTCTCATGGTTAATAAGGGAAAAGGGATGAAAAATAAAGGCAAAGGTAAGGGTAAGGCTAGGGCAAAAGTTGCTGGCAGGCCTAAGGCACAAGCTGGACCCAAACCTAAGGTAAAATCTCTAAAGGAGGGAGTTTGCTTTCATTGCAATGAACCTGGTCATTAGAAGAGGAATTGCAAGCTCTACTTGGAAGAATTGAAGAAGAAGAAGAGTAGTGAGACTACATCTTCAGGTATTTATGTTATAAAAATAAATTTATCTACTTCTACTTCCTAGGTATTAGATATTGTATGTGGATCTCACATTTGTACGAATGTGCAGGGACTCAAAAAGAGTAGACAATTGAAAAGGTGCAAAGTTGACCTACGAGTTGGAAATGGACCAAGAGTTGCTACTTTAGATGTAGGGACTTATGAATTGACTTTGTCTAATGGGATTTTGTTAGTTTTGAACAATTGCTCTTATGTTCCTACTTTGAGTAGGAATATTATTTCAGTTTCTTGTTTGGATGATGAAGGTTTTTCTTTTCTTATTAATAATAAGAAATGTTCTATTTATTATGATGATATGCTTTATTGTATTGCAGATTCATATAATGGCCTTTATCTCTTAAATCTAGAAATATCCAACAATCAGGATATTTATAACATAACTAGAAAAAAATCTAAACCCAATGATTTGAATAAAACATATTTATGGCGTTGTCGCCTTGGTCACACAAATGAGAAATGCATATCAAAACTCCACCAAGTTGGACTTTTGGAATCATTTGATTTTGAATCATTTGACAATTCTGAATCTTGTTTATTAGGCAAAATGACAAAAGATCCCTTCACTGGACATAGTGATAGGGCTACTAACTTATTGGGCCTTATACATACTAATGTATGTGGAGCACAAATACCAGGGGAGGATTTCAATACTTCATTACTTTCACCGATGATTTCAGTAATTATGGCTATGTCTATCTAATAAAACATAAACATGAATCTTTTGAAATGTTCAGAACTTTTCAAAATGAAGTTCAAAATCAACTTGGTAAAACTATTAAAGCACTTCAATCTAATCGGGATGGAGAATACTTGAGCTAAGAGTTTAATGATCATCTAAGAAATTGTGGAATCATTTCACATTTAAATCCACCAAGAACACCACAATGGAATGGTGTTTCTAAAAGAAGGAATCAAACTTTATTAGATATGGTTCGATCGATGATGAGTCAAACAGATCTTCCTATATCCTTTTGGTGCTATGCATTACAAACAGCTGCATTCACTTTGAACAAAGTTCCATCTAAAGCAGTTGGAAAGACACCATATGAGATATGGACCAGAAAAACTCCTAGTTTGTCTTTTCTAAAGATTTAGGGCTATAAGGTTTATGTTGAATGACAAGTCTTGGATAAATTAGTACCAAAATCTAATAAATGCCTTTTTATGGGATATCCTAAAAAAACTAAAGGATATTACTTTTATAATCCCTTTAAGAATAAAGTGTTTGTTGCTCGAAATGGTGTCTTTCTAGAAAAAGAATTTATTTCTAAAAGAACCAGTGGGAGTAAAGTAGAACTCGAAGAAATTCGAGAACCACAAGATGGCATAGGACCATTGATGGAAACTCAACAAGTTTCACAAATAGTTGTGGAACCTGTGCAAGTTACATAAGAATTGCACAGATTTAATAGGGCACAACATCAACCTGAGAGATATGGATTTCTCGCAACAGTTAGTCATGAAGTAATGCTTATGGATCAAGATGAGCCTACTACCTATCAAGATGTTGTGTCAAGTCCATACTCTGAGAAATGGCTAGAGGCCATGAAATCTGAAATGCAATCCATGTATGATAATCAAGTTTGGAACTTGATTGATCCACCTGAAGGAATTAAAACCATTGGGTGCAAATGGGTATTCAAAAAGAAAACTGACATGGATGGGAAAGTACATACCTTTAAGGCAAGACTTGTTGCAAAAGGTTTCAAGCAAACTCATGGTATTGACTATGATGAAACTTTTTCCTCAGCCGTAATGCTTAAATCAATAAGAATTTTAATTGCCATTGTTGCATATTATGACTATGAGATATGGCAAATGGATGTCAAAATAGTGTTTCTTAATGGAAACTTACTTGAGGATGTGTCTATGACACAACCTGAAGGTTTTGTTCTTCATGAGAATTCCAAGAAGGTATGCAAGCTGCAAAGATCCATTTATGGATTAAAGCAAGCTTCTCAGAGCTGAAATCTTCGTTTTGATGAAACTGTCAAAGAGTTTGTATTCATAAAAAATGAAGATGAACCTTATGTGTACTAGAAGGTTAATAGGAGTGTAGTAATGTTTCTCATCTTGTATGTCGATGATATATTACTCATTGGAAATGATATCCCTACATTGCAAAAGACCAAAGATTGGTTAAGGAAATCTTTTTCAATGAAAGATCTAGGTTAAGCTTCTTATATCCTTTGAATTAAGATCTATAGTGATAAATCTAAAAGGATAATTGGTCTGAGTCAAAGTACTTATATAGATAAGGTGCTGAATAGGTTCAGTATGCAAAATTCTAAAAGAGGATTTTCGCAAATGTCTCATGGCATCACTCTTAGCAGGACTCAGTGTCCTATGACATCTGATGAGCGAGATCACATGAGTATAATTCCTTATGCCTCGACTATAGGATCTATCATGTATGCCATGTTATATACTAGACCGAACATTTCATATGCATTGAGCATGACAAGTAGATACCAATAAAATCTTGGTGAAAGTCACTAGACAGCAGTTAAGAATATCCTTAAGTACTTGAGAAGAACTAAGGATGCATTCTTAGTGTATGGAGGATTGGAAAATGAGCTAGTAATAAGTGGTTACATAGATACAAGCTTCCAATCTGATAAAGATGATTATAAATCACAGTCTGAATATGTGTTTTTTTTAAATAGAGGTGTTGTTAGCTGGAAAAGTTCTAAACAAAGCACTATCGCTTATTCTACAACAGAAGCTGAGTATATAGTAGCATCAGATGCAGTATGGATCAAGAAATTTACTGCTGAACTGGGAGTAGTTCCTATTATCACAAATCCTATAGACCTTTATTGTGATAATAATGGTGTTATAGCACAGACTAAAAAGCCTAGATCCTATCAAAGATCCAAACATATACATAGGTACTTTCATCTCATTCGAGAAATCATTGAAAGAGGAGATGTCAAACTATGCATAGTACCAACAGATGACAACATTGCTGATCCACACACAAATGCCCTCTCACAAGCCAAACATGATAATCATACTAGGTCCATGGGTATTAAACACTTATGTGATTAGGCCTAGTGTAAGTGGGAGATTATTAGTGGTTATGCCCTAGGCCATACATTTGGTTCTTAATGTAATGCCACATTTTATTTTATAAAATTGGGTTTTCTTCATGTTATTATATTTTGGCATGTTAGAATATAATAATATTTGGAAATAACAATCTAATGTTATTTTGACTATCCCTAATTATTTATCATTAATGGAATAATGATAAATAAAACTAGTATTAGTTTGACTGATAATCATGGGATGATTATATATGGTAATATAAATCAAACTTGTAGGTACTCGTTAGAGAATAGAGTACTGGATTGACCCGCTATGAGATACTACATGGGTTAATGTCAATGGTGATCTCATAATAGTTATGTTATTAATCCTTATATCTGAGATTATCATAGTATCCTACATGAGGAATATTATGTTTTAGCATAATTAAACATTATCTTTAATTGGATAATAATAAAGGTTATGATTGGACATGATGAGAAACATGTAGAGGATAATGAACAATCAACATGGAATTTGTCCCTCTCTTATGAGAGAGATATCTATTGGGCCCCTCTATAAGTAGGACTGAGAAATGCATGCCCATGCTCAAATGAATTGATGACGAGATCAATGTCATTTGATATTATCAGTCTACTTAGTGATTGGAAAATTATATGTTTGAACTATATAAGTTTGACGTGGACCATGACTTATGTTCAAACAAGATATCGTGTGACAAAGGGATTATAACATGTTCTATTAGGTTAAAATTGAATTATCAATATTCGTATTATTTGGGTAGTCGTAATGTCTTGCTAAAGGCCGCTTATGACTTGTGGACCCATGATGGGACTAGGGCCCACGGCCAATATAATATGAACCTATTTGGTTGCACACATAGAATGTGATAAATGGACTAAGGGTTGATTTGGACATTTTGAATTTTATTTTATGACATTAAAATTTGAAATATATAATGAAATAAATAAAGATTAATTAAGATTAATTTATATTTTAAATAAAAAATAAGGTATTTTTTATTTTAATAGGAGATGTGGGCCCGAAATTATCTCTCTCTCTTAATTAGAGTTAGGCTACCTATATATACATATGATACATAGGGTTTAAGAGACACACTAGAAAGTGAGACGACACTTTGAGTGAAAAGAAATGAGAGAAAAATGTTTTCTTTAACCCTAGCCGCCATAAAAGGGAGCTAGCACCCCAGGCAAATTCGTTCGATGCATTCGAGTGTGGATACCAGTAGAGGGTGTTTGTTTCTCGTGAGGCAACACCTACAAGACATTTTTTTGAAGAGATTAGTAATCGTTACTCTCTCTCAAAATTGATTTAACTGGATCGCATGGATCTTAGTGGGTTTCCTACTTCCATTGCATTTAATTTTTTTATTTATTTTTTTATTCAAAACCCAACATCAACTACTTTGGATGGAACTTGGTTCAGAGTCAATACAATTGTTTCTAATGCATATCCCTAAAAGGATAAAGGAAGATCTATTTGACTCATCATTTATCAAACCATATCTAATAAAGTTTGATTCCTCCTTTCAGAAACACCATTTTATTATGGCATCCTTGGTGGAGTTAATTGTGAAACAATTCTAAAATTTTTTAGATGATCATCAAACTCTTTGCTTAAGTATTCACCACCCCGATCAGATCGAAGTGCTTTAATAGTTTTACCAAGTTGATTTTGAACTTCATTTTGAAACGTTCTGAACTTTTCAAATGATTCATGTTTATGTTTCATTAGATAGACATAGCCATACCTACTGAAATCATCAGTGAAAGTAATGAAGTATTGAAATCCTCCCCTGGAATTTATGCTTAATGGATCATATACATCAATATGTATAAGGCCCAATAAATCAGTGGCCCTTTCACTATGTTTAGTGAATGGATCCTTTGTCATTTTGCCTAATAAACAAGATTCACAACTGTCAAATGATTGCAAAAGTCCATCTTGATGGATTTTTGATATGCATTTCTCATTTATGTGACCCAAGCGACAATAACATAAATATGTTTTATTCAAATCATTGGGTTTAGATTTCTTTGTAGTTATGTTATAGATATCCTAATTGTTGGATGTTTCTAGATTTAGGGGATAAAGGACACTATATGATTGGCAATGCAATAAAGCATATTATCATAATAAATAGAACATTTCTTATTCTTAATAAGATAAGAAAAACCTTCATCATCCAAATAAGAAACTGAAATAATATTCCCACTTAAAGTAGGAACATAAAAGCAATTGTTCAAAAATAACAAAAGCCCACTATGAAAATTCAATTCATAAGTCCCTACTGCTAAGGTAGCAACTCTTGCTCCATTTTAAACTTAGTAGGTCTACTTCACCCTTTTTCAATTGTCTACTCCTTTTAAGTCCCTGCACATTTGTACAAATGTGAGATCCACATCCAGTATCTAATATCCAGGAAGTAGAAGTAGATAAATTAATTTCTAAAACATAAATACATGAAGATGTAGTCTTACTACTACTCTTCTTCTTCTTCTTCTTCTTCTTCTTCTTCTTCTTCAATTCTTCCAAGTAGAGCTTGCAATTCCTCTTCCAATGACCAGGTTACTGCAATCGAAGCAAACTCCCTCCTTTGGAGCTTTTGCTTTGTGTTTAGCTTTAGCTTATGCCTTAAACTTGCTAGCAACCTTTGCCTTAGCCTTACCCTTGCCCTTATTTTTCATCCCCTTTCCCTTATTAACCGTAAGAATATGATTCGGCCCTTTAATGCTTTGCTCAGCTGTTTTAAGCATCGCATGTAACTCAACATTGGATTTATCCATATTATTTATATTATAGTTCATAACAAATTGGTTATAACTATCTGGCAATGAATTAAGGATCAAATCTGTGGCCAATTCTGGAGCGATGGGAAATCCAATCCTTTTAAGGTGCTCGATGTAGCCTTTCATTTTCAGAACATAAGAGCTCACCAATGCACCTTCAGCCATTTTATAAGAATACAAAGCTTTGGTAGTCTCATACCTATCTTGCCTTATTTGTTGTTGGAAAGTCTACTTGAGATGATTGCTCAACTCATAAGCCTTCAAATGCTCCAAATCCTTCTGAAGTTCTGGACACATTGTGGCTAACATAAGACATACCACATCAACCAAATCATCAGTATGTTTCTTTTATTTTACTTTCACTGCCCTTTAGGCATCAGCAGACATGATAGGAGGAACAGGGTCATCAAGCACATATAGCTCCCTTTCTTGCTTAAGAACAATTCTTAAGTTCCTAAACCAATCAAGGAAACTAGTGCCATCTTCTTTTAGCTTGTCCTTCTCAAGAACTGATCGCAGTGATAATATAGAAGTGTTATTTGAATCCATTGATCTATAAATATTCAAAATAAATATTAGTACAAATTTCATTTTAGGGTATTTCTTAAAAAAAACTCTCATTAAATTATTCATCCTCAATATTGATTACAACAATTGTAATGATTTTAGTGGGCTATGATCCATATTCCACTTAATTCTAAGCCAGCTTTGGCAGGACACTTAAAATCAAGCTATTTAGGTAGATAACTCCTTACCAATTACATCTTATGTAGCTCTTAGATTCTTTGGCATAACGTATTATTATCCAATCTAATGCCTTAGGCCCAAAACCATTTTCATAGCCTAATTAAGTCTAACCATAATTTAGTATATGGGTAGCACCAATACCCATCTTGCCTTACTATGATAACCTAATGTACTTCATTTTGTCAGAACCTACATTTTGGCGATCTTAGCCTTGACAAGTGTTATAATTATAGATGGCATATGACTGAAAATTATGGTGAGGGAATTTTAATTTTAACTTATGATGTCTATTTATTTATATATCATGCATCATCCCATACATGGCATCTTATACATATATATAATCATTCATCGCATCACATATTGATATAATATGCATAATATATAAAACGTGTCATAGCATGGCCAAAAACTATATGATCTTCATAAGAAAATATGAAGATCAAAGGTCAATCCTAAGAGAAATAACATAAGGTAGTCTTGATCAACAACTTCCATTTTGCACCTCCATCATCATGGAATTGGATTGATCCCCTTCATGGTCATCATAAAATTCCTTCGTCATCATTACAATAATGAAATAAACTATCCTACTAAAATTATTAGTAAAATAAAATTACAATAAAAGAACGACACGCAGGTAGTATTTAAAATTACCATGTTATGCACCATGCAAATACATCATACATACATCAATTAAAATCAAGTAATCTCATATCAACTTAATAGATCACATAGAATCGATGTATTATAATTGGCGGATAATAACTATAATTATATTTCGTGTGCTATGATTAGATAACATGGTGGTTTCGGTAGCCAGTTAGCTATAGGGGTCAAAGGGCAGCTCCCCGCTTCGAAGGGGCAGCACCACTGGGTGAGGTCGAGGGGTAGCACCCCTCGAAGCTTTAAGGCAATGTTAATCTCATTAACAATTTTTTGCCCTAAAACCCTATTCTACATCCATGAAAAATGGATTTTGCCATTCTTATTAGTAGTTATTTAATCACATTAAACATTCATAATAGATAAAGAATACCACTATAATCTCTTTCTAATTCATTTAATCTTATTAAAATAGAAATGACACACACAAGTTAATCATATTAACTTCTATCAATTTCATAGCCAAGGAACATAATATTATAATTATCAAATAATCAATTATGTTCATATCTCATATAAATAGATTGATTTCATTCATATCACATATAAACATAATTATTTCTTTTATATCACATATAACCTGAATTATTAAGACAATCAAACAGTGATAGATTCATCATGTGATGACATACATACTGCTTATATCACATATGATTGATTTTATATACATCATATACATATAAAACACGATTATTGAATCAATTGAATTAGCAAGTGGCTCTTATACCATTGTTGGGTTTTGACATAGGAAAAATAAAAATAAAATGCAACAGAACTAATGAAACCCATCAGGATCCATGTGATCCAATTGACTTAATAAGGAGAAAATAACGATTACTAACCTTTTGAAGCGTAAAATCATCTTATAGGTGTTGCCTCACACGAAATGAACACCCTCTATCGGTATCCACACTCGAACATGAGGAATGGATTCGCCTATGGTGCTAGCTCCCTTTTTTGGAGGCTAGGATTATAAAAAATGAATTTCTCTCTTCACATTCTTAAAATGATGGCTCACCCTCTTAGATGTGTGCGTTAGGATTATCAATATATATATATATATATATATATATATATATATATATATATATATATATATACATATATATATATGCCTAACCCTAATTGCGAGAGAGATAATTTCGAGCTAATATTTCTTATTAAAATAAGAAATACTTTATTTTTTATTTAAAATAAAATTATAATATTATTCATAATTAATATTTATTTATTTCATTATTTATTTTGAATTTTAATTTATCATAAAAAAATCAAATGCCAGAATTAATCCTTACTCTATTCATCACATTCTATGTGTGCAATCCAATAGGTTCATATTATATTGATTGTGGGCCCTAATCCCATCATGGTCCCACAAGTCATAAGCAACCTCTAGCAAGACATTATGACTATCCAAATAATATGAATATCGATAATTCAATTTTAACCTCATAGAACATGTTATAATTCCTTTGTCACATGATATCTTGTATGGACATAAGTCATGGTCCATATCAAACTTATATAGTTCAAACATATAATTTCTCTATCACTAAGTAGACTGATAATATCACATGAAATTAATCGCTCCATTAATTCATTTGAGCATGGCCATGAATTTCTCAGTCCTCCTTATTGAGGGGCTCAATATATATCTCTCTCATAAAAGAAGAATAAATTCCATCTTGATTATTCATTATTTTCTACATGATTATCATCATGTCCAATCATAACATTTATTATTATCCGATTAAAGATAATGTTTAGTTATGTCAAAATATAATGTTCTTCATGTAGGATACTAAGATAATCTCAGGTCTAAAGATCAATACCATAACTATTATGAGATCACTAATGACATTAACCTATGTAGCATCTCATAGCGGGTTAATCCAGTACTCTATTCTCCAACGAGTACCTATAAATTTGATTTATATCACCATATATAATCATCCCATGATTATCAATCAAACTCACACTAGTTTTATTTATCATTATTTCTTTAATGTTAAATAACTAAGGATAGTCAAAATAACATTAACTTGTTATTTACAAATATTATTATATTCTAACATACCAAAATGTAATAACATGATGAAAACTCAATTTTATAAAATAAAATGTGACATTACATAAAGAACCAAATGTATGGCCTAGGGCATAACCACTAATAATTAAAAAGGCTTATTCTAATGCCTTTGTCATTTTCATGTATAACTTATACTAAATTTAATCTTGAAACTTACCTATCATAAGTTCTAGAGTATATGGCATACAAGGGTACTCTCACAAAAAATTATGTAATCACATTTTAAGGTCAAATTCTCACCAAGGCAAAGGTTAAAGCCACTCTAAACAATGTTCTATTTACTCAACCTAAAGTACATGTTTAAAGCAAAATAACTTCAAAAGAACCTATACCAAAGAACTTTGCCTAAACATAACCTTTCATAGGTGCACACAATATACTAAAGCAAGTAATCCAACAACATTCCCAAAGAATTTCATCAACTAGACTAGAGGTCCCAAAATGCTAAAAATTCCATAAACATGCCACGAAGTATTCATCAAATATAAAGGCTCCATGAATAAACACACAACTAACAACAATATAATAAACAACCTAGTGTCCCCACTCTTAAAGGACATAATGTCCTCAATATATAAGAAACTAACACAAACTCATAGAAAATGTAAACAAGAAAATAACAAGGACAAACAAATTGAAAGATAAAATAAAAATTAAAGAGTAAGTAAAGGAAACTGCCCTTATTTTGCTCCACTAGGAGAATCGAACAGAGAAGGGTTGAACTCTATATTTTGCTATTTGAAGGATAACAACTTATTGATTAGACTCTTATAGCTTTGGCGCATAGCCTTCATGTTCTTATCCATAGCTTCCACTTTGAGAGCCAAATTCTTGTTGGCCTTATCCATAACATCCAAACGATTAAGCACTCGTTGTTAACTAGTGCAAATACCCTTTTCTTTAGCATCAACATTCAATTCCATAGGCTTTTCCTTATCATCACTACTATCATTGTCATCATCATCAGCAGTAGCAAAGCCCTTACCTTTGCCTTAACCTATTTTTGGAACACGCTTATCATAGGACATAAATTTTAGAGGCCATCCTCTTCTTTTCAACAAGTTAGAATTCCTTAAAATATTAACAACCAATAGGGCAACACTCTTACCCTCAATATCTCAAAACCATGCAATTGACCCAAACATCCTAAAACTATGCCAGTCACCATGTGCCCCACATCCACAATCTTAGTTTTAGCAATGGATGCATGATATAATCCATCAAAAATAAAATTCGTGTAACATAGAATTTCTTAGTTTGCATGAGAGATAAAACAAATAGGTCCTTCACTTGTTATTTGTTACTCTCGATCCATCCAAACAATGCATGGCATATAAATTTATGAAATAACAACAATATATCATTTTTATTATGCCTATTAGTAGAATTCTTGTTATCAAAACTACTTAAGTCATTCGGCATTTTCCTAACATCAGTTGCATTGAAATTTTAAGGCATAAAAGTAATACCATTCAACTTAAAACCAAACCACTCATGCATTTGCTTAAAACCAAACACATACTTAATACCATCATGTCTAAATTTCATTTGGATTTTGCTATTACCCACATATTCCAAGGTTATAAAAAATTTAAATTTATGTGAGAAAAATGTTCCCATCTCATATATTTCAAATATTTATCAAATTCCTAAGAAATTACTAAATCTCCTAACAAAAAGAAATCCAAGTGCCACATGCCAACATAATTATTTTTAGAAAAGAACTAAAATTTCTTACCTTCTTCCTCAAAGGAAATAGGGAAAGGACAATCAAACATCTCTTGATAAATGGAAGTACCTTGTGATTGCAAAGAAGAACCATTACCGTTCTTGCCCCTATTCATAACACTCTTTAAACTTACCATGATGAAAACACAACACCTAAATAATGCGTAGACAACAAATTAGAAAGAACAAACCAAAAACATAGAAAACAAAATAGCAAGAAATGGAGTAGGAGAAGAAGAAGATGACAAGTTTTTGGAGAAGAGATGAAAAACTGCAAATAATTACCCAAAAACCATCCAAATCCCTTATATAGGGTATGAGAAAATAGTGTAATTGTTAGGAAAACCCTAAAATTTTCAAAATTCATGCTTTGTAATGCTCTCAATACCTATCGTGCTAGCGATAGAGCCTAACCAATCATCCTTTCACATTAAGTCATGCTCTCAATACCTATCGTGCTAGTGATAGAGCCTAACCAATCATCCTTTCACATTAAGTCATGCTCATAAGAATGCCACGCTAGCTATAGAGACTGCACTAAGCTTTTCTTTTAGAGTTATGCTCGTGACATTGGCCGCGCTTGTAACAAAGAATAACATATTAAAAATTTGAAAAGAAGCACAAAATTGAGGTACACTTCTATACTTATATATAAATACAACCTATGGATCAAACATTAAATGAATTAGTAATAATAAAAACAACAAAATATACAATATAAATAAACAAATAAGTAGAAATAAAAAATATTGATTAAATAAATTAATGAATCGAACAAAGAGAGATATATGAAACCTCTCTACCATATTAAATCCTCTCTAAATAAACTTTATATCTTTGATCATTAGCCTTAAACAATTCTCCTTTAGCTTTCTTAAGCTCTAAATATACATGGTTAAAAAATTGAGTTACCTCAAATGGCCCACTCCAGCGAGATTGTAAATTTTCGGGAAACAACTTCAATCGAGAATTAAAAAGAAGTACTTTGTCTCCCACTTGAAATTTTATGCCTTATATGTGCATCATGCCATTTCTTAGTTCTTTCTTGATATATCCTTACATTCTTATAAGAACTAAGATGTAACTTTTCTAATTCATTTAATTGCAAACATCTCTTAACACCAACATGCTTTAAATCATAGTTCAAAGCTCTAATAGCCTAATAAGCTTTATGTTCCAACTCAATAGGCAAATGACATGGTTTACCAAATATTAACCTATATAGAGACATACCAATAAGTGTTTTAAATGCAATGCAATATTCCCATAGAGCATCATCCAATTTATATGCCCAATCCTTCCTTGAACTAGAGCCATCTTTTTAATGATTCACTTAGCTCTCTATTAGAGACCTCTACTTGACCACTAGTTTATGGGTGATAAGATGTAGCTATCCTATGATGGACCCTATACTTATAAAATAAAGATGTAAAAGAGTGATTTATAAAATGCGTACCTTTTAACTTATAATGGCCCTAGGCACTCCAAACCTTAAGAAAAGCTTTTTAAAAAATTTGAATAATACCTTTGAATCATTGGTTGGTATTGCCTTTGCTTTCACCCATTTAGATACATAATCCACTCCAACCAAGACGTACTTTTGTCCAAATGATATATGGAAAGGACCCACGAAGTCAGTCCCCCACACGTCAAAGATCTCCAACTCTAAAATATTTTTTCAAAGGCATCTCATCCCTTCTCCAAATATTACCAACCCTTTAGCATCTATCACATTGTGACAAAAACCTTTTAGCATCTTGAAATAATATAGGCCAATAAAATCAACACTTTAAAATATGAGTAACCATCTTTGTGCTTCCATTGTGACATGAATATAAAGTTGAATGATAATAGGTTAGAATGTTCAAATACTCATCCCCAGCTACATAATGAAAAATCACTCCATCCCCATAAATCTTAAACAAATAAGGCTCTTCCAAAATATAATATTTAACATTTGAAAAGAACTTTTTCCTTTAACGAAAAATCATATCCTGAGGTAAAATTTTTGCAACAATAAAGTTAGCAAAATTTGCATACCATAGTGCATTGAAATGCTTAACTAACATTAATGCCTCATCAGAAAATTTCTCATTAATTCCTTCATTATCCCTCATAGGTCCCTCATTATTTTCTTATCTTGAAAAATTATCAGCTACTAAATTCTCGAAATCCTTCTTATCCCTTATCTCAATGTTAAATTCTTGCAATAAAAGTACCCACCAAAAATGATAAGGTTTTTCATCTTTTTTAGCAAACGGATATCTAAGAGCTGCATGATCCATATAGATATTAACCTTAGACCCCAATAAGTAAGATCTAAACTTATCACATGCAAATACCATAACAATAATCTCTTTTTTAGTTGTTGTATAATTCAATTGAGGACCCAATAATGTATGATTAGCATAGTAAATCACATGCAAATGCTTATTTTGACGTTGACCTAACACATAACCTATAGCTAGGTTACTAGCATCACACATTATCTCGGAAGGAAGATTTTAATTGAGTGAAGTAATTATAGGTGCACTCAAAAGGGCCTTATTCAAACTTTCAAAAACCTCAATGCATTCATGAGAAAAATTAAAAGGCACATCCTTAATTAAAAGGTTTGACAAAGGTTTAGCAATCAAAGAAAAATCTTTGATGAACCTTCTATAAAAACCTACATGACCTCACTCCATTAATTGTAGTAGGTGGAGCTAACTTCTCAATCAATTCAATTTTAGCCCTATCTACCTCAATACCCTTCCTTTAAATCTTATATCCCAACACTATACCTTCCTCAACCATGAAATGCCACTTCTCTTAATTCAGTACCAAATTGAACTCCTCACATCTAGCTAAAGCCTTATCTATGTTCAAACACAATTCAAAGGAATCACCATAAACCAAAAAGTCATCCATGAATACCTTTATGATCTACTCTATCATATCTCAAAAAATAACAGTCGTGCACCTTTTAAAAGTAGCTGGTGCATTACACAATCCAAAGGGCATCATTCTATATGTAAAGTTCCTATAGGGATAAGTAAGTATTATTTTCTATTGGTCACTAGGATAAATGAAAATTTAGAAGTAACCCAAAAAACCATCTAAGAAATAATAATAAGAATGACTAGCTATTCTCTCTAACATATGATCTATGATTGGTAAAGGAAAATTATCCTTCCTTGTGATTGCATTTAATTTTTTTATAATTAATGCAAACTCTCCTACCCATGGTGGTTCTTATAGGAATTAAATCACCATTCTCATTCTTAACTACAATCATGCCCTCTTTTTTGGTACACATTGAATAGAACTAACCCTTTCACTATCTGAAATTAGATAGATAATCCCTGCATTAAGAAGTTTAATAACCTCTTTCTTAACAACTTTCGTCATATTTGGGTTAAATCTCCTTTGCCTATCAGCTTTAGGTTGATACCGATCCTCCATGTGTACTCTATACATAACAACATTTGGACTAATCCATCTTAAATCAGATTTTTGCCAACATATGCTTCTAATTCTCATTCTCACAACTTCTAACAAAAAAGTTTATTGCCTTCTAATGAGATTATTAAAAACAATAATAGGTAAAGTGTTATTATTACCAAGAAATGCATACCTTAAATGGCTCAAAAGTTCTTTTAATTCAACATTAGATGGACTTACAATGGATGGTTGAATGGCTCCTCACTCCTATGCAAAAGCTCAAGCCTTTGATCCTCTCACTCAACCTCTTCTTGAACTTCCCCTCTAATGTTAACCTCCTCTTGACCTTCAGCATCTAATACTTCCAATACATATGCATCAATATGGTCAATTTTCATGCATACATTCTCATCCATAGGGTAGTTTGGTGCCTTATCCATACGGTATTCAACACTATCCTCCCCTACTCTTAGAATTAAGTTTCCTTTATAAACATCAACTAGAGCCCTATCAGCACGTATAAATGGTATACCCAAAATTAATGGACAATTACATCATATGCAAAATCAAGAATCACAAAATCAATAGGAAATATAAACTTATCAACTTTAACAAGCACATCCTCAATAATGCCATAAGGTTTCTTAATAGATTGGTAGCCAATTGCAAAACAATATAAGTGGGTTTAACATTTTCCAAACCTAACTTCTTAAAAATAGGAAGTTGCATAAGGTTAATACTAGCCTTTAAATCATACAAACACCTAGTAAATTCCACATTCCTCAACATACAAGGAATAGTAAAATTACCAGGGTCTTTAAACTTTATAGGCAAATTATTAGTGATTATTGAGCTATAATCCTCAGTTAACTTTGTAACAAATATATCTTTCCAACTTCTCTTTTTAGAAATTAAGTTTTTCGAAAACTTAACATAGTTACGAACTTGAGTTATTGCCTCAACAAAAGATAAATTAATGTGCAAATTCTTTAATTTATCAAAAAAATTTAAAAATTGCTTATTATTGTCCTTTTGCTCGAGTTTTTACAAAAACGGTGGATGAGGTTGAAAAATTTTGCCATTGGTAACCCCATCTGTCATGCTCACGCCAGAAGTCATGCTAATGGTTTTGTCTAGATTCCCTTATATTGCACATGCGGGTGATGTTGCTCTCACAACAGAAGGTTCTTCTACCTCTTGAACTTCTTTTTCCTACAAAACTCTACTATTGTTAGTTGAAACAAATTCATTCACATAATTTTTACCTGACCTTAACATAATTGCCTTCATTTGCTTTTTTGGATTATCCTCTGTATTACTTAGTAAACACCCTTGAATTCTCAAAGGTAATTTTTCCAATTAAACCTCTAAGTTATGTATGGATGAGGTTTGATTCTTGGCAATCTGATTAAACATTGACTCCATCTTCTTATGGTTCTCATCTTGCGAATAAAGCTTTAAATTTATTCCTTCCAAAAACCTATCCATCTTAACTTTTAAAGCTCCAAATCTATCTTGTGGTGGCTAAAATTCCACGAATCCTTTACTTTGGTTGTTATCCTACGAGAAATTTGGATGGTTTCTCCAACCAGGGTTATAGGTGTTAGAGTAAGTATTACCATGCCCTTGGCCTTGCACAAAACTTACTTGCTTTTCCATACTTATCATACCCAAACCACAACCATCCCTCAACTGACCTTGTTGTCCATAAATAGTGCAAGAACTTGGTAGCGTTCCTCCTATGCTTAGGTTCTCAAGCTTGTGAGTTGAAGCTGCAACTTGTGCTTGTAAAGCAATAATTGAGTCAATTGAATGAACTTATTTAAGAGAGGAAGGTGGTGATACCTTTTCTTTCTCCATCAGCCACATGCAATTATTTATTGACATTTCTTCAAGCAATTCAAATGCAACATTTGTAGTCTTCCTTATGAGAGAACCACCTGCAGCAGCATCAATAGTGCCTCTAGTAGTAGGGTTCACACTATTATAAAAAGTCTACATGAGTAACTCCCTCAAAATATTGTCATGTGGACAACTCCATTGTAATTCCTTAAATCTCTCCCATGCTTCATACAAAGACTCATTATCATTTTGCACACATGTAGTAATGTCCTTAATTATCTTTGAAGTTTTGGCTAAGGGAAAATACTTAGATAAAAATTATTAAGCCAATTGATCCCAAGTAGTTGTTGAACCTCTAGCAAGGGAATTCAACCAAGGTTTTATCTTATCCTTTAATGTGAAAGGAAAAAGCCTGAGTTTAATTGCATGGGCCGAAACTCCGTTAATGTTAAATGTATCACAAATCTCTAAGAATTTTGCTAAATGAATATTGGGGTCCTCATTTGGAAAACCATAAAATTGAATGTTGTTTTGTACCATTTACAAAAGTGAAGGTTTAATCTCAAACTGGTTTGCATTTACCATTAGAAGAACTACCCATTGTGAATGTTTTGTACCATTTACAAAAGTGAAGGTTTAATCTCAAACTAGTTTGCATTTACCATTAGAAGAACTACCCATTGTGGAGCCCCACTCAACGCAGGTGTAGCAAAGTCCATCAATCTCAAAGGTTAATTCTCAGCCATGGTAGGTCTTTTATTCTTCTTTTCATTTAGCTTTTGGTTACTCAAAAGGAATCTTTCTATCTCTGGATTCAATCATTCAAGTGTTTTTGAGAACTCCTTGTTTTAGGCATCAACTCAAACTACCAAATCCTATAAAAACAAAATAAATAAACAACAAAAACAATTAAATATTGTAATCCAAAATCTTAAATCAAGAATAATAATGGCAATAAACATCAATCATATGGAATCTAGAAATGATGCTAAAAACTTATTATGCAAAATTCGTAAGTGCATAGTTCACTAATTATAGTACTTAAGATATCGTTGCCTTGAGGACTAGATTTGTTATCACACATTACTTATTGATTTTAATCTTGTTTACAATGTTTGAAAATTCAATTGTAAAATAAACTACTAAGTTATGGTAATACTAAAGATATTAATTAACCATAATTTAGTAATAATCAAAGAAGACAATTAAGATTATGGTTAATAACTATGGAACTTTTTACAATTTTCTTGATTAAATAGCAATCTTATAATGTAAGCCAAGTCAGATTAAAGTTCTATCTCACTCTCTCGACATGAAGTATAATGCCTAAAACATGCATATATAATTATAACTCTTAACTCTCATTAATGAACCAGTTGATTATAAACATATATTTTAAGATTAATTACCAACTTTAGTAATCATCTTAACATCCCGATCTCTCAAGTACTGCTTTGATAATGAACTTTTATGAGCTATAAGAACGAATATATCTCTCGACTACATCCTTACTTAAAATGATCATGAATAAAATACCAATAGAAAATTTTGCAAATAAAATACTACTTGTATAAATGAAAATTGAATATAAACATCATTGGTCAAGTCCCTAAAAACAGAAAAATCATTCAATTAATTACAAAGGAGAGAAAACATATGAAAGATAGTAAAAGAAATCTCTCAATCCTTTTCCAATCTCTAAAAAGATTTTTCTATTTTTTATGTCTTCTTCTCCAAAGTTAAAAAGTAATATTGTTCTAACTTTTTATAGTAATTGATAATAAAAAAATTGTTGTCTAAAAACTCCACTTCTCTTTTTAAATGACTACCCTTGCACTTAAATAATCTTCCAAGCCTTATGTCCTTTCAAATTCCTTTACAGATATATGCAACTCATAGTGAAAAGTCATGAAGCTTGAAAGACCATTTCAAAGTAAACTGCTTCATTGGCTCTTCCTGTTATGCCTGCAACCATTGTCTTGCTTGTGACAGAACACGGAGCTTCAAATGTTGACTTTTTTTAGTTTGACTTTTCATTTATTCTCCCTTGCTTTTTCGTGCTCATGATCTCTATCGCACCTACGATAGAAACCATGATTTCTTTGCTCAAATGATGCCCATTCTCCTTATTTTCTCTAGTTTCTCTTACACACAAAAAAAACATAAAAGATACCATATTTTATACACAAACTAACTAAAATTAAATATAAACTACTTAAACTTAACCATAAAACACCAAATAAACTTGTACAAAACTAGACACATCATTTATTTACAGAATTATTGCTCTTTCATTATTTCTTTACATATTTAATACTCATTTATATATTTACCTATTTTTATTGACAATTTACATAACCATATACTTTTCATCATAATTTACCAATTAAATTATTGTTTTGCCCTAAGTAGTTTCCAAAATAAATGAAACCCTTAAGTTAGATAAGTGGGACACGGGTCTATAAATTCTGAATAAGTTGAGGTGGCCACATCGAGGGATAATGCTTTAACTAGCATCATACTATTTTTACTTTCTCTTTTTGTCATTTCTGTCATCTTTTTCTAATGCTTATGGTACAAAACTTCCTTTGATCCACTTATGCTATTTACCATGACTCACTACTGTAGTGAATGTCCCTATAGCTAGCCATTATATCCTATACCTCTAGTTTCGCTGCTAAATACTAAAGGAAAAACCATTTCAATAATTTCAATAAATATTTACATCATTCTAACATTTTCCCACATTTTCACAAAATTTAATATTCAAACTTCATATCCAATAATTTATAATCATCAAGGCATTACTTTTTATCACGTAACATATTCAAATTAATTGTCCATGTCCATAGTTCAATCTGAATAATATTTTTATCATGTACATCAATGTCTCATACATCATCATCATACTCATATATATATATATATCAAGTTTCCATTTGTCATTTTACTTTAGATTATTATGATTTTACCATCATCATCATTCAACAAACTTTTTTCTTTTACTTCCCATTATGTTTTTGCCTTATTTATTCTCTAATCTTGTTCAAGTGCCAAATTCATATATTTTTACTTAAGTTTCATCAACTGGCCCATTAGTTATCTTTTGTTTCTTATTCGGCCCCTACATATTTTCATTCAATTCACATTGGTTTCATATTATGTTTTGTATACAATGGTTAGCATTTATCATATTACATATTATTTCATGTTAAATTACATACTTTATATATTACTTTATTATTATTTCATTAAAATTTCCTAAGTATACACTTCGACCAATATGTACACACTGTCTATTCGGCCAATATGTATGCACTATCATTCACCTACATTTTCATGTATTCTTACTTCTTAAATATTCTTTTAATTATTTTAAGCTTCCATATGGTTTTATGCATACAATATTCAACTAGTATACTAATGTGTACCATTATATCCATTTAAGTAACATTATGTTCAAGCATAATTTTATTTTTTTATCACTCACATAAAGTATTTCATTTACTATTCTAATGATCGTTTCATAATTAATTTTCAATTAATTAACAAATTATCACCTTCTATACCTATGTATACAATTTGACCACTAATGTATACAATATATATTAACTTGCTTTTCCACTAATTATCATTTATTCCATGGTAATTTATCAAATTACTAGTTTATCTTAGGTTATTTCATTATTTTACTCATATTCCTATAGTTATATAACAGGTTTCCATGCCAACCTTCCATTGATAATTACATTTTCATGTCTTTAACTTCACAAATCTCATTATTTATCACTTAATTTCATTTATTTATCATTTCTTTTAATTAAAACATCTGTTAATATAAGAACCCTAACACAAAATATGTCAATTTCTTTTTATTTATTTCACTCATACTTTCTTGCATTTTATTTCACCAATCACATTATTCAATACCTAAATTCATTTATGCATCATCAATTAATTTTTAACTCAACTTACGCATAAAATTTCTAACTTACATTACCTTAATCATATGATATAAATTAGTTTAGGTATCAACATACCTATTTTCCAAACTTTCTCCATGTTATCTCTTTCTTTTTCACCTTTTCCTTCCTTTTTCCTTTGATTTCGTTTGATTTCCCTTATGTTCCTTCCTTGGTCAAAATTCTCCATGCATTCTTTCCTCAAATTTATTCATCCATAATTCAAAATATACTCAAAATATTAATCTCTACATCAAAATCTTCCAAAAAATCCATTAAACTTATCAAAATTTCACTAAATTAACTTACTTGAATTTTTGCTCTAAACCTTTTTCTTCACAATTTCATCCACTTCGTCCACTTAAAATAGGCTTTTGAGATGGCTATAGATGAATTTAAGGCCTTAGAATTATTTAAGGCATATATTTTATGGGATTAGGTTGATAAAGTTGAAAAAACAATGGAGAAATTGAAGTAAGAATGAGACAACGATAAGAGAGGAGAAGATAGAAGAAATTCCTGAATTTTTCTTGTTCTTGGCCCCATTTATACCCATCCTAATTAGGCCAAATCACATCCAACTAATTGGCCCAATCAACTGGTCCAATTAACCTAATTAACCAATATTTTGGCCCAATTATTTTTCTATCACTTCTCTTGCTCAATTTCTCATAAAAATATGCCCATAATGATAGAAACATATTTATTACACTACACAAATATTTTTGGGCTAATATGACATTGTTTCCCCTTTTAGTAAATTTCTACCAGTATGAAAACTCATTTTTTGAAATCATCGTAAACTTGATTTTTCATTCCCAAATAATTCTCCATAATATTTCAAGTGAATCCAAGTGTTCAGATAATTTTCAAAGGCTTCTAGCATTATTTTTAAAGTCCAAAGATAAAATTCACCTGTCCAAAACGAAAAATTCAAAGTTATGTAAAAATTTATTTTCACTTTTAAATATTAATTGAGATTATTTCTAGTAATTTTGTGCAATCAAAATAATTTTCTAAGTTTCATTAAATATTTTTAGGCCAGTCAAAGTTTCGATCAATCCTATAACATGCCATTTTTTCTCTGCATCTTTTGGGGACCTATTTGACCTCAATTTTATCTTAAATTATATCATCAGACTCATTTTAATTTGTACTTTCTAATGGTGAAGAAATATTTTTTTGAATTTCGAGTGGTGTAGTTCACCCCGATATCTCCCTGGTGTCACTATTCACTGTTCGGAATACAATATTCACAAAAATTAAAATTTTGGGCCATTACAATTCTCCTCCACTAATAAAAATTCTGTCCTCAAAATT
The DNA here is from genome assembly GCA_037975025.1 of Excoecaria agallocha. NCBI lineage: Eukaryota > Viridiplantae > Streptophyta > Magnoliopsida > Malpighiales > Euphorbiaceae > Excoecaria > Excoecaria agallocha. The sequence goes on along the minus strand of CM075806.1, from coordinate 105,903,512 downwards.
TATCCATACTAAATAACTAGAAATACTATTAGTTCATTGTACCTCATTACCCAAATGTAAGTTCAATTTATAGCTTTACAACAGAAGGGATAGGTCGCCTTCTTTTCTAAAACTATCTTAACCATGCATATCCTCGTGGCATGTATATCAAATCACTCCATCTTAACTGTTTACCCTTCAATCATAGGATTGCCTTAACTGTGATCTGATACCACTAATGTAATACCCTTATACGATAATTGTCATAATACAATTTAAATATTATTCCATAATAATATACATACAAAATCTAATTCTACATATACATGCCACATAAAAGAAAATAAAACTCTTTCTTTCCTCTCATGACTTCATCAATATCCAATGCCTGTCCCTTCGAACTTCTATCTACTCCTTCAAGAACTTACATACTATAAATAAATACATGCTAAGTATAAAAATGCCTAGTGGTGGATACCAAATTAATACATTTCACAAACAAGCATACACATCTAATAAAATTTCGTGTTTAACTAACTACCTTTTCTTCTACTGTCTAAATTTTTTTCCCATCAAATTAATTTCTTTCTTTATTTCTATTTCACTATCGACCTTAGTCAGTTTCCCTTTTCAAACTAGATTTCAAATCTTCTACTAACTCTTATTTACATTTAGTTGTTCGTCTTATTTTTACTTGTTCCTTACTACTTTATTACTTACATTTATTTAACTTGATTTTCACATTCTTTCATTTCAGTTGTTGGTCGTTCGTTTGCACTATTAATCCATTAATTCTATTTCACTTTATAGTATGATGCTATTGATTTATTCTCAACACATACATGTGATCATTAATCATTATAACATTAGCTTAGCATCATATTTACCATTGACTATTTGTTCCTAAATTTTGTGTTTAAATTAAGATTTATTTTATATTCTTATTATTATTCTTAATCTCAATTGCATTACCTCAACTCATATTTACCAATTGGTTTAGTCTTCATTATTAGATTATTGCTACTATTCTTTATCTCATTATGCCGCTACTGGATGACTACTTTTTTTCTAATTTAATCATTATAATCAATTCTTTTCTTTTCATACCCAATATATATTATATTTTTCATTATTATTTTGATTTGATTTGATTACCAAATTTTACATTCATTCAAATTTTACATTCATTCATTATATACATAATTTCTTGCTTGATTTAATATACAATTTACACTTAACTCGACACACTTAATTTTATCTAGTTAACTTATTTTATATCTCTCTATTCTACTTAATTTTCTAAATTTTCTCTTAATAATTTCTCAATTTCATTATTTTTACTAATTAAATATTCTAATTACCACAATTCCATATTTTCACACTAATTTTTCATAATATTTACTATTATCCTAAATTTAGAGTGAAATTACACTTTAACCCTAAATAGTTAAATATTTTGTCAAAATTACATATAGAACTCTATCTTTGACAAAATGACATTAAGGTCCTTAAGGTTTCATCTTTTGCTATAATTAACATTTTGTCCCTAATGAAACCCTTTTAAAAACATTTCATCCCATGTTTAAATTTTCAATACCTAAGTTATGTTTTCTCTCATTCTAGTCCTTAAATTCATTTCTTTTAACAAAATTACAATTTAGTCACTACTTTTAGAAATTTTTATTTATTTATAATTTTACCCTTCCTTTACCAAATTTATTCCATAATTTCATTTTTACCCTTCCAACTATATTTTTCAATATCTTTAAACCATTTTACCCTTGAATTAACATTCTGCCTTGATTTTTTATTTTATTTTTTAAATTATCGTTTACTTTTTATATACTAATGGTTTCTAATTTCTATTCTAAAATCAAATTCTTTTACACAATAAACCTTAAAATATTCAAATTTTACTTTTGGTCCTTATAAATTCTTTTAATTATATTTTCACCTCTCAAGTATTCATGAGTGCCATAATTTAACTTTCTTATATAACTTTTAGCTTACTTTCATTTTAATCATTTATAATTCAAATTTACATTCTAATCCCCAAATTTCCAATTAATCCCTTTTTATTTACTTATTTCTATCCTTTACTTATTTAAATACCAGTACTTAGGTAAAAATTCCACTTTGGTCCTTAACTTTTATTTTATCACATTTCTCATTAATTATTATCAAATTTTATGATTTTACCCTTTTTATACTTACTATTATGAATTTATCTTTCAATTTACATTTTGGTCCTTATACTTTCTTTACATAGTGGCAAATCACCATTTGGTCCCAATTAGTTATATTTTCATACTTTTTCATCCTTTTTTGCCATTTTACCCCTCTTAATTATTTTTTAGTATTAATTACATAGTTGGTTTTATCAATGACTTGACCATATCCTTCATAACCTTTCTTCTTTATTCACATATAGCATTCTTTTCACTTATTTACCCTTTTTACTCCCATTTTTTCTCACTTAATTACATATTTGCCTTCTTTTTATTCTTTATTTACATAATTATTACTCTTTAATTATTTCTTACATATTTAATAGTCATTTACATATTTACCCATTTTTATTGACAATTTATATATCCATATACTTTTCATAATAATTTACCAATTAAATTTATAATTTACCCTAATTAGTTGCCAAAGTAAATGAAACCTTTAAGTTTGACACATGGGACACAGACCCATAAATCCAGAATAAGTTAAGGTTACCACCTAAAGGGCCAATGCCTCAACTAGCATCATACTATTTCTCCTTCCTCTTTTTCTCATTTGTCATCTAGCCATTGTATCCTATACATCTAGCTTCATTACTAAATACTAAGGGCAAAACCATTTTCATAATTTTAATCAACATATGCATCATTCTCACCATTTTTCATGTTTTCACATAATATCACATGCAAACTTCATATCCAATAATTTATAATCATTAAGGTATTACTTTTCAAAACAAAATATATTCATAATAATTATTCATTTCCATATTTCATATTCATAGTTTAATATAAATAATATTCATATCATGTCTATTAATATCTCATACATCATCATTAGACTTTTATTTTTACTAAAGTTTCATCAATTTGCCCACTAGTTCTCTTTTGTTCCTTATTTGGTCCTTATCTATTTTCATTCAATTCACATTGGTTTCATATTATGTTTTGTATAAAATGGTTAGCTTTTATCGTATTATCTATAATTTCATCTTAAATTACACACTTTAAACATTACTTTATTATTATATCATTAGAATTTCCTAAATATACACTAACATACACTTTAGCCAATATGTATACACTATAATTCACCTACTTTCTCTTTTATTCTTACTTCCTAAATATTCTTTTAATTATTTTAAGCTTTTATGTGGTTACATGCATACAATATTCAACTAATATACTAAGGTGTACTATTATGTCCATTTAACCAACATTATGTTCAAGCATACAATGTATATTAACTTATTTTTCCACTAATTATAATTTATTCATGTTAATTCATTAATTTACTAGTTTATCTTAGGTTACTTCATTATTTTACTTATATTCCTATAGTTACTGTAGAGACTATGATTCGAGGTAGCCTAGATCAGGATTACATAATGATGAGGGAATAGTATATTTATAATAATAAGTGCAAATCTTAAAGATCTTATTATGAATTTCTCATAGTTTTCTCAAAGATTTTATAATTTCTCAAGTGTTTTCAAAGGTTTTAATAAAAGAGCATGAAAAACCATGATTCTGGCCTTCAGTGGTGATAAATGGTCATCTATCGTGTGAGGGATGGTCATTTGTGGCCAAATTAGAGGTATTTTTATGAATTTTAAATTTTTACTTAAGGGACAATCGTCTATTGTTAAATATGTAGATTTTCTACATTTTTAAAAATTCAAAACTGGAAAGATAAAGTTTTAAGGAGATTTTAATCCAAATTTTAAAGGATCAATACCTCCAGATTTGGAAAGATAGAGTGGGGATTCAATTCCAACTTTACCTTAGGTATAAAAGGTAAAGATTTTAGGGTTTCAGAGGGAAATCATTCTTTGATTATAGAGATAATTTTTAAATAGAAAAAAATCAAATTTTCTCTCTCTTAAAAGAAAACTCTCATATAATTCCTTTTATTCACACACGCATACAAATAAAGAATCATTTGGTTTTTTGAAACATAAAGATTACGGTCGGGGTGGAGATCTGGACTTTAAAAGATTCAGAGTTAAAATATCTTTTGAAGGGAATATTCGAAACTTTTTATTTATAATTTCTCTTTCTAAAAATTTTTATGCATGATCATATTGATTAATATCGAAATACATGTATTTATGTGCCATAATTTGTTGATTTATATGTTCAAATCTAGTGATGTATGATTCTGGGTCAATGTGTATGATTATGGTATGATCAAATTATGATTTCCTTCATTGTTATATATTTTTAAGCTTTATTTTTGTTCAGTTACTCTATATTTTAATGAGGTTTTATATAGTTAATGCATTATTTAAGGTTTTAATCTTATTTTGGCATGCTTTAGGCTATAATATTTAAATGTTTAGGGTTTGGTTGCAATTTTATGTGATTTTTAGTTGATTTCCATTTAACACCTTGAAATTTGCATCTGCATGGTACATTCTAAAGCATAAATAATAACCCTAAGATAATTGTTTTATGAATATAGTAGAATAGCATAAAAAAGTTTAAATGTGTATAAGTGTTAAATATGTTCAGCCCAGGGAATTACTAAGATAGGTGACTTGGTGGAAAGTTTTACTTAACTACTAGATGAGAAAATTGGTTTTAAATAGAGTCTAATGGTATAATTTGATAAGAAATTAAGCTTAAATAGATTATTAAAATGGACAGTGAAGATTTTATTTTGTACCATAAATTCTATTTGCCATAAGTTTGATTGAGTATTAAAATATCATAAAGATCTCCAAAAATTATTCTGATCATATAAAATTATTATAAATTTCATAAATAATCCATTGGATGTAAAAAATAATTTTTTTGATGGTTTCAAAATTTCAAGGTTTTGAACTAGCTGGTTTTGCCTTATGAGCTAGAAGTATACTAAAATGATGTTAGAATGATATAAAATTTTAAACACATTTTTCTTTATATGTTATTTCATATGGGAAAAATTTTAGAGCATACTAATAATGAAACATCAATTTTAGAAAAACAAAAAATTAAGTTTACAATAGTTGGTGGGTTTAACTTCCATATTTTATTTATCTAAGGGCATAATTATAATTAGAAAATTACCTATAATCATCTACATGCATCAACATAGGAAAAAGAGGTGTAGGAACCAATGAATCCTTGATAAATTGCTTAAACAATAAGCCATTAGATTAAAAAGTAAATGGAGAAATCTTGGCCATTGGTTTGGTGGACTTAAGGGCTGCCTAAAGAGGTCTAGAATCCTTTATAATTAACCTAAAAATTTATATATTTCCTCCCTTTCTCCCCTAAAATCCAAACCTAGCTTCATTTCCTTTTCCACTGTTGTTCTCTCAACTCTTCCCAACTTTCACCAAATCTTAAGCCCTAATTTCACCTACGTACATTAGAAATCATCCTTTTCATATTAAAAACTTAATTAGAGAAAAAATAAGTTTGGAAAGTGAAGAATTTTAATTGGATAAAGTTAACTTAATTAGGTATGAAATGGTTTTTTTTTTATTTAATTAGGGATTTTGATATAGTTATGTAGAGCATTATAGTTATGATTAGTTAGTAACATTTATATGTTAAATTACATAGCATAAACTCATGATTTTCTCCTCTCTAAATTCAATCTAAAGGTGAATTCCAAGAAGAAGAAAGAGCAAATAAGAGAAAGGTAAGGGAGAGGAGAAATAAGTGATTTCAAGCTACCTTATGGTTAGTGGATACATTTTTATACTTAATTTCATTTATTTATTTGAATTTTTCCTAAAATCACATTATGTAAATATATGAACTTAAAGGGAAATGTAAAATAATTTGATATGACATAGTAAAATGATGTTCTAACATGAAATAAGTATGTATTGAAGGAAAATTAAGCATATGATGGAAGAACATGCCTTGGCTGAATTATATATTATATTATATGATATGTTAATTTGATTTTTATATACATATTAAACATAAAATATGTAATACTAAGATGAATAAATACACCATGATTGATTTGAGCTTAGGATAATATACGGACATAATGTTTGCTATGTTAACATAATGGTGCATCATTATGTAACTAAGGATTTCTTAGGTAAAATGTATGTATATTAACATATAAATACATAAATTGAATTTAGAAACATATATAGCATGAAAGAGAATAAAAAAACACATGGTATGCTTGAATTCTCAATGAAGCCGAATGGTACTCCTTATGAAAATGCCATATTTTTTATCATGTTTGGATGTTATTTGTTATGTACATTATGGTTTCATATATAATGTTGATGAATGTATGAAGATGAGAATGTATGATATAATAATTAATGGAAATAACATAAAGTTTGGTATAAAAATATAACATAATGTAAAATAATTAGTTGCCCTTAGTATACAATGGGTAATCTAGGATCTTAAGATATAATGGCTAACCATAAAGATCTATATACCGCGGTAGAATTATACAGTAGATTTTTATTAGGGGATAGCTATGCTCAAGTAGCCACTTCACTCATACAGCCATATAGTATACACACACAATCATACAATTCTCATTCCGCATGTTCAATTTGAGGATTTTCACTAGTCACTACTAGCAGTAAAATTATAATTATGCAAAAAAAATGGATCAAAGAGAAAATTTGCATAAAAGATGTCATAAATATGATTAAATAAGAAATAATGTGAAAAATATGATTAATAGTTTCAAAAGGGTAAAAATATAATTACGTGATAAACTAGGGCTAAAATCATAATTTGGTATTAAAAATGTGGTTAAAGAGGTTAAAATGGCCAAATAAGTAAAAAGGGGTAAAATAGTAAATAATGAAAAATTTCAAGGATTAAAATGTAATTTACCATTTCACAGGTAAGCATAAGGATCAATATGAATTTTTCCATTTAAAACGAATTAAAGGTCAAAAGAAGCAAAAAGGGTCAAAATCGAGGTTAAAAAGGTTAAATATGATGAATAAAAAGTTTAGGGATTTAATCATGATTTTACATTCAAGTAAGAATTATGTAAGACTTAATAAGAAAAATAAATATAAATAGAATTAAGTAGTAAATTAATACATGGAAGAATTTAATTAAATTAAATTAAATTAACAAGCCGTTATGCTGTCGAAATTTATAATAAATGAATAGTAACCTCACAATACTAAATTGAATTTAAAACTTAAAGGACTAATTTAGCTATTAACAAACAATGAAAGTGGTCAGTTACAGTAGTAATCATGTGATGTCATTTACAATAATATATAGGGTATGAAATTATGTATGTAAGTAGGATGTTACATTCCATATTCCTATTCTATTCTATGGTGACAGATGGGAAAAAGCTCCCAAAGATTGTCATCTATTAATGTGATAGATGAAATGTCTTGGGAGTTCCTTCTCGTCCCATCCCTCCTTCAGCTATGGCCATTTATCACCTTTCCAAGGGCATTCGTGGCTAATTTTTAGGCCTTTATTAATGTGTTTTATGCATTTTATTGTTCTTTATATTATTCCATTGATCCCTAATTTGTTTATTTGTCATTCTGTATATTTTTTTTTTACTTTTTGCATATTTTTATATTATGTATATGTGATTGATTGAGTGATCTATCGTTTAATTTGCTTTCTATTTTATTTTATTTTTTATTAGATTTCTCATAATGCTATACTACTACTTTTTGTGGTTTTTGTGAGTATATGACTTCATTAGCTTTTGGAGACTTTGTGAGGCATTTTACATTAGGAGTCATGCCCTAATTGGCTTATGACTACCACCTATCTATTTAGTTATTTAATTTATTTCATTCATTCATTCATTATTTAGTTCATTATTTTTGCTTATTGTCTATTTTGGATATTTTTGGATTTATTTTTATTTTTGTGATGTAATAGCCAGTAAAAAAGGGTAGTTTATGCATGTTAAAAAAAGGCACTTAAAATGATTTCTACCAATTAACTTGGAATTTTTTCTTTAAAATTTTGACCAATATCCAATTTCTCATCCAAAATCAAACAAAGGACAGAAGGGAATTTTCGTAAAATATGCATGAGGGAACCGATGATCCTAACCAAAATGAATGCTCCAGTTTATGTATGTATGCTATTTTATTTTCTAGACAATTTGCTTCTGTAGTAAGCTTAAGTATTTTGAATTATTTACCACTTTTATTGTTTGCTTGGGATGTTTATTTAATTCTACAACTTTGCATCGTGTGAGAAAAGAAAGTGGGTTAATATCTAAAACTCATTTATAAAATAACACATAATCAATGTGCCTAACAAGAGTGATGTTATGAACACCAATCTTTGTTTGGGCATCAAAAGGTCAAAAATCAATTTTCAACATTTTGTTGGGTGGTGACTCCACCGCACCTACTTTTTAGGCCCATTAGTAGACACCTCATGGGTTAACTACCAGTAATAATTTAAGGTTGACCTCTTTTTATTGCAAAATAGCCAATTTATGATTAATATTGAGCCTCTTCAGGTCTCGAACCCAAAAAGTGAGCCATCAAGAGCAAACCTAAAATGAGCATGGGCTTCGATACCCGTCATAGTTACATAATTGGTTTCTACACTAACCTTTCATTGATAATTACATTTTCATGTCTTTAACTTCACAAATATCATTTTTTATTACTTAACTTCATTTATTTACCATTTATTTGAATTAAAATACATGTTACATACAAGAACTCTATATGACATAATAAATGTCAATTCTTTTTTCATACCTTTACTCATACTTTCTTGCATTTTTTTCACCAATTACATTATTCAACACCTAATTTCATTTATGCATCATCAATTAAATTTTAACTCAACTTGCACACAAAAGTCCTAACTTACATAATCTTAAACACATGAAATAAATTAGTTTAGATATCCACACACCTATTTTCCAATCTCTCTCCATGTTTTCTCTTTCTCTTTCACCTTTTCCTTCTTTTTTCCTTTGATTTCACTTGATTTCCCATATGTTCCATCCTTGGCCAAAATCTACCATGCATTATTTCCTTAATTTGTTTGTTAATAATTGAAAATATACTCAAAATATCAATCTTTACATTAAAATCTACCTAAAAAACTATTAAACTCATCAAAATTTAGCTAAATTAACTTACTTGAATTTTTGCTCCAAACCATTTCTTTACAATTTCATCCATTTCCTCCACTTAAAATAGACTCTTAAGATGGCTAGAGATGAATTTAGGGCCTTAGAATTATTTAGGGCATGAGATTTTATGGGATTAGGTTGATGGAGTTAAGAGAAAAAATGGAGAAATTGAAGGAAGAATGGGACAACAAGAAGAGAGGAGAAGATGGGTGAAACTGTTGAAATTTTATAGTTTTTGGCCACTTTTATACCCATCCTAATAGGGCCAAATCAAGTCCAACGAATTGGTCCAATTAACCTAATTAACCAATATTATACCTGAATTATTTTTCTACCACTTCTCTTGCTCAATTTCTTATAAAAATAGATCCATGATGATATAAAATTATTTATTAGGCTACACGAATATTTTTGGATCAATCCAACATTGTTTCCCCACCTACTAAATTTTTACTAGTTCGAAAACTCATTTTTTAAAATCACTGTAAAATTGATTTTTCATTGTCAAATAATTCTCCATAATATTTCAAGTGAATCCATGTATTCAGATAATTTTTTAAAGGCCTCTAGCATTTTTTTAAACCTAATGGGAAAATTCACCGGTTCAAAATTCAAAAATTAAAAGTTGCCTGAAAATTTATTTATTACTTTTGAATATTAATTGAGATTATTTTTAGCATTTCTATGCAATCAAAATAATTTTCTGATATCCATGGAATACTTTCAGGGAAGTCAAAGTTACGGTCAACTTTATAACAAGCCGGGAGTTTTTTAATCTGTCTTTTATGGACTTATTTGACCTCAATTTTACCTCAAATTATACCATCAGACTCATCTTAATTTGAACTTTTTAGTGGTAAAGAAATATTTTTATGGATTTCGAGTGGTATTATTCACCCTAGTATCACCTTGATGTCACTATTAACGATATGAAAAATACTATTCATAAAAATTAAAATTTTGGGCCATTACAATTTTCCTCCTTTAATAAAAATTTCGTTCTCAAAATTTATCCATACTAAATAACTGAAAATACCATTACTTCATTGTACCTCCTTACCCCAAGTTAACTTCAATTTATTCCTCAGCTTTACAACAGAAGGGACATGTCACCTTACTTTTATAAAACTATCTTAACCATAAATTTCCTTGTGGCATGTATATCTAATCATTCCACCTTAATTATTTACCCTTCGATCTTAGAATTGTCTATATCGTGCTTTGATGCCACTAAATATAATACCATTATACGATAATTGTCATAATGTAATTTAAATATTCTTCCACTATAATATACATACAAAATATAATTCTACATATACATGCCATATAAAAGAAAACAAAAGTATTTCCTTTTTTGCTTGAGTTCGTCAATGTCCAGTGCCTATCCATTCGAATTTTTGTTTACTAATTCGAGTACCTGCACGTAGTAAATATCTATGTGCTAAGCATAAAATGCCTAACAATGGATGTCCAACTAATAAATTTCACAAAAAAGCAAACGACTCTAATCAAAATTTCATTTTTAACTTGCTAGCTTTCCTTTTACCGTCTAAATTTTCTTGACATCAAACTAATTTCTTTCTTTATTTCTATATCACTACTGACCTTAGTCAGTTTTCCTTTTCAAGCTAGATTTCAAATATTCTACTAACTCTTATTTACATTTTAGTGACCTACTTAATTTTACTTATTGCTTAGCAATTTATTACTCACATTTATTTAACTTGAGTTGCATATTATTTCATTTCGGTTATTGGTTGTTCATTTGCACTATTAATCCGTTAATCCTACTTCACTTTCTAGTATCATGCTATTAATTTATTCTCAACACATACATGTGGTCATTTAATCATTATAACATTAACTTAATATCATATTTACTATTGACTGTTTGTTCCTAAATTTGGTGTTTAAATTATGTTTTATTCTATATTCGTATTATTTTTCTTAATCTCGGTTACATTACTTTAACTCATTATTTTCCAATTGGTTTGGTCTTCATTATTAGATTATTGTTATTATTCATTATGGCATTATACCCCTATTGGATGACTACTTGTTTCTAATATACTCATTATAATAAACTATTTTCCTTTCATACCCAATCCACATTATAATTGTCATTATTATATTGACTTGATTCAATCACAAAATTTTACATTCATTCATTATATATAGAATTTCTAGCTCGATTTAATATACAATTTACACTTAACTCGACACACTTAATTTTTTCCAATTAACTTATTTTGTATCTCTCTATTCTGATTAATTTTCTAAATTTTCTCTTAATAATTCTCAATTTAATTATTTTTACTAATTAAATATTCGAATTACCACAATTCCATATTTTTACAATAGGTTCTGACAATTTTCACTATTATCCTTAATTTAGAGTGATATTATATTTTACCCCTAACTATTAAATCTTTTGTCAAAATTATATCTAGGTCCCTATCTTTTTCAAATTGATATTTGCAAGGACCCAAATCAGACCTTAGAAGAATTTATGGGCATTAGTATGTTATTAATGTTTTATTAAGTCTAAATAGAGGAATTAAAGATAAGTTAATATTAAGTAGATTAATGGTTTATTATGAAAAAGGTTAAGAGAGTCATTTGATGTTGTAAAATATAGGGGTGTTATTGAAAAATAAAATAGTTAAAGGGGCCAATTTTTGATAGAATTAAATATTGGGCCAATTGTAATAATAGAATAGTAAATTGGGATGCAATTAAAAGAAGATAGAAAGGTTGGGGCCAATATGAAACAGAAGGTTTAAGTGGGGGTCAATTTATGAGAGGCAAATTATTGGAGGATTTAAAGTGGATTTTGGTGGATCCTTTTTGATGTCGCCTTCCACTTAAGTCTCCATGCAAGCCTTGTATTTAAAGAAGTTCCAACCAGCCATACCATCAAGAAAATAAAAAGAAAACTTTTCCTTTTTCTCTCTCTCAATAAAAATTTGGAATTTAGCTTCTCTTCTTTATTAAAATTGGTAAAAACATTCCTCCTCTTCTCTTGTAAAATTCGGCCACTTTCCTAAAGTAAAACTCTCTTATTTCAAGTTGTATGCATGGATGTAAGGCTAGATTAAAGAGGCTTACAAGAGTATAAGATAACTAGAAGATTGGAAGAAAAAAGGAAGAGAAAGAAATAGGAGGATTTTGAAGAAGATTTAAGTTGCATGTTCAGGTTTGGGAACTTATTCTTCATGCATATGTTTTTCCTTGAGTGAAAAATGTGATTACATTGTGACATGGTTGCATTTTAACAAGTAACTTGAAATAAAACAAAAATCCTTGATGTTTAAATAAACATACATGTAAGTTTTAAAATTCTGGGTTTGGGTTCACTGGACCTAGTTGTATTCTTTTGGTAATATCTTGAGTTTGATAATAGATAATTAGATGAATCCAATTGATTTTTATAATAGACATTTAGGAAAAGATTTCATAAGAAGAAATCACATTCTAATTCTGCTTCTAAATGGGTCATAACCTAGCTTGAAAATCGGATAAGTGTGCAATCTCGTACTCATAAACAGTCTTCAGTATTTAGACGATATCTTTCAATTTAGAACTGATATTGAGATGAAGTTTGACGTTATAGAAAATAAAAATGTATATCTACAACTTTATAGAAGAAACCTAGCCATAAATTTGCTTCTAAATAATTTATATGATTTATTGAATTTTAGATGAACTGTTAATTCTGGTTCTAGAATATTTTGTGGTAAAAATGAGATATCTTTGTGTACAATGATCAGAATGACATAAGGTTAATTCCCATGAAAAATATAACTCTAAATCTACAATTCATAAGAAGGAAGCTAAGCCTAAATCTATCTTTAAGCATGTGTAATTTAGGGTTGAATCCGGACCTATTAACTATACTGCTCTTAGGAACAGTAATCAGAAAAATGTGAATATATTGAGTTCGAGATGTGATTTTGAATTGATTTTTGATGTTCTGGAAACTAGACACATATGGATAGAAGTTTGTAGTAGGAAGTCTTCACTAAAAAATGATGTTTTACAGGTCAAAATCATGATACAAGTTGAATCTGTAATTCTGCCTCTGGACAGATTCTATGTCACGGTTACTAGGTTTTTACTGATAACTGTAAGATAGTTCAGTTTTCAGTCCAGAATTGAAATGTAACTTATCTCACGATTACCAGGTATTACTTAGTAACTGTGACCCATTTATACTTCACCTAAACTTCACTTAAAGGTCCCAAATGGATAGTAATGGATATCTAAACTATTTTCATTGTGAATTAAACACTTTCTAGCATAGAAATACATGTATTAATGAATATAATTTGAGTTATGATTATGTATATATATACTTTATTTACATGTTGATATGTTATATGTGTGTTAACATTGAAGCACATTGAATTATGTATGGCATATGATATGTTTACTGATAAAGGTATATATATAAACATTCATATATGATCAACTTATGAACAAGCTTGTTATATGCAAACATACTTAAATGTAGATATAAATACATACATGATAGTAAATATTAAAAAATGCTACTCATGAATGTTCATTTGATGGTGGAGTATATAAACCAAGAAAATGAAAACATGTCATGTTATATATATTTATATGTAAAGATGATGGTACCTAGTTGTATACATATCAATGAATCTAAAGCCACTATATTTAGTTGTATGACTTGTCCTTGAATGGGCTGATATATATATATATATATATATATATATATATATATATATATATATATATATATATATATATATATATATATATATATATATATATATATATATATATAATTCTAGATGATTATACACGACTCCTATTGATTTCTTGAAATTACTATGATACATATAGTTTGAAATGTTAACTTTACTTGTATAAAGAAGTAATGTAATTAGTAGAATATATGTGTACATATAAACACAGATATATATATATATATATATATATATATATATATATATATATATATATATATATATATATATATATATATATATATATATATATATATATATATATATATATATATATATATATATATATAGTATGATCTTACATGATTAGGTTTGATGCTTGAAAGATGTTTTAGAGTAATGATTCAAAGAATATGCTTAAAGTGAAATGTATGAATATGTCTTTACTTAATTGAAATGACATGATTAAGCATATGTGCTGTCATATGTTAGCATGCTAAAATACAGATCTACAATGCTATTGACTCAATTTTAGAAATCTTATTAAAGGATATAATGACAATGTTATACGAGACTATGTGTACAAGTGTATGCATTAGAAAGGGAGTATCTTGTCATGTGATTATTACATAAGCAAATTGTATAAATTATTTATGAATTGTGCATATATGTTTATGTACTAGAGAAGATATATATTTTTACATGATTATGTACGGGTACAAATGACATTATATAAGTATAGTCTTGACATACGAAATAGTTATATGATTGAATAGGATTACAAGTACAGAATAGGAATACCTAACAGTGAGCATGTTCACAGGTTTACAAAAAGTTATACATGAGCATGTATATGAGTACATTGTTCATAGTTACACAAGAGTATACATGTGCATACAAGAATATGAAAGAATAAAGAAAAGATAAAGTAAAGAGATTATACTGCCTGCGTTGAGTCTAGGAAGTGGATAGATAGGCATGCCTATAAGGATACCTTGCAGTTGCTTCTGAACAGTTTTGGCCTGTTTAGGTCTACTTGAAATTAAAAGTTACAGTGACCCTATTTGGGTTTAAAAGTTAGAGTTGATTTGAACAACCCTGGGTTGTAGCTGATCCCATTTAGGTCCACTTGACCTATCCAAGTTATTTGTTTGACCTCGTTTGGGTTCGCTTTACCGATTTATCATACAGTTTTGTCCCTATAAGGGATCACTATTTAATACCTCCAGGTATCTTTTTGTACCTTCGGGTGCCACTGTTATAATCAACAGTTTTGTATCTTCTAGTGCTACCATATAACCCATTATTTGCCTCTTTAGAATAGTGCAGGCTTTATACCAAAGTTAAGAAAAGTTTGATGTTTAACTTAAAGTTTCATGAAGCATGACAATTCCTAAATTGACTTCATAATATATTTTATATATGAAATTCTTTTTTATCACATATGAAAATTATGATATTAAAAGAGGTTGCAATATACACTTATGCATAATTATTGCATATAAAAATTGTATGTACAGAGTTATATGAATGAACTAGTGCATTACTAATATCTAGTTATGGACTATATTAGAGATAGTATGTTCCCTCTAATAATATGTTGCTTGCTTGAGGTAGTTAAATGACTTGCAGGATTCATCATATATGAAAGCTATGAAAATGTTTTGTCAATATAAGTGTTTTCTTTGCAGTGGAATATAAGAGTTATGCATAGGTATTCATGTCGGTGATTGCCTTTCAATTAATACACTGGGTTATAAGTTTTCCTTATAGCTACTCGTTCTTGCTTTTTATTGGAAAATGATGTATAATGTCTTGTATACAAACATAAAATATTTACAGATCTATAAGTGATAAACTCAATATGATACTTGCATTTGAGATAAAAGTAAATTAGTAATTCAATGTATGTATTAGTACATTAAGTATCACAAATACATCCTAGATCGATAAATGATGAACTTTCATAGTACTAATGCTCTATCTTTCTTATGTATATACATATATTATTGTTGATCATATGCTTATATATATATATATATATATATTCCTAATATATGTCAAAGTGTGTGGTACGTGGAAGGTATGACTTAGTGTAAGCAGTGGTATATCATTCAATGAATGAATTGTAGGTCTAAAAGATAAATATGCTTATATGATTAAATGTTGTGTATATAAAGCACCAATGTCAAATTTACTATCATTAAGTCATTCGGGTATCATATGTGGACTCTTGTTTATTCATTTTGAATTGAAATCTCTTTCATTTGAACATAAGGCATACTTGTAGTTCATGATGTATGCTTGTTGGTGACCACTGTGAGTTGTCGTTTGTTATATATTGTGTTCCCTACTAAGATAGCTTAGCACAGGTGTTTCATCCGTGTAGGTGCAAGGATAGGACTTTCTTGCAGGACTGATATCTACAGTAAGTTGGCCAACACAAGTCTTATAAGATTAAAAAATAGAGTCTTCTTTTTGTTCTTTTATTTTCTAGTTTTGAATATTTTAATTATGTTGGAATCTTTGTATAAGTACAAATGTTTTGTTTGAGAAAACATTGTAATGTATTAAAGACTTTTATATAATTAAGGTATTTCTCTTAAGTTCATATGGTATTGTTTTAATTTCTTCTATAAGTATATTTAATAAGAAATGTTTTCATCTTGAGAATGTAGTAAAACATGTCTTATGATACAAGATTTAGTGGTAATAGCTAAGTATAGGATATGGGTACTATAATATTTAGGTCTTTAAAGTTTCATCTTTTTCTATAATTACCATTTTATCCCTAATTTCTCCCTTTTAAACGTATTTCATCAGATGTTTACATTTTCAATACCTAAGTTATGTTTTCTCTCATTCTAGTCGTTAAATTCATTTCTTTTATCCAAATTACCATTTAGTCCCCATTTTCATAACTTTTTGTTTATTAACAATTTTGCCCTTCCTTTACTAAATTTATTCCAAAATTCCTTTTTTACCCTACCAAGTACATTTTTCATATCTTTTGACCATTTTAGCCATGAATTCACATCTTGCCATAATTCTTCTATTTTATTTCTTAAATTATCATTTACTTTTTATATACTAATAATTTATGATTTCTATTCTAAAATATAATCCTTTTACACAATAAATCCTATAATTTTCAAATTTTACATTTGGCCTTAAATTTTTTTTTTAATTTCATTTTCATCTCTCAAGTATTCATGCATGCCAAAATTTCTCTTTCTTACATAACTTTTGGTTTGCTTTCATTTTCATCCTTTATAATTTATATTTACATTCTAATCTCAAAATTGCCATTTAATCCTTTTTTTATTTACTTATTTCTATCCTTTATTCGTTGATTACCACTAAGATAAAAATTCCACTTTGGTCCTTAACTTTTATTTTACCTCATTTTTCACTAATTATTACCAAATTTTTCAGTTTTGTATCATGAATTCATCCTTTAATTTATATTTTTGTCCTTATACTTTCTTTACATAGTGATAAATTACCATTTGGTCCTTGTTAGTTATATTTTCATTTCGTCTCATCCTTTTTACCATTTTACTCCTCTTAATTATATCTTTAGTATTGATTTACATTTATAACCCTATTTTCTTGCTTAATTATAGAATTTCCCTTATCATTGACTTAACCATATCTTTCATAATTTTTATTCTTTATTCATACATATAGCATTCTTTTCACTTATTTACCTTATTTAGTTCCTTTTTTGTCACTTAATTATATATTTGCCTTTTTATCCTTTATTTACATAATTATTGCTTTTTCACTATTTCTTTACATATTTAATACTTGTTTACATATTTGCCCATTTTTATTGATAGTTTACATATCCATATACTTTTTGTCATAATTTACCAATTAAATTCTTACTTTTCCCTAAATAGTTTCCAAAGTAAATAAAACCCTAGAGTTGAACATGTGGGACTTGAGCCTATAAATCTAGAAAAAATTAAGCTGATCATATAGAGGGCCAAAACCTCAACTAGCATCATACTATTTTTGCTTTCTCTTTTCCTCATTTCTATCATCTTTTTCTCGTGATTATGGTGTAAAATCGCCTTTTGTCCACTCATGCAAGTTGCCAAGACTCACTACGGTGGTGAATGTCCCAACGGCTAGCCATTGTACCTTACACTTTTGGCTTTCCTACTAAATACTAAGGGCAAAACTATTTCCATAATTTTAACCAACATATGCATCATTCTCACATTTTCCCACACTTTCACATAATATCACATTCAAACTTTATATCCAATAATTTATGCTCATCAAGGCATTACTTTCCATAACATATTCACATTAATTATCCATATCCATCATTCATGTTCATATTTCAATCTAAATAATATTCTTATCATGTACATCAATTTGTCATTTTACTTTAGATTATTATGATTTTACCATCATCATCATTTGACCAACTTTGTTTTTATACTTCCCATCATGTTTTTGCCTCATTTATTCTTTAATCTTTTTCAAGTGCCAATTTTATACATTTTTACTAAAGTTTCATCAATTTACCCATTAGTTTTCTTTTATTCAATTTACCATTGGTTTCGTATTATGTTTTGTATATAATGGTTATATTTCATCATATTACCTATAATTTCATCTTAAATTACATACTTCATATATTCATTTATTATTATTTCATTAAAATTTCCTAAGTATGCACTATTATACACTTCAGCCAATATGTAGACCCTATCATTCACCTACTTTTTCATGTATTCATACTTCCTAAATATTCTTTTGATTATTTTAAGCTTTTATATGGTTGTATGCATACAATATTCAACTAGTATACAACTTATATACTAATGTGTACCATTTTGTCCATTTAACCAATATTATGTTCAAGCATAATTTTATTATTTTTATCAGTCATACTAAGTTCATTTACTATCCTAATGATCATTCCATACTTACTTTTCAATTAGTCAACAAATTATCACTTTGTATACCTATGTATACAATTTGATCGCTAATGTATACAATGTCTATTAACTTGTTTTTCCACTAATTATCATTTATTCCATGTTAATTTATTAATTTGCTAGTTTATTTTAGGTTATTTCATTCTTTTACTTGTATTCCTATAGTTACATAAAAGGTTTCCACACTAACCTTCCATTGATAATTATATTTTTGTGTCTTTAACTTCACAAATCTTATTATTTATCACTTAATTTCATTTATTTACCATTTGTTTAAATTAAAACACATGTTACATACAAGAAACCTATGTGACATTTTATTTCACCAATCACATTATTCAACACATAATTTCATTTATACATCATCAATTAAATTTTAACTCAACTTACACATAAAAGTCCTGACTTACACAACGTTAATCACATGAAATAAAGTATTTTAGGTATCTGCATACCTATTTTCCAAGCTCTCTCTATGTTTTCCCTTCCTCTTTCACCTTTTTCTTCCTTTTTCCTTTGATTTCACTTGATTTCCCTCATGTTTCATACTTGGCCAAAATCCTTCATGCATTTTTTCCTTATTTTTATTCACCTATGATTCAAAATGAACTCAAAATATTAATCTCTACATTAAAATGTACCTAAATATCCATTAACTTCACCAAAATTTCACTAAATTAACTTGGATTTTTGCTCCAAACTTTTTTTTCATAATTTCATCCACTTTCTCCACTTAAAATTTGCTCTTGAGATGGCTATAGATTAATTTAGTGCCTTAGATTTATTTAGGGCTTGAGATTTTGTGGGATTAAGTTAATGAAGTTAAGAGAAAAATAGAGAAATTGATGAAAGAATGGGATAACAAGAAGAAAAGAGAAGATGGGAGAAATTGCAGAAATGTTTAGGTTCTTGGTTCCTTTTATACTTATTCTAATTGGGCCAAATTAAGTCCAACAAATTGGCCCAATTAACCTAATTAATCAATATTTTGGCCCAATTATTTTTTACATCTCTTGCTCAATTTCTCATAAAAATAGGTCTATAATGATATAAAAATATTTATTAAGCTACATGAATATTTTTGGATCAATTCAACACCATTTCCTCGCCTAGTAAATTTTTATCGATATGAAAATTTACTTTTAAAAATCACTGTAAAATTGATTTTTCATTGCTAAATAATTCTTCATAATATTTCAAGTGAACCCATATGTTCAGATAATTTTTTAGAGGCTTCTACCATTATTTTTTTAAGCTCGAAGGAAAAATTCATCAATCCAAAATTTAAAAATTAAAATATGCCTAAAATTGTGATTTTCACTTTTGAATATTAATTGAGATTATTTGTAGCAATTTTATAAAATTAGAATAATTTTCTAAGGTCCGTGAAATATTTTTAGGCCAGTTAAGTGTGCCTTTTAAGCTCAGGACTCTACCTTTATTCTCAAATTAGGTGCCAAACTATCCAAGGAACATTATCAAAGCATTAGGAACTTTACATTAGGTGACCATAAGACTAGTGTCTTGAGAAGATCATATATCCCTAAAGATCCTTTTCGATGACCTAGATAGGTTTAATAATTTCTCGCCTTACCATATTAGGGAAATCTTGCCAATTTACTTTGCCCAATTTTTGATTGTTATTAGAGACAAGCTCACTGGTGATTATATATTTTTTGATGTCATTAGTGGCATCTAAAGTTGGTTAACCTTTTTTCCACCGATCCTGGGAAAAACTTTCCTTAGCATGGATTATATGTAAATTGAGCCAAATGAGCCAAATGCTCTTTTCACTAATAGCTCCTTATTACTCTAGCAACCTGCAGTCATTTATTTGAAGGCAGTGCACCTCTTGTGGGTTTTCACACTATCATTTTTTATTAAGAAATGCATCAAATTAGGGATTTTTACATGACCTTATGCTAACCTTTACATGAGATGGACCCAACCCATTCTAATGGCTTTTTATTTATATTATTTTATAGGATAGACTGCTATTTCCATGTTTTTATCATATCCTTATTCTAACTTTTTCTTAAAGAGCCCATTACCATTTTTATCTCTAACGATCATTTTTTTTAAAGTATGGCTATAGAAGAAACTGAGGCTACTGAATGAACTTATCCTATAGGTGATCCATACATATTCCTTGAGAAATCTTCTTGCCAAATGTAAACTACAACAATTTGATTCCTTAAATGAGGGCATTATGTGGTCTACTACAATCGTGAAGGTGATGTTAGCTTTATATACCTGTGGTTGAGGCTTCTTTGTATCACTCAGGATGGTCATTCTAGTTGTGTACCATTGAGTAGGCTATGCATAGTTACCTTTTACAATCTAGTTGTGCTTGATCGCTTGGTGCTCATCCTCTTTTACTTGCTGGATATCATCCTCAATGCGATTTAAATGCAAGTATTCGGCTCAGATTGTCCAATGTTTTCAAGGTTTGGACCATAACACCTTTATATGTTATAACATATCATGATTAATGTAGTGGTTAGGACCTTCAAGAGGTTTCCCTAAATCAACATGGATTACTGCCTTAGCTAGGATGGTGGAAATCCAACCAATATAAATAACCTGAACACTTGGGGGTTTCTTTTGCAAATCATGTATCTTATTCCATAATTGAAATGCCACATTTATTGCAATCCCATCAACCATACACTTTAACAACATAACTTCACCTGAATTTACTAAACTAGGTCCTCCAAGATAATTATAAATTATGATTGATAAATACTGGTGTATAACATGCAATGTATGATCCCTTAATGAGTGTGCTTTAATATGGCTTCCCTTCCATGTTATTGGATTTATAAGATCTTGAATTCTTTCCCAATTCTCCTATGGGGTGGCATTAGTAACTCACAAATGGCAAACTTTGGAAAACCCAAACGTTTGGAAAATTAAGGAAAACTTATTTTATGTGTTATTTTTCCAACTTGAAACTTACAGTG
The DNA here is from genome assembly GCA_037975025.1 of Excoecaria agallocha. Taxonomy (NCBI): domain Eukaryota; kingdom Viridiplantae; phylum Streptophyta; class Magnoliopsida; order Malpighiales; family Euphorbiaceae; genus Excoecaria; species Excoecaria agallocha. The sequence continues at coordinate 105,881,594 of CM075806.1, read as the reverse complement.
CTAAGGTAATATGCATTCTTGAAGCGGTACTCAAAAGAATAGAGAAAATCTCTAGCAATGAAAGGATAGACCCTTAGCTTTAGCTCGATAAAATCTTCTTAACCTATGTTTGTGATTAATGGGAAAATTTCACTCCATAGAACTCTATCCGCTATATCCAAGAAAAATTTGTTAAAATAAACATTTTAGCATATGTGTATGTAGTAAAATATTCATATAATTCATGCTTCTCCTTATCCACATATGCTAGAATGTGTGAGCCAGAAGAGCTTGAGGCTCCATCATGTTTAGCTTTGGGCTACCACATAAGATAAAATAGTAACAAGTGAATGCATAATATTGAAAATATAAGCTTTACACTAAGACAGACAAATGGATGGAACTTAATTATCAACATATTTGAAGCACATTTTCAATTTATTTCAAAGTGGAAAAGTAGAGATGCAAGAGTCAATGTTATATGGGGAAGATGGAATAACATAATGCCAATTGATCATAAGGTAGCATAAGGCAAAGTGATCATTAATATGTGCCTAAAATTAACGGTTCAACATTTTCTTCTAAGAGAATAAAGTCACTTTAGCATCATAATCAAGCATAAAAAAGATGTTACACAAGGTATAATTGACAATTGAGAATGAACTAATTGTATAGAAGAGTAAAGAAGCACAACATAAGCTAAGAAAATTCGAGCCAAAATTTTGATATATAGTCACTTAGGCAATTTATCGAACGCTTTGTGTGTATGCCTTGCCAAAGCAACATTAAGACCAATAAGAACATCAAATTAAACCAAAATCTTCATAACTCTAGATTACCATGCATACTACAAGCTTAATTGACAAAGAATCAATAAGTATTTAAGCTCAAAAGAAGGTTTAGAATCAACCCAAATATGTAAGAACAAAAGCCCTATTACAAAGCAATTTCATCAATTTATAATGTTAATGCAAAAAGTTATAGAGGAAATACACTCACTTGCATGTAATTCTTAAGAAAGAAGAAAAAAAATGAAAGAAAATGATATTTTTAATTAGTGGCTCAGGAGAGTAAGAAGGGATTTTGGGTGAGTGAGAGGGCTTATCTGTAAAGGAGTGCTAGGTGGGTAAGGAAAAGCAAGGTGAGGCAGGGTGTCGGGTGAGCATTGGGTTTTCAAATAAGGGGGCTCAGGAGAGTGGCAACAACTACTCAGACAAGCGAGAAAACTTGGCAAGGCAAAGGGCAGATAGGCAAATAAGAGATAGGCATGCTTGGGCGAGCTCATGCTTATTGATAAGTGTTATCACACTCAAGAAAGCACAAATGGGCTCGGAAGAGTGTAAAATGCACATCCAAGAGGTTCATCCACTTCACTTTTATAAAATTTTTATCTTCACTTTAAAAGCTAAAAACTTAAATTTGTTTGAATTTCCATTTAATTCACTTATTCTCACCTTAATTCCTCCTCTAAAAATTTAATCAATAGCCAATAAACAACATTAACTCAAAATTAAACCTTCATTTATGTAAATCCAAGATTAACCCAATTTATGCTGATAAGCTTTTTCCTTAATCAAGCCATCTAAATTCTCTTAAAGCTTAAATTAACCCATGTCATGTAATATGCAAACCTATCAAACAATTGAATCACGGCATCTAAATTCTCTTTTTTAATTCATAAATCTAACAACCTGAATAAACTAAACTAAGAATTAAATAATTAAAACACTCAAGAAATATAACAAAGCAAAAAAAAATTAAAGTAATTCACTCAATAATTTAAAGCAAAAAGTTAAAGAGTTGAAGAGTTTAGAGAGTCCTCAACTAGACTTGTAAACCCTAGTACTAGTCTTGAAACACCATGGTTTCCTCAACAACCTCCACTTGTCCAACTCAATAAGGTTTTAACCTATGACCATTGACTTTGTATTCATGCCCATCTTACGGACTCTTGATAGTCACTACTCCAAAATCATTGCTTAACAATACTTCATATAGCCTAAGCCATCTAGATTTCAACTTTCCCAGAAATAACCTTAATCGACTCTTATATATTAAAATGATCATTTCGAAAATAAATTCCTTTGAACTTAGATTCTTGTCATGCCAATGCTTCATTTTCTCTTTGTAGAGGGATGTATTGTCATAAGACCAATATCAAAATTTCTCAAGTTCATTGAGCTGTAACTTTCTCTTATCTCCTACACACCTCAAATCAAAGTTAAGCAATTTTTTAGCCTAATATGCCTTATGTTCTAATTCAACTAGCAGGTGACACATATTTCAAAAAATTAACCTATATGGTGACATGCCTATAGAGGTCTTATATGCAGTTCTATAGGCTCAAAAAACCTCATCTAACTTTTGATACCAATCTTTTCTAAAACTATTCATAGTTTTCTTTAAAATCAATTTTAACTCCGTATTAGACATTTCTACTTGCCCATTTTCTTGAGGGTGATATGGGGTAGTTATCTTATGCCTAACACCAAATTTTCTAAGTGATGTTTGGAATTGATAGTTGAAGAAATGCTTGCCCCTATCACTTATAATAACCCTTAGTGTCCCGAACCTAGTGAAAATATTTCTTCTAATGAATTCAAGCATAACTCTAGCATCGCATATTCTAGTAGCTATTGCTTCCACCCACTTATTTGTATAATCTACTGCTATTAGGATATACTCAAATTTTAATGAGTTCGGAAATGACCCTATAAAATCAATTCACCAAACATCAAAATTTCTACTTCTAGCACATTATTCATGGGCATCTCATCCCTTTTAGATATATTTCCTACCCGTTGACATCTATTGCATAGCTCTATGAAAGCTTTAACATCAAAGAAAAAAGAAGGCCAAAAGAAACTTGACTGTAGAATTTTTTGCATAATTTAATTTGCTCCATGGTGACCTCTAACCTCTCTTCCATGATATTATCTCATTGTATCCTCTTGCTCCTCCTTCAGAACACATCTTTTAAGCATTTGATCCAAAAATTTTGATTAAATAGGGGTCATCCCATAAATAATGCCTTGCATCTGCTTTTAGTTTCTTCTTTTGTTGCTAAGTGAAATCTTTTGGAAGGTAACCTTTTACAAGATAATTAACAATATTAACATACCAAGGAGTCAAACTTTTACACGTATAAATAGTACAAATATGTTCATGAAATAGATCAGAAATTCCCCCTTTTCAATATGAGCATGATCCAATCTAGATAAATGATCAGTTATAAAATTTTTAGCTCCTTTTTATTTATCTTTGATTTCGACATCAAACTCCTACAACAGCAAAACCAATCTAATAAGCCTTGGTTTGAAATTCTTCTTAGCAAAAAGGTGCCTTAGAGCCGCATGATCCGTCCGCATCATGACTTTAAAACCAAGGAGGTACGATCTAAATTTCTCAAAAGAAAATACTATCACCAAAAGCTCATTTTTCATGGTGGTGTAATTCTTTTGAGCTCTAATGAGAGTATGAATCATATAGTAAATGGTGTGAAAAATTCTTCCCGTCTGCTAGCCTAAAACTACTTATACTGCATAGTCATTAATATCACATATTGTCTCAAATAGTAAAGTCTAATTTGGTGATACAACATCGATGTTGTGATTAGCCGTTGCTTAAATAAATTGAAAGTTTGAAAATATTTATCATCAAAGTTAAATGTAGCATCTTTAAGCAATAAATTAGAAAGTGGTTTAGCTATTTTAAAAAAAAAATCCATAATAAATCGAAGATAAAAACCAGCATGACCAAGGAAACTCCTAATGCCTTTAACATTAATGGGTGGAGGTAATTTATATAGTAACTTTAATTTTACTTTATCCACTTCAATTCCCTTCTCAGAGGTCTTATGCCCTAGAACCATTTCTTCTCTCACCATAAAGTGGCATTTTTTCCAATTAAGGATAAGATTATTTTCTTGACACCTTTCTAAGACCTAAGTAATATTAGATAAGCATAACTCAAATCATGACCATATGGTGTAAAATCATCCATGAATTTCTCAATAAAATCATAAAAATAGCCATCATACATCTTTGAAATGTGGTTAGGGCATTGCAAAGACCAAATGGCATTCTCCTATATGCAATTGTGTCATAATGGCATGTGAATGTGATCTTTTCTTGATCTTTTGAGGTTATAGGAATTTGCATATATCCTAAAAGACCATCTAAAAAATAGTAAAACCTATTCCCAGCCAACCTTTCTAGCATTTGGTTAATAAAAGGTAAAATAAAGTGATCTTTCCCAGTAGTATTGTTCAATCTCCTATAGTCTATACATACTCTCCATCCCATCACAGTTCGTGTTGGGATGAGTTCATTATTTTCATTAGTCACCATAGTCATTCTCCCTTTCTTAGGCACACATTGGATCGAAATAACCTAAGTACTATCCAAAATAGGATAGATAATAACTATATCGAGTAGTTTAAGTACCTTCTTTTTCACCACTTCTTACATTGCTGGATTTAGTCTCCTTTGGGGTTATACCACCGGTTTGAAATCATTCTTCATAGACGTTCGATGTGTATAATAACTGGGGCTAATTCCCTTCAAAATGGATATCTCCCAACTAATAACTCCTTTGTGCCTTTTCAAAACTTCTATAAGCATTTTCTTCTCCAAACCAATCAAAAGTGTGGATATTATTATTGGTTTTGCATCATTTTCTAAAAATACATATTTTAAATGGGAAGAAAGTTTTAAGTTTAGAATTATTTTCTCCCTTATGAGGGAATGTTTCATCCTCATTTGTTCCTTCCTCATCATGCTTTTTTTCTAGCTCCTCTTCTCTCTTTTCAAGTTTTGACTTATCTTTTGGGTACATTAAACACTCTTAAATCATATCATCCAATATAATCTCTTTTTACTTTTCCTCCACACATTCTTGAACACTATCTATGAAGTAAATGAATTCTTCAAAGTCATAGGAAATGTGCTTTATCACTATATTGGTATTAAAGATCATTTCTTCCTCATTAGACCTTAGTGTAACCATTTGTCTATATACATCTATCAAGGCCTTCATTATGTTCAAAAATGGCCTTCCAACTATCAATGGCACCTTATAATCCTCCTTCATGTCCATTACAACAAAATCAATGAAAAATATAAAATTTCCCACTTTTACCAATAAATCCTTAATAATACCCTTTGGTCTCTTTACAAATCTATCCGCCAATTGTAGTGTCATTTGAATTTCCTTGATATCACCTAAATTAAATTTCTTACAAATTAAATGGGGTATTAAATTAATACTAGCATCCAAATCACATAATGCATGACTAATAAAATTTCCTCCTAATTCAAATGGCAAAGTAAAACTTTCAAGATCCTCTAATTTTTAGGAAATTTTCTCATTATAATTGCATTGTAATTTTCAGATAATTGAATTGTTCCTAAACCTTCTAGCTTTTTTTTATTATAATATAACTCTTTCATAAACTTAGCATATTTGGGCATGTGTAATAAAGTTTCAGCAATTGATAAGTTTACATGCAACTTTTTAAACATGGCTAGAAATCTAATTAACTACTTGTTATGCTTTTCTTTCCTAGCTAGAGATGGAAAAGGTAATTTAGACTCATCAAGCACAATAGAAACAAGTTGTTTCTTACCTTTACTTTTTTTAACAATAGGAGATACCTCATTAGGAGTTTTAGGTTTAGAATTACTTACCTTAGTAGTTGGTTTCACCAATTCTAAAGAAATATTACCATTTTTAGCTTCTTTCACCTTTTTTTAGCTTTTTAAGGTGATTGCCTTCACTTATTCTTTTGGATTTCTATCCATATTAAATGGAAAAGTACCATAAGTCCTATTTGAAAGAGAATTTGCAAGTTACCCTACTTCAGTTTCTAAGTTCCTAATTTAGGCATCTTGATTTCTCATCCAAACATCTTATGATTTCTACCTAGCATCTTAACTAGCCATAAATATGAATTGGGTGGATATAAAACTAGCAAACATTTCCTCTAAGTTGGTTTTCCTATCTTGAATAGGTTGAGGTCTAGCTTGAAAACCTGAGGGTTGATATGGTGGAGCTTGGTATGTAGATGGATAGTGCTATTGGGTTAAAGCTTGGTTTGGTGGAAGGCTGTTACTATAGGTAGCTACATTTTGTTTCAAATGCACTATTTTAGAGTTTATTCTCATTCTCATTCTCATCCTCATTTGATTTTATTTTTCAATTATTTAATAATAATAATAATAATAATAATAATAAAATCAAATATATGTATGTAGACATATAATATTATACAAGAGAATATATATATTTCTAATTCACATATATAATTAAATTATACCCTTAATGGTAATTTTAGACCGGTCAAACGGGTCAAATGGATGGGTTGGTTCAAGTCATTTTCAAGTCTGATTGGTTTGAGTTCGGGTTGGATCGGATTTTGCATCAAATTTACTTTTTCAATATTTGACTGATTGGTTGATTTTTAAATTATCAAATCAACTAGGGCTCGGGTCAATTTTTCGGATCCACCATGAAACTTACTACTTGAAATTCAAAAGATCCCTTGTTTCCGTCAGTTTCTTCTACCACACGCACAAAGAATACATCACAAGAATCACTGTTGTGTTATTTAATAATTAACATCATCATTTTGTCAACTTTAATGATAGAATGAAATATATTTTATTCATCTATATTACAGCTATTGCATTTTTCCGTTTTATAGCTGTATAATGGTGTTAAAATAAGAAAAAGCAAAAGGAATGATTACAGAAAAAAAAGCAGTCAAAGGGAATAATTATAGAAGAAACTATAACAGCTGTACGCTCAACAATTTTTGTTGTTCAAGCAGACATTTCTTATTTAAAATAAAGAAGCTATTCAAAAACAATGTTCTTCAAAGAATGGATAAGATGTACAGAAAAGATGAAATACAAAGCTTAATTATCCCATTCATATCTAACCTTGTTAGTTTCAGACATTTCTTATTAAAAATAAAGAAGTTATTCAAAAACAATGTTCTTCAGATGCCATCATTCAATACACCAGCCATCACTGTAGAAGCCAGGAAAAGCACAGCAGTGCCTCCTAATACCCCCAGTTGAAATGTAATTGTACCCCAAACAAGAACCTGGATATATAAAGCCTCTCCACCGGCAAATGTTTTGGCCTCAGATGTCATCCCTTGAAAATCCTTACTCACGATCATCCCAATGGTTATAAATATAAAAGCAAAAAATGAAACCATTACCTGCTGCTCCAACACAACGTGGAACGATCTTCTTCCTAATAACTTTAGCTCTAAAAGGGCAAAGATGAGCCCATGAAGAGCATATGCCAATATATCCCATACAAATCCCATAATATATTGACGATCACTGATATTGTCATAACTACTAAATTTTTAATAAATATTAATTCTAATTAACATATTTTAAATTAATATGTTAACATACTTAATTTGTCACTTTAATAATAATAATAATAATAATAATAATAATATTATTATTATTATTATTATTATTATTATTAATTAAATTTTTAATTTTTTTAAATAAAATGCTAATTTTTAATAAATATTAATTATAATTAACATATTTTAAATTAATATGTTAACATACTTAATTTGTCACTTTAATTAATAATAATAATAATATTATTATTATTATTATTATTAATTAAATTTTTATTATTTTTAAATAAACTACTAAATTTTTAATAAATATTAATTCTAATAAACATATTTTAAATTAATATGTTAACATACTTAATTTGTCACTTTAATTAATAATAATAATAATATTATTATTATTATTATTATTATTATTATTATGATTATTAATTAAATTTTTACTTATTTTTAAATAAAATGCTAATTTTTAATAAATATTAATTCTAATTAACATATTTTAAATTAATATGTTAACATACTTAATTTGTCACTTTAATTACCGAAGTAATTGTGGTTTCATAGGCAATTTACCTATGAAAATACAATTTCGTAGGCAAATTGCCTACGAAATTATATTTCCGTAGGTAATTTACGGACGAAAAATTTTTCCATAGGCAATTTACCTACGAAAATACAATTTCGTAGGGAATTTCCCTACAAAATTGTATTTCCATAGATAAATTGTCTACGAAATTATGGTTCCGCCGGTAATTTACCTATGGAGAAAAATTTCGTAGGTAAATTTCCTACGAAAATACGATTCCGTCGGTAATTTACCTATGGAACAATAATTTCGTAGGCAATTTCCCTATGGAATTACTATTCCGTCGGTAATTTACCTACGAAAATAAGATTTCGTCGGTAAATTACCTATAGAAACCAATTCTGTCGGTAAATTTCATGTGAAATTTTAGCCGCCAAATATTGGCGCCAAATTTACGATGGATATTTTAAAATCCGTCGCTAATTTTCGTAGGTAAATTGGGTGGTAATATTTCCCTTCATTACTTACGACAGATTTATTATTTCGTAGTAATATATATATTTTCATACACTTTTCCCTACGAAAAATAATTTTTTATCGGTAATTTCCGACGAAAAATATTCCGTCGGTAATATTTCGTCGGTAATTGTGAATTTTTTTGTAGTGTATGCCTCAGGGGCTGGGAGCGCCTGATCTTTCTTACCTTTTGTTGTACTGGTGGGACTGCTGGTAGGCCGTATGCTATCCTAGTCTCTTAGACCATCATCAATCTATACTCCCCTACACAACCCCTTATGGTTGCCACCATCCTTATAGTCCAAGCCATAGATAGGCCTATAAAGTTTTCCTTACACAGCCATGGCCTGAAAAGTCCTCTCATCTCCCCCAAGGTGTTGGAGTAATCAAGTCACTACCCCACTGATGCAAATTTGTGTAGTGGGTTGTGCGGCTCCTTTAACCAGGTTGGCCATGATATTATGGCTGATGCCTTTCTATCTATGCCTATACATGGCCAAAAGTTTAAATATCTCAACCGTATTTACTAACCCTAAGCTACCAATGCTTATGCTTAACCCTTCTCTTAGTAGACAAACCCCTTCTTCAATTGGTAAAGATATAGCCTCGGCAAACTTGTGTTGACTGATGCTCTATGCTTGCTATAAAATCTTAAAAGTAATGACCCTTCCTCTATATCAGGCCTCTAGGAGCCTCCATAGTGCAATACTATAGTTAGGAACTCTCTGATTACCTTTGGATATGTCAAAAAGGAAGGGATAAAAAAGTTGATCCACTCGGCAACAGTTAACAACTTATAAAGCTCATGTAGCATCCCTATCTATTGTAGGAGCTATCATGACATAAACCAGCTAGCTCAATACTGGACTCGAGCTAGAGCCTCATAACTCTATCTCTCATGCACCATCATCCACTCAAGTTTTGGTGGAGCAGCAGTAAGTCGTGGCTTGTGACATGGTTCCATCTAAAAAAAATTGCAATAGTTAGTGTAGACACCATGATCCAAGGTAGCCTAGATCAAGGTTACCCAATGATGAGGAAAATAGAATATTTCTAATGATAAGGTTCGGATCTCGAAGCTTAGATTGTAATTTTTTCACTTTTTCTCAAAGATTTTCATATTTTTCAAAGTATTTTTGAATATTTTCAAACGTTTTAGTAAAATGTACATACAAACCTGATTTTGGATAGTTAGTGGTGACAGATGGCCTTCTGTCACCTAAGGGGTACCCACTTATGGATCCATTTCTCTTGTGTAGTCTAAACTAGGGGATTTTTAGTAATTTAAGGGTTTAGTGATGAGGGATGCCCATCCCTCACTCGAAACCTAGATTTCCAAGATTTTCCCATGTTTTGAAAAGGGGAGTTATCTCCAAAGATAAAGGCATATTTAAAGGGATTGATCTATAGATTTGAAAGGATTGAAGTAGGATTTCAACTTAAATTCCTCTTTAGGTATTTAATCCTAAATCTATAATTTTGAAAGGGGGGAATCATTCATGGAAAGAGTGACCATTAAAGGAAGAGAATTATTTCTTTCTCTCTCTAAGTTTTATGCTTTATAAAGCTTTTATTGAATACACAAATACACAAAAATTATTTTTATAATTTATTTTGGGAATAAGGATCATGATTTAGAGTAAGAGATCTGGAGTACAGAATCAATAGAGTCAGAATATCTCCTAAGAGTAATATTTTAGGCTCTTTCTATCATATCACTTTCTCTCTAGATTTTATTTAAGCATGATTATTCAATTCTTTAATCCATGTTTACAAGTTTTAATCATTTTATTTGAGTAATATGCACATTTATGGAGTTGTGTTTCATTTCTGAATCATTTAATTTGCTAGAAGCATGATAGGTTTTTTGTGTATTCCTCCATTGTTGTTTAACTCAAGCTTTTATTTTGATTCTTTGCATAATGTAAATGCATGCTTATTTGCATGTTTTATTTACATTTCATTGTAAAAGCATGTTTTGACATATTTCAGTCTGTATAAATGCATTTTATAGCCTAAAAACTCTCTTGCATGTCTTTTTGTAATTTTCCTTTGTTTCTAAAAATTCTATTTTTGTCCAGATGTGGCAAATGGGAAGAAGGAGTGACGGACACCCGTCCCTCACCTAAGAGGCAGGACATCCCACCTTCATCTCCCTATTTATCCCTCACTCTTCATTTTGGTTTTCCCTTACCATTTTGGTCATCTGTCATTATTTTGAGGCATTATTTTTTGTATATTTTTGGCCTTTATGCATTTTTGGGATCATATGTTTATCTAACAAAATATTTATGCATATTTTCCATATTTTCTAGTTCTGTATAGTATATTTTTATGACTGAAATTATTTTGTATGTGCAAATATTTTGTAATTATTTTTGTTGTTTTTTTGTATGCATTGTATTTGCTTCATGGTGATTTTTTTCTAGTAAATTGGTGCATTCATGTTTCAGAGGATTTGTGATCCTTTTTACATGAAAAATCATGTTTTCCTACTGGTCTCTATTCCTCGGTGATGCTGATTGTTTATTCTATTCATTTATTATGTTTTGCTTGATTATTTTATTGGTTTTGTCATTATTTATTGTTTGTTTTTTTTGACATATTATTTTTTTAGGGTTGTAATAGTTTGTTATAAAAGAAATTTTCAAGCACGCTGAAATAAAAGACACTTAAAATGTTTTCTACCTAATGAATTGGATTTTTCATAGAAAAACAAAGACCAATGTCCAATTTTAAACCCGAAATTCACAATGAAAGTGTTTTGTAAATATGCATAAGGGAACCAAAGTTCACACCCCTAATTAACTCCCCGTTTTATATATGTATATGTATTGTTCTTCTTCTATATTATTCTTGGGATGATTTGCCTATTTAATAATTTAAGTTGGACTTTATTTACTACTTTCTTTACTTGATGGGATTAATTTTAAAACTTAATTATAAATCGATACCTAACCCAAATGCCTCATAAAAAGGATGTCCCGAACACCAATCTCTATCTTAGTATCTAAGTAAGGTTGATAATTGATTCTAATGTTTTATTGGGTGGTGATTCCATAACACCTGCTTCTTTGAGCCCACTTATAGATACCTTTCATGGGTTGACCATCAGCAATATGTTAGATTTAACCTTTTCATTGTGAAATAGCTTATTCATGATAAAAGTGAGCCTCTTCCAATCTCAAACACTAAAATAGGCCTTCGAGAATGAACTCGAAAGCAAGTGAAGGCTCTAACGTGCATCACAGTGGAAAATCCATTGGAAAAAAAGAGACCTTACTCTAAAAAAGCATTTTGGTTAAGTTATTTATAATTAGGTTTGTTGTTAACCCTATCTCTTTTCTAAATTTCATTTCTTGCATACATTAGAGCCTTAGAATTAAGTTAAGCATCCCCTTTAGCCTTAGTACTATCCTGAATCATACCTTACATTCACTCAATGTAAAGAGGTGTTAAGGAGACCTAACAGCCCCAAGTCTAGTAACAAATGGTATATAAAATGGTGACCCATTGGTCATTATGCTCATGATAAGCTAGACCTAGTGATAGGTATCATGCTTGGGTAGCCTAAAGTTTCATCACCCTTGACTCAAACCCATATAAAGATAATAGCAACTTTCAATAAGTTGTATAACCATAATAATCTTTTGCTTGCTATATGGACCTTTATATATTAACCAAACTCAAACAAATTAGGAGGGTTCCAGTCAAAGGCTGCTATAACCCTGACAAGCCCAAATCGATTTGTATGAGTAAGTCATAATATATATTAGTCAAAACCTATATGCCTATACTTTCAATTAAAAAGGTTATGTTGCCGGCCCATGCACTTTTATTGGGTACCCTGTTGACCTATGGGCTAAGCCCACTTAGGGAAGGATAACTTGACCTCCTCTATAGGAGTAAATAAGGTTAGAAAGGCTATTGTTATACTTATATGTGGTTATGATTGACATCTAACCAAATCATGCATTGCATTTATGAATCACATATATACCATGCCCATACATCATTTACCATGCATAACTCTTAACTCTGATTCTTGCAACCATTATAGAATCATCTAAGTTGTCCAAAGGGTCAAATGGTTGCCTAGTTTGGAGATCTATATCCAGCCTACTGAGATCAGATTTGAGTTTAAATTTGGGATCGAAAGTTAATTTTTAGTTAGGTTCGAGCCAGTTATTAGAAAGCAGTTAAGGAATAAGTTCAAAAATGGCAAACGATGAGGTTAATGAGATCAAAAGGGAAAATGAAATTGGAAGAGTGACTAATGACACTACTATTAGGTTTCTATTCTTGAGAGAAAAGGTGAATGTTACTTCTATTAGACTTTTGACAGTGTGGGATGACTTGGATCAAAGAATGGATAGAAATTATAAGAGTTTAAGGAAAGAATATTGGCCATAATTGGTGATATGTTGGCTTCTGTAGCACCTGTTGTTAGAACTCATCTTGTAGCACCCGTTCAAGAGCTAGCAGAGGCAATTCATATTGGGAACACTGCTGCAGCTGATACTACTATGCTTCGAGACCCACCAAAAAAGGGAAAGAAGGAACAATCCTGAGGACAATTTCATAAAAGAAGAGGATGAGGAATATATCCCTCCAATGATGAACATAAGGATAAGGGGCCCTAGTACTAAGGATCTAGCTTTAAAAAAGATTGAGGAAAAGATTGAAGTTATATTTAGACTACTATCTACCGGTAGGGGGATGAAACCTAAAGATAGAGATTTGGATGGAGATGAGTCGTTGCCCCAAAGGTTCAAGATGCTTGATTTACCAAGGTTTGATGGCACTTTAAACCCTTTAGCTCACATCAAACAATACACATTGATCATGAAGGGAACCACTTTATCAAAAAAGTAGAAGGTGGAGTATTTTTTCTTAAGTTTGACTAAGCCTACAATAGACTGGTATCATACATTAGATAAAAGATAAATAAGATTGGGATTTGCTAATCGAGGAATTCTTTAAATAATATGATTATATAATAAGGATGGAAGTCACCCTAAAGGGCCTTAAATTACTCCAGCAGAAGCATGATGAATCTTTACACAAGTATCTCAACAGGTGGAGGAATAGAGTGATTAAGATGAAAAGAAAGCCTGACGTAGTTGGTCAACTCATATTGTTCATCAAGAACGAAAGTCCATATCTAAGAGATGGTTTGAAGATGAAGGGTCTAAAAGATTAGGAATCTCTAAAAGATATAGTTATAGAAGTTGAAGGAGAGTATTTGGCCAGAAGGGCAAGTATAGAGAATGCAAGAAGGAATTTCAGTAATAACATGGATATTAGCAATAGTAGTGTGTAGAATAAAGCTAGAAGGACCATAGAGGTGTCCACTATAGAGGTTAGTCATAAATACTATTCTAACCTAAGGAAATCACAATATTTGAATTTAAAGTGATTGGCTAAGAAGGGAAAGTTTCAACCTTTGCTACCTAAGCTTGCAAAGATTCAAGGGTTGTCATACCATAGAGAAGACTGATATTGTGCATACATCAACAAACGAGACATTCAACTTATTATTACCACACATGGAGGAATAAGATCCATGATTTCATAGATAGCAAGCAAATTTTTGATCCATAGAAAAGGGATAAGAAAAAGAAGGGAGATTATAATGCCATGCCTCCTCCAGTATACATGATTGGGTTAAGCTTGCCTAAGTGGTATGTGATACAAGATTTTTGTGGGAATGAATACTTAGCCATTACTCGCTACACCCTAAAAGTAACAAAGCTAATTTAGGAAAATTGACAAGTTTCTATGATTAACTATTGGGATACTCCCACAGAGAGTGAGGATGAAGGGACTTTACTTCCCGTTGATATCTAGAGCTCAGCCAATGAACATAACAAGGAAGTAGAGGAAGAGAAGGTAGTCAAGGCGGTCATAAAGAGTGAAAGAGTAGCCCTAGATATTGAAAGGTAACTAGCTCCTACTGCTGCATCTACAGAAAAAGAAATTGAGGATGATCATATCATTAAAAAGCTAAAGAAGACACAAACTTAGATAGGTATTTGGGATTTGTTGAAGCAGTCTCCTTTGCACAGATAGAAATTGGTAGAGGCTTTGATCGATGCTACTGTTGCCACCACTATCTTGCCATCTAAATTTATAAACTTAGTTAAAGGAGGAACTGGATAGAATGTAGTGTACTCAAATGTTGGCTTCCCTATAGAAGAAAAGAGCCATAATCATCATTTCTACATCAAAACTCTAGTCAATGGAAAACATACAAATTATACGAAGGTAGATGATAGGTCCTCCATTAATGTGTATCTTTAAATGGTAATTTTTGCTTTTGGATTGAATGAGAACATGTTAAGCAAGTCTGATCTCACTATTTCTACCTATGACAATTCGAAGAGGCAGGCTGCTAGGGCATTTAAGGCTATAATGAAGATATAGCCTATTGAGATAGAGCCTGAGTTTGTAGTGCTGTCCATCACAACAAATTTTTCTATATTTCTTGGAAGACCATGGTTTCATAAGCAGAAAGGAGTAGTATCCACCTTGCATCAAATGATTAAAATTCCTCATAATAGGCAGGTGGTTACTACCAAAGCAGCAAGGGAGAATCAAGTGTCTATGATTGAAATAGCCAAATAGCCTTTCAATGGGTTTCATATGGCACTGATAAATGATGAAAAGAATAAGGGTAGTTTTCCAGATAATCCTCAGGTGATTAATATGCTTAAGAAAATGAATTTTCTACCTGATGCTGGTTTAGGCAAGAATTCTCAATGACCTTAAACCACTATAGCTGTTAAGGGGCATAAAGATAAGAAAGGGTTAGGTTTTGTAGGTTCCAGCAAGAATGGTAAGAAGAAGGAAATAGTGAAGGGGATCCCTTACATTTCTCAGAGTTTTGTGTCAGCCTTGAGTCTTTGCTTATATTGTGGAGAGAATAAGCCTCAAATGATAAAAGGTGAGCTAGTGATAGGGTTTGGGCTGTTCAATGATGTCTTCAACTTGGAAAAAGGAATCATCAAGCTAATTGAGGGTTTTGGGGATGAAAAGATCAGGTTGCACCATTCAGTCTAGGAAAAAAAACCAGAGAAAGTCCTGATAGAGAAGCTACTTATTACTTAATTGAAAGGCGAAGAGAAAATAAAGGCAGATGAACCATCCAAAGCTGGTTCAGAGATTAGAGAGGCATCTGATGCTAACAGGATTGAAGATGACACTTTTATTGATGTTGTTTATGTTCCTAAACTTTTTGATGAGAATAATGTTTCCTCTTTTGATTGCATTAATAAGATGAACAATTTTGCTTACTTGTGTAATGTTTCTTCTAATTTCAATATGCATGATCATGAGCATAAAGCATTCATATTTAACATTAACTCAACAAAAACATGTTCATTTAATCTCAGAACTAATGAAATCCAAAAAAAATTATCAGCATCAGATATAACTCCTGAAGAGAGAGAAAAATTTAAGAGAATATTAAAAAACATGAAAAACTCTTTGTCTAGACC
The DNA here is from genome assembly GCA_037975025.1 of Excoecaria agallocha. Lineage (NCBI taxonomy): Eukaryota > Viridiplantae > Streptophyta > Magnoliopsida > Malpighiales > Euphorbiaceae > Excoecaria > Excoecaria agallocha. The sequence continues at coordinate 105,865,687 of CM075806.1, read as the reverse complement.
TATGAAGACATGCCAGGAATAGATTAAAAAGTTGCTGAACATGCCATTCTATCATACCCAAGGTATAAAACAGTCAGGTAGAAGCTTAGAAGACTTAGCACAGAGTGGGTTGAGAAAGTCAAATATGAGGTCAGAAAGCAAATAAAGGCTATGTTCTTAGTAAAAGTGTAGTATCCTACATGGTTGGCAAATGTAGTCCCTATAGAAAAGAAAGATGGAAGAGTTTAGGTCTATGTAGATTATAAGGACTTGAACAAAGCTTGTCCTAAGGATATTTTTATTACCTCACATAAATGTTCGAGTTGGTGGCTCAACCGCTTATGCCATGTATAACTTTGTAGATAGATATGCTGGGTATAATCAAATTTTGAACAAGATAGTGGATAGGATCAAAACAACTTTTATAATGCAAGTGGGGGACATATGCCTACTGAGTCATTCCTTTTGGACTCAAAATTATAGGTGTTACCTAATAGAGGATGCCTATAAGAATCCTAGATGACCTAATCCATCAAGAAGTAGAGGTGTATGTAGATGACATGATTTTTAAGTCAGTTACCTATGAAGGATATTTTGAGGCACTAGAGAAGTTCTTTAAGAGGATTAGCAAGTATAATCTTCACATAACCCCAAGAAGTGCATTTTTGAGGTTACTTCAAGTAAACTTTTAGGCCATATGGTAAGCCAGAGAGGCATAGAAGTAGATCCTGACAAGGTAAAAGCCATTAGAGAGATACCAATACCCCAGAAGGAGAAGGAATACAGAGGATTCTTGGGTAAGACTCAGAACATAAGTAGGTTCATCGCCAAGTTAACTTCAATTTGTGAGCCAATCTTGAAGTTATTTAGGAAGGACCAACTAGTAGTCTAGAATGAAAATTGTTAGAAGGTATTCGATACCATTTAGGAGTATTTATTACATCTACTAGTACTGAGATCACTTCAAGCAGGTAGACCTTTAATTTTGTACTTAGCAATAGAAGATAGTTTAGTAGGAGCCATGATGACATTAAAAGATGATTTTAGGATTAGGTATGTAGTGTACTATCTCAGTAAGACATTTTTTCCTTATAAGACGAAGTATATAGAATTTGAAAAGACCTATCTGGTAGTCATTTGGGCATCAAAAAATTTGAGACATTACTTCCATTCTTACAGGGTATAAATTATGGCTAAGAAAATCCCCTTAAGTACTTACAATAAGCTCCATTGCTATTAGAAAAGATAAGAAGGTGGTTAATCCTCTTGTGGGAGTTTGATATAGAAGAGTTTGATATAGAATACATCACTAGAAAAACCATCAAAGGAAGAGTAGTAGTGGAGTTCCTAGTTGATCAACCTTTAAAACGAGAAGAGGTAACTTATGAGTTTCTCAATGAACATATTGCAGCCATAACAGTTTAGGGATGGCGTATGTACTTTGATGGAGTTGTGAATAACGAAAGAGCAGGAGTAAAAGTTATCTGATCACCTTAAAGGGGGAAAAATTACCACTAGTCAATAAGTTAAGGTACAAAGCCATAAACAATGAAACAGAGTATAAAACATGTGTTTTTGAGTTGGAAGCCTTACTGGCTATAGGAGCAAGGTCTGTAGAGATATTTGGAGACGCATCTTTAGTGATTTACCAAGTAAGGGGTGATTGGCCAGCAATAGAAGAACATTTATTGCCTTACCTCAGACACCTAAAGGTTTTGAGCAGTTAATTTGAAGTTTGCACTTTTAGCTTTATGCCTAGGGAGGAAAACCAGTTAGTAGATGCCTTTGTTACCTTGGTGTCCATATGGGATAATTCAAAGGGAGTAATTATGAAGCCTATGTTGATTTCAAGCTTCAGTAAGCCATACATTAAAAGGGAGTAAGTCATGGACATTGAGGTGGATGATGGAAAACCTTGGTACTTTGACATCCGAAATTACCTAAAAAAGTCAGTGTTTCCTGAAGAGGCTACTAAGAAAGACCAAAGATTGATTCATAAGTTGTCAACTCAATTCATTACTGTAGAAGGAGTTCTTTACAAAAGATAGCTTGACGAAATCTAGCTAAGATGTTTGGATGAAAAAGAAACGAAAAAGGTAATAGAGGAAGTACATGTAGTAGTGTGTGAAGCCTATATGAATGGTTTAGCCTTAATGAAGAAAATCATGAAGCAAGGCTTATTTTGGCTTATAATGGATATTGATTACTCTAAGTATGTCAAAGAGTGCCAATTATGCCAATAGTATGCTGATTTCAATCACTTTCCTGTTTCTAAATTGTGCAATATCTTGTTACCATGGCTATTCACTTTATGCAGAATAGATATCTAGGTAATGATCCATCTTCCTACCTTAAATGGATACAGATTCATTATAGTACCCATCGACTACTTTACCAAGTGGTTAGAAGCAAAATCTTTCAAAAAGGCAGATGCACGTGATATGGCTAAGTTCATTGAAAGAAATTTAATATACAGATATAGGTTACCTTATCATGTGATATCAGACAATAAGCTACAGTTCTCAAGAGAAACTAAGCAAATTCTCATCAAGTATAGGGTTTAGCATCATAATTCTTCTCCTTATAGACCATAAGTAAATGGAGCAATCGAAGTAGCCAATAAGAATGTGAAAAGAATTTTGGCCAAAATGGTTCGAACTTATAAGGATTGGGCTAATAAGCTACCTTTTGCATTATGGAGTTATAGGACCATAATGAGGACTTCAATAGGAGCCACTCCATTCTCTTTCATCTATAGAATAAAAGCAATACTACTAATAGAGATTGAGTATCAATCTTTAAGGTTTATTTTGGAAGCCAATGTACCAAAAATAGAATGGGCTAGACATAAATTATCCTAGCTTAACTTGTTAGATGGAGAAAAAATTATGGCTTATTATCATAATTAGGTCTATCAAAAGAGGATAGCTCACTCATTCGAGAAGAAAGTTAGGAAGCACCCATTGAAAGAGGGAGACATAATATTTTAACAAATGAGGACCAAAAATGCTAGATATCCGAGGAAAATTTAGACCCACATTGGAAAGACATTTTATGCTTAAGAAGCTACTATCTAAAGGTACCACTATTTTATCCAATAGCGATGGCAATGAGTTTAGGGAACCTGTGAATGCCAAAAGACTAAAAAGAGAAAAAGAAGATAATAAATACCCCACAGGTTGAAAACCAGGAAAACGGTGGACTTGCTAAGATTGGGAGCCTCATAAGGGTAAAAATCGAAAAAAGGCATCCTAGGAAAAATTAAAGGTTGAGAGAAAATAATCAATCAATAAAACCTAAAAGGGCTAATTGATGACAGGAGTTATGATGCCTATAAAGTTTAATTTTGAGATTGAATAATATTTTTTATTGAGATAAAGTCAAATACTAATCATGTGTACCAAAATAAGAAACAAATGTCATACATGTATTAACAAATATCATCTAAACATTCAAAAATAACATATTCTTATCACATGTTTAATGAAAGCAAAAACAATATCTATGTAGATGTCTAAACCTAATCTATCAATATCACATCCCTTTGCCTTTCCAAATGCATCAAATGTGAGAGTCTGCTGTCAATAGCTGGACTAGTAACCCATATCTTGTAAGCATCTAAAGTGGTGAAATCAGGAGCATTAGGGTCAAGGATGGTAAACCTCATAGAAAGCTAAGCCCAGATCCTCTAATAATACTCTATCAGGAAATGAGTAGTGAGGATGCCACCATAAAAGCCCAGTGGATGGCTCATAATATCCTGTTGACCCTTAAACTATCGAACACAGTGGGCAGCAACATAAAAGATGGCACGATGTAGTCCACATAAAGGAACACACCCTGAATCTCCATCCCTAACCATAGAAGTGATAGGCAGCCAAGCTAAATACAATATCATCTATCCAACTAGCTAGCCAAGCAAATCCCTCTTGGACTATCAGAACTCATGCTGCAAATGTCGAAGTATGATATGCCCCAAAAGGTAAGTCCATGTAACTATAACTCAATGAGGAAGATCTAATAATAGCTTCAGCTTCTCACAAAGCCACACCTAAAAAAAAGCTGCTGGAGTGAGTTGGGTTCCTTTTAGGCAAAAATAAGGCATAGAGATACATGAAAATTTGAAAGGATGTGTATTTTAATAAGAAAAGCTAGTATGAAAATCCCCAAGGGGAATACTACCTTTAAAATTAAGGACATACATGGAGTAGAAAAGGGCTACCAGTGAGAAAAGAGTTAGAGTGATGACAAACTAAATCCAATTCGATAATGGTCTCTACCATAATCAAAGGAAATAGGCTACTACCTTAATATATACCATCCACAATGCAAAATAGCTCATAGTCCACGATCATGGGATCCTCACTACGCACCAACAAACATCAGATAAAACAACATAGTAGTACCACATCAGACCAAATGGTAGGAACATCATCAAAGTTAGTAAGGACATCAACTAGTAGCTCTAAAGGAAATTTCCTCCCAAATGGAACCAGACCTCGAGCCTCAGTAGGAAAAACTTTGAGAAAATGAATTACCTTTTTATGATATCTGGAAATAAGAGAAGGTAGATAGGAGGGATACCAAGATCAAACCTAATGTCGAATATAGTAGTGAACTCTTCTGGCGATATAGCTTCTAATGAGTAAAATGAAATGCATGAAGCCTCGAACCTAGTAACAGGCAACAACAAGTAGCAATTTCCTATCCAAGGTTATTCTTCTAAAACATTTCATACCAAAATACTACCTAATGATCCACCCATGTTTTTAAATTATATAACAATCGATGCAACTTCATAAGTCCAGTTTTCATGGTTACATAAGGTTTGAAAAGAATAAATAATAATAAATAACTGAAAGAAAAATAGATAGAAAAGAAAATAAAAGAAAAGAAAAGAAGAGAAAAAATAATACCTGAAAAGCTTCCAGGAAGGTGAACAGTCAAAAGCATAAAATCAAGGAAATGAGAACTATTTATAGAAAAGTGATGAAGGATGGCTATCCCTCATGACTAAGCAGCCACGGGCTGCCCGTCCCTCACCCCTGAAATGCCAAAAGTCACATTTTGCATATCCTATGCATTGTATGCACATAGTATTGCATTTGTCTTTACTTATGTTTTACAAGAAATTTGAAAGGCCTGATGATTAAAATATGCAAATCTAAAGGTTCTGGAATACAAAAAGTCATCTGCCTCGAAAGGCGCTTAAATTTCAAAGGGTATTTTAGACTTTTGTAAAATTGTATATTAAAATATAATTAAAACCTATGAATAATGCAAAATATAACCTATAAAACAAGCCTTCATAATGTTGATGGATAGAAGATGAAAAGTTGATGAAAATGGTCAAAAATCGATGAAAACAGAGTTAAAATGGGAAAATTAGTAAAAAAAATTAAAATTAGAGGGCATTTTGGTCATTTCTACCTAAGGGATGGGACACCTTATCCATCCCGTCCGTTGCTCAACAATGGATAGGCTGCCTTTCCTTGCTCAATTTTGGCCATATAAAGGCCATTTTCTTTAGTTTCTGACCAAATTTATTTTTTTATTACTTTTAAGCTTCTCTCTTCTATTTTTCATCCCTTTTCTTTCGTTCGATATCCAAATCATGACTTGTTTACACCTATACACTTCTAGGAGCGAGGCACACTTCAGGGAGCATCCTTTTTCTCCTACTTCTTCCATTTCCTTTCATCTTCTACAACTAAGAAACATTTAGTAATTTTTATTATTATTATCCTCCTTTATTACTTCACTTCTTAGTTAAAACATAGATTAGGCTAGAAGACTTTAATTTTTAGGCATGATAGGCATAAGCACTTGTTATTGTATCAATATTTATTGTTATGCTTGTTCTTTTAGTTTGAAAATGATTAATGCCTTATAGTTTAAGTAACATAGTGCAAATATCAAACTTGCTTTGCATGACACTATAAATAATCAAAATACACTATGTATATACACGTGAATCTATAACATTATGTTTTTAGAAAGAAATGTATATAATCTTTGAACTTTAAATGCACTTTTTATGTTTTCCATTACACCATGCATGAATAATTCAAGTTTATGATTGTTTGGCGGCCTTAATGGTTTGTGGCTTGTTGTGTGTTGTTCAAATACAATTTTTGGTGTAGAGATGCAGTCACATTCCTAACTGAAATACTGCTGATTTTTTTCATACTTTAGCTATTCTCATAAAGCATAAAATGTTTATATTTGTATTGTTTAGCAGCCCTAAGGGTCTGCGAAGATAACTCAATGGGAGCTATAAAGGCATAAGAGGATGATTTCGAGATTGAGTACATTATGTATTATCTCAGCAAGAAGTTTTTTCTATATAAAGCTAAGTCTGTGAGAGTAAAGAATATTTACTTATAAATCATTTGGGCCTCTAAAATATTAAGGCATTACTTTCATTCATACCAAGTATAAGCAATTAATACTTGAAAAAATAGGCTAGGTTTCTAGTGGAAGTTCAATATCTTATTTGGTTAGCAAATTTAGTTTTGGTGGAAAAAAAGAATAGGAGAGTTCGAGTCTATGTGTATTATTGGGATATAAATAAAGCCTATTCGAAGGATATTTTTTGCTTCCTTACATGAATGTCTTGGTAGATAGTATAGCTACCTGGGTAATGTATAGTTTTATAGATGGGTATATTAGATACAACCAAACTATAAACAAGATTGTGGATAGAATCAAGATAAAATTTATCACTGATTGGGGCACGTATGCTTATTAAGTCATGTCATTCAGACTAAAGAAGGCCAGTGCTACTTACCAAAGAATGGATACAAAGATCTCAGATGATCTAATTCATAAGGAAGTGGAAGTATCCATTGACGATATGATGATTAAATCAGCAACTCATGAAGGCCACTTTGAAGCTTTAGAAAAGTTCTTTCAAAGGATTAATAGTTACAAGCTTCATCTAAACCTAAAGAATGTGTGTTTAAGGGTAACTTTAAAGAAGCTCATAGGACATGTTGTGAGCCAGAGAGGAATAGAAATAGACCCTAACAAAGTGAAGGCTATTAGAGAAATATTTGTGCCATACAAAGAAAAAAGAAGTTCGAGGATTTCTAGGGAGACTTCAATACATTTGTTAGTTCATAGCTAAGCTAACTTTAACTTGCTAACCTATTTTCAAACAGCTTCAAAAAGATCAGCCAGTAGTTTGGAATGATGATTGTCTAGTAGCTTTTGACACAATTAAGGAATATATTCTACATCCATCAATGTTGAGACCACCAAAAGCTAGGAAGCCCCTAATTTTATATCTAGAGATAGAAGATAGCTCAGTGGGAGCTATGATGGCATAAAAGGATGATTGTAGGATTGAGTATGCTATGTATTATCTCAGTAAAAAGTTTCTGCCATATGAAGCTAAATATGTGAAAGTAGAGAAGATTTGCTTATAAGTCATTTAAGCCTCTTAAAATTCAAGGTACTACTTTCATTTATATAGGGTACAAGCAAAAGCCAAGCAAAATCCTCTTAAATAATTGTAGGAAGCACCTTTATTGCTAGGAAAAATGAGTAAATGGCTAATTCTCTTGCTGGAGTTCTACATTAATTCTTGCCTTTTTTTCTTTCTTTTTGTTTTTCCTATTTCCTCTATCATTTTTCCTTTCACGTTCGTCGCTTCCTTTCATCTATTTTTTTTCTTTTTTTTTTGCTTAGTGTTTTTTCCTTTTCCTAATTACTATCCTTTTTTTAATTACTCTAATTAATTAGAGATTTGGATAAAGGCCTTTTCTATTATCATACATACCATATCGGTAATAAATGTAGCCTAACTACCAAGCCTTTACATCCATTACTGAAGAATATATCTGTAACGCCCCAAAAACAAATTTGGATTGATTATGTTTTTAGGTTTTAATTTAATAATTGTTAATTAAAATATGTTGTGAAAATTTAATTAAAAAAAAAAAGAAATGTGTGGTTGAAAATAAGAAAAGAGAATTATTGAGATTTGTTTTATATGGATGTGTGGTTTAAATTTAAAGAGGAAAAGAAAAGAGATTAGGGGATAAAAACAAAAGAGGGTTGTGTGTGGTTTTAAAAAGGAAAAGAAATGAATAATAAAAAAAGAAGAAGAGTGAGATCGAGGAAGGGAGAAGCGGGAAGGGGCGCCTGGTCTGGCCGCCGCTGCTCGACGCCGGCGAAGGCGGCATAGATCATCGCCGCCCACCGTCTTCCAATCCTCCGTTAGCAGTGTCGTCCTCCGGTGGCTCTTTTCCTTCCGTTTTGCTCATCACCACCAAAACTCAAACTCTTCTCTTTTTCTCTTCTTTCCGGTGAACTGGTCGGCGTTGGAAGAGAGTGACAACACCGGTGGGATCATGAGGCTGAGGCGGATCTTCCAGTGCCCTCCGATCGTCCTCACTCGCTGGCAAAGTGTAGATCGGAGCATGTGGTAACCGACGGTTCTAGGTGGTTTTTCGGCCAAACCATGATGTTTTGAGGCGCGTGAAGACCACCGGAAAGTTACTGGCAACTCTGGCTTCAGGTGGGAGGCTTCAGCGGGTCTCCGGTGAGGCGTCGGCAAGGCTCCAGTGAGGCTCCGAATAAGCAGATTGGAGAGAGCATTCTGGGCTTCGACACTACTGTATAGGAACTATTTTAATAAATTGATTTTTGTGTATAGTTTTGAAGATTGTTTTTATGTTGTTATGGCCAAGTTATCAACCAAACTAGAAGCTTCCACAAAGTGTATCGTTAGTGAGCTAATTATGTTATTATTAAGCATCTAATTTGGTAAAGGAAATACTTAAGAAGGCAATTATATAATGACATCACCTATGGATAGTTTACTATTGAAATAATCAGTTCATGGTTGATTATTATAATTTGACCTAACAAACACTAGTTTTTGTAAGAAGTTTTTCATGGGAAAGGGATAAATGATTATGTATTAAGCATTTCGGCAATGTGCTATTTTCTGCTAGTCACTTTATGCTCTGTCTGAACTTAGATTTGTATACGAAATTGAAAGTATAATAGTTGCAGTGAATTTAATTAGGCTGAACTAGGCGAGATAGAGTTTGAGTTCAATTTGAATTAAGTGTTAATGGTATAATTTAATAAATAATGAATTATAATTATTAATAGAAGTGTCGTTGAATTTGGTTAACATGGAACTAAGGGAAAAATCTATTGATATATATAAATAGAATATCTGTTATCCTTTGAAGTTTGTGAAATGAGTTGTAAAAAGAATGCAGTCTTACAGTTCCTTGGTTATAAACTAAATAAGTTAATTAAATTATGTGTTAAAGGTTTATCTTTGATATCATTATTAAATTTAATGTAGTGGTTTACTAATCACTGTACTAGGCTTTGCCTAGTTGGAAAGTATAAAGGGAATTCATGATTGAGTTATCAATAGAAATGTTTCAGATCCTTACCAATTGATTTTGAAATTATTCATTGGTAATGAAATTATACGTTGCTACTTTGTTTAATGTATTTGTTGAGTTTAATTAAGAATTTAGCTAACATGTTTATTTGAAAGATGTATAAATAAAAATCTAGGTTATGCTATTAAACGTTAATAGAGAAATTTTAAAAGCTAATGATTAATTTGGCAATAAAAAGTATAGTTTTTGCCAGTTGATTTATGATTGGACTTAGATAGCTAAAGAATCAATATTATTAAGATTGTTCTTGAATAAGTTTAATTTGAAATATGATGGCATAATGATATATAGATATACTATATGAATATATGATTTGATACAACTATAGTATAGTAAGAGATCTATTATAATAATAAGAAATTATATCAAATAGTCGTTATTGCTATCATTGCATAACTTCCAGTTTAGTAAAAGAAAGGTGACTAGGTAATGAGGGTTAACATTTTAAGAAATTAGTTATATGTATAGTATTTGATTAAGACAAAAAGGAATAAGAGATAACTCTTTGGAGATAGTTAAAATTAACTTAAGTTTTATTCTCATTTCTTACTATAAAACTTGTACAAGTATCGGATTAGGAAGTATTTTAACCTCATATATGTTATTATCTTTCATGATGCAATTTGCTAAGATATTAAACAAAGAAGTTATTTGATACGTAAGAGATCATGATAGAGTAAAAAGATGATTATTTGGAATTTAATATACGGTAATTGAAGATTATAATGTCATAATACAAAACAAGTGAGAATGTAACTAATATAGTAGTAGGCTATTAGTATAAATGTGATACAAACATGTAAAGAATGGAAATACCTTAAAATATGATGAATTGAGAAATATTGAAAAATACTCGTTTCTTTATGAATCTTCGTTTAATCCTTGAATAACACAAATGAATATCATTATTATAAATGGAGTAGACATAGTTTTATGTTTACGCTGTTATGGTATCATGAGAAAATCAACGATTAAATGCTATGCACTTACATGTGTTTGCTTTAATATATTGATGTTTTAAGGTTATGTATTTAGATATGTGATTATGACATTGAACTTATATGCATCTATAGGCGCTAAAACAATATGAAATGGTGTAGGTAGATATTGATCTCAGATTTGTAACCGAATATATGTATTTGAGGTATTAGTTGAGTATATATGTGATGATTAAATTGAGTACTATAGAGCAGGTGAGATGGCTATAATGAATCATGCAGGTACGTCTTTCTGAAATGACTATATGTTTATGTGCTATTTTAGACGCTTATAGTGGATGTGATTATATATATGATTTCATCTTTATGAAAGCAGTCTAGTAATGCATAAACTATTATGACAAGTATAAGTATTAGTAAAATATGGCTATTAGAAAGTTTAAAAGTAATTTGAAAGAATGTATGTTAAGAAAATTCCTTTGATGACTGAAGAGTAATTTAAAGAGAAATTGCTGAATTATTGTGAAATAATTCATGACATAAGTGAATGATGGTTCACAAACTGTACAAAAATATTGAATGTTCTGAATAACTGTATTATCTGGATTGAAATGATGATAAAGTTGATAAATGTACTGAAAGTAAGTGATCTTTTGCGCCCTTAGAAAATAGTCTGACAGTAAAAACTAGCTCAGGATATAATTGGCTAGCCATAGGGATTCTGTACCGCGGTGCAAGTCATGGCGACTTGCTTAGTTATGGTAGGATCACTGATCTCCATAACTTCTGTTTGTACCTGGTATTGCTACGTGGAAAAAAATGGTCTTTGAGATCATTTTTCAGTCTGTTTGTGGCCCATGGGGCCCACATCCCGTATATCTAGTATGAGTATTTATGTCGGTACTGTTCTAGGGGCATTAATATGAAAATAAGTAAAAAGGTATAAAAGATAAGAAATGTTATAGTTCAGAACTAATATGCATAAGAATTATCCTCTTGTATAAGTACATCAAATGTATAATAAATTGCAAGTTATAATATTGATGAGCATGTGATTCTTTAATTTTATATAAGCATTATGTATCTATATATTTATGTATAGGTATATATTTCACTCTGTTATCGATCAAGTACATAACATATGGCACACTATAGTGTTAAGTATTATATTGTTCACCTTGTTAAGATTATTTAATGATTACATGAAAGTGAATTTGGATTGCATACTATGTTTTAAATGATGTAAATGTATGAAAGAAATGTGTTGGATGTCCTTTGTGGTAATAATGAATGATGCATTGATTACTGAGTTATTAAGTTTGATTGCCCATGTAAGTAAGATGTTCTGTCGCTTATGCTTGTGATTTATTGCTGAATGTAAGAACTGGGATCTAAGATAATTGAAAGTATCTATTAAGAGTGTTATCAACTCTGTACTTGTATAATTGACATTACATGTTTAAAAGATTATCTTTAGATTACTCTGTTTCCCCACTAAGCTTTATAGCTTAGCACGGGTTTTGTGATCCGTGTAGGTAGCAGGATAGACTTGTTTTTGGTTAAACAGCTGCTTCGGCTCAACCATCAGAAGAAGGGACTCATTTCGAGCAATTCATCTTTTGAGTTTCACAGATGTAGCGAGGCAATTTTGAATGTAAAATTGTTTCTATCTTTGGAGTATTATAGTGAATTAAGAGTGTAATTTGTAATATTGACTTATCTTAGGAATGTGATTAATAATGAGAATGGATGTATGAGATGCATGATGAAATTATTTTGTTTTGATGTGCCCCTGATGGGCTAAGGATATTGTCTGATTTTTCAGGTAGATTAGATAAGTTTTTAGACGTTATATTGCCGGATTTTTATTTGGTAATAAGTCATTTGTAATTGTTGAATTATTGTGAAATAATTCATGATATAAGTGAATGACGGTTCACAAACTGTACAAAAATATTGAATGTTCTGAATAACTGTATTATCTAGATTGAAATGATGATAAAGTTGATAAATGTACTGAAAGTAAGTGATCTTTTGCGCCCTTAGAAAATAGTCTAACAGTAAAAACTAGCTCAGGATATAATTGGCTAGCCATAGGGATTCTGTACCGCAGTGCAAGTCATGGCGACTTGCTTAGTTATGGTAGGATCACTGATCTCCATAACTTCTATTTGTACCTGGTATCTGCTACATGGAAAAAAATGGTCTTTGAGATCATTTTTCAGTCTGTTTGTGGCCCATGGGGTCCACATCCCGTATATCCAGTCTGAGTATTTCTGTCGGTACTGTTCTAGGGGCATTAATATGAAAATAAGTAAAAAGGTATAAAAGATAAGAAATGTTATAGTTCAGAACTAATATGCATAAGAATTATCCTCTTGTATAAGTACATCAAATGGATAATAAATTGCAAGTTATAATATTGATGAGCATGTGATTCTTTAATTTTATATAAGCATTATGTATCTATATATTTATGTATAGGTATGTATATCACTCTGTTATCGATCAAGTACATAACATATGGCACACTATAGTGTTAAGTATTATATTGTTCACCTTGTTAAGATTATTTAATGATTACATGAAAGTGAATTTGGATTGCATACTATGTTTTAAATGATGTAAATGTATGAAAGAAATGTGTCGGATGTCCTTTGTGGTAATAATGAATGATGCATTGATTACTGAGTTATTAAGTTTGATTGCCTATGTAAGTAAGATGTTCTGTCACTTATGCTTGTGATTTATTGCTGAATGTAAGAACTGGGATCTAAGATAATTGAAAGTATCTATTAAGAGTGTTATCAACTCTGTACGTGTATAATTGATATTACATGTTTAAAAGATTATCTTTAGATTACTCTATTTCCCCACTAAGCTTTATAGCTTAGCATGGGTTTTGTGATCCGTGTAGGTAGCAGGATAGACTTGTTTTTGGTTAAACAGCTGCTTCGGCTCAACCATCAGAAGAAGGGACTCATTTCGAGCAATTCATCTTTTGAGGTTCACAGATGTAGCGAGGCAATTTTGAATGTAAAATTGTTTCTATCTTTGGAGTATTATAGTGAATTAAGAGTGTAATTTGTAATATTGACTTATCTTAGGAATGTGATTAATAATGAGAATGGATGTATGAGATGCATGATGAAATTATTTTGTTTTGATGTGCCCCTGATGGGCTGAGGATATTGTCTAATTTTTTAGGTGGATTAGATAAGTTTTTAGACGTTATATTGCCGGATTTTTATTTGGTAATAAGTCATTTGGACAATTATAGTTTATCGGCTTACTTAAGTTATAAGTATTTCTTTTTGGACAAGCCTAGGTCGAAGGGATAGTTAAGATTCAAAGAAAAATCTTGCTGATTTTGGAATTGTCACTCAGTGCATTGCTCCTCAAAAGGTCAATGACCAGTATCTCACAAATGGTCCTTGGGAAAAAAACAAAATTTTTTTCCGTCTTTTCACTTGTTTCAGTTAAACTGTTCAGTAAGGGTGTTACAATATCAAGTTAAATTACAATAAATAATTGTTACTATACATTTAGATAAATAAGTTTATACAAATACATTAATACTATTAAAAATTTCGAACCTTAAAGAAAATCCTAATTGTGACATACACCGAAGTTGCCGCTAATTTCTAGATTTGTTCTTGGAGGCCCGCTTTTAGGGCCCAAGATCAAATGAGGCTTACTTTAACTCATAAATTGGCTACTTCACAATAAGAAGGGATCAAGCCTAAATTATTGTTGATAGTCAATAGGAATGATCATGGACGGGGAACCTCCTCCAATAGGGTGGGAAATCCCCAAAAATTTTTCCTGTGGGGGCAAGGACGGGGAAAAATATTCCCTGACTTAAAATTCAAGGCAGGAAAGGAGATTATGGTCCCCACCCCTAAAATTTAGTAGTTAAATTTAATTATATTTATATAATTTAGTTTTAAATTATATTTAATTTTAGTTTTGTCAATTGTTAAAATTTATATAAATTTGATTTGTAATTGAATTTATATTTTTTAATTATTAAATATTATAGTTCAAGTACAATTAATTGTTAAACACTATATTTTAGTTATAATTAGATATTTTTAAAAAAATAAATATTTTTTATGCTGGAAGGGGGATCTCCGCGGGCATAAGGATCCCTATAGGGATGAGGACAATGGGAATTTTCCCCTTAAAATACTATCGAGGGTGGCCCTGCCCATGCCTGTTCCTGTATGGGGCAATAAGCAGGGAGCCATTGCCCGCCCCTACCCCACGATCATCCTTGGTAGTCAACCCATAAAGATATCTACTAATGGACCTAAAAGAGGTAGGTATCATGGAGTCATCACCCAATAGAATGTTGGAAAAGAAATATCAACCTTTTGATGTCCAAATAGAGATTGGTGTTAAGGATATCACTCTTATTGGGCATTTTGGTTAGTTGTTATTTTATAATTGGATTTTAAAATTAATCCCCTCTCCTCTTTCACACAATACAAACGATAAAATTTAAATAAACATCTCGATCAAACAAAATTATAGTAAAAATATACTTAAAATAAAATTCTACTTAAAAATTATTACAAAAGCAAATTGCCCTAAAACAAAAAAAAAATCAAATTAATACACATACATAAATTATGGCATTTATTAGGTTTGGAAGCATTGGCTCCCTCATGGATATTTACAAAAATCCTCTTTTCATCATTTTTATTTGTCATTGTGGGAAAATTGGACAATGGTCCAAATTTTAAAAGAAAACTAGGTTAATTAATAGAAAACACTTTAAATGTATTTTCATTTTAGCGTGCTCAAAAATAATTTTTTTACTAACTATTACATCCCAAAAAAAATGATAAATCTAAAATGAAATATCAAATAAATAAATAATAAAAAAAATTAAATAATAAATCAACAAAACCATAATAAATAAATAAAATAATAAAATAATAATTGATCGAGATAACTAGGGAGTGAAGATGGTGACCAACTCGAGAGCACAACTTTCCATGTAAGAAACCACAAAAATCCTTCATAACAAAGGTACCAAATACTCAAAAAATCATAACAAAAAGGATAAATTGATTAGCATTCTTAAATATTACAATAAAAATAATTATAGACTTATTTTACACAAATAGAATGCACTCAAGTACAGAATCATATCATATAGCATCAAAATTACATCAATCAATGCATACATATGATAGAAAATAAGTAAATGGCATAAAAATACATAAAATATATCAAAAATACCTTAAAATACACTTACTAATGCCTAAAACAGGCGAGGGATGGCCACAAGGAAACGAGAGATAGGATGAGGAGACAAGCCCAGGATGTCCCATCTGTCGAATGATAGACGGTCATCTATTGGATCATCTTTCCGTCTGTCACCTCTAGACAGAATCAAAAATGTATAATTTATGGAAAAATGTAGAAAATCATACAAAATTAATTTATAGCCCTATATATGCAATATCTAGACCCTAAATCATGCTAAAAACATATTAAAACATTTAATCATGCATAAAAAACACTAAATCATATAATTACAGAATTAAAAGAATAGATGAAAAGCTTTACATGTACAATAATGGGGGAATCAAATAACCTATCATGCATCTAGTATATTTTAATAGTTTAGAAACATATCACATCTCAATTAAACATGCATATCATATGAATTACAATAATCAAAACATGTTAATACATATCAAAGAATCACAAAATCATGCAAAATAAATTAAAGAGAGAGTAAATGAGAATAAGCCTAGAATATTACCCTCATGATATATTTTGACTCTATGATTATTATAGTCCAAATTTTCACTCTGATTCGTGATTGTTGTTCTCAAAAGAAAAATATGAAATTCATTTATGTGAGTGTGTGTTTTAAACTAGAATTGCTAGAGCAAAAGGTTAGAAAGAGAAAGAAATCAAGTCTTCTTCTCCTCTAAGATGGCTCTCTCAAAGAAAAGTAAACCCCCCTTTCTGTTATCCTATATTTTGATTTTATACATAAGGAAGAGTTTGAGTTGAATTCCAACTCAAAACTTCTCAAATCTGGAGATAAAATCCCCCAAATCCAGAATACCAATCTTTTAAGATAAAACTGCCTTTTTTAAAATCCAGAAATGTGGAAATTCTAGATTTTAATCCATATATGGGTGTCCCTCATAAAGGACAATCATGCCTCAATATTAATCTAGAATTTCCTAAAATATCCCTTGGTTAGGCTTCTATAGGAGAGAGAGATACCCACAGACAAGCATCCCTCAGGTGACGAATGGTCGTCTATCACTACTAAAGGTCTAAAACCAAGTTTTTATGCATATTTTTTAAAACACTTGAAAATATTTGAAAATACTTAGATAATAATGAAGAATCTTTAAAAAAAGGTGAAAACTTCACTATCGAAGCTTTGAGATCCATAGTTGTTATCAGCAATATAGTATTTCCTCATCATCGAATAATCCTGATCTAGGCTACTCGAATCACGGTGTCTACATTAATATCTTCCTTTTATTGGCCTTCAATACTATAAATGGTCCCTAAGTTTAATTTTCTTGACTTAAACTTGCACGGATTAAAAACCCATGCTAAGCTTTCTAACTTAGTGGGGAATATAAAACCATGAAGATGACCTCTCATAGAAGTTGTTGATAACACTCATGCACATACGAGCATATCATTAAGCATACAATAAAGTAGTATTAACAACAGGTAACATGTTCATAGCATTATAAAGTATATGCAACCACCTTTTATCATGCTTAAACATTACATCATCATAAGAATCTTAATTCATTGGTTACCATGCATATTAAATTAAATCACTTAATAAAGCAAGTATTCATTTATGAAATATCACATAAGTTATATAATTGTGTATGTTCACAATGTTATCTAGCATTATTATATTAAATGCTTATACTATAACTTTATCACCTATTACAAATCCACTTACTTCTCTATTTCTTATTGCTTTTGGAATATTTATATATATAACTCTTAAGTATATATACATATCAATTTGACTCACTTGTTTCATATTTATTATTCTTAGTTAGTCTTAGTGACTTACCTAACTCCTATATACAAGTGTACATGTAACTAAATTCATAGTTAAATTCTGATAGTAACTCACATGTGATTAAGCTAACCAGATAGTTTTATGTATATACATGATAAACTAACAAGTCTCAATTCCTACTAATGTTTATATTATAATACTATGTATTTTATGCATTTTATTATTGGACTTAATTTTGTTACCATCGTTATGCCTTTTCTTCATTTCGTGTGTGATTTTCAAGTTCACTAGCACTTAATAATCATAGATTATAGTTAACATATAATTTACATCAAATTTGCATACAAAAATTATAAGTCCATACATTGAATATTTTCACATACAATGAGTAGCATCATTTCTAAATTAACCATTAATTACAATATTAATTATTAATATCAAATATACAACATATAATTATAAGAAATGTGCATTTACATTATGATTGATGACAACTCGTCAAATAGTTACATGTGTTCATATATATAACTCAGGATCTTAAGTGTAAAGAGCTTTATGTTATTACAATTAAAATTACATGTATGTGATGTTATAATATTATAAAACCACATGTTCAAAATATAACTTCATCCAATTTCTATATTTTTTATTTACTATGTATAAACTCATATAAAGGTAACATTTAAATCAAATCATAAGTTGTATACCATTATTGTCATTGTCATTTTACTTATTATAATGCTTTAATCATTTCATGTGATTGCCTGCTTCAGTTCTATGGTTGTGGATAATAGGTGTTATGGATACCTGTAGGTAACAACCGTATGAATACCTATAAATATTTAATCTTGTGGATACTCAAAGGTATCAAACCTGTAGATCCAAAAGAGGTCAAAACTGTGGTCCCAAATGGGGATAAACTGTGGACCCAAATGAGATCAAACTATGGTAGCTGCAATTGTACCCTATAGGCATGGCTATCTATCCACAACTAAGCTTAGATGTAGGCAACTATAATACCTTTCCTTTGATTTTTATCACTTGTCTCTCTTATTCAAGAATGTACACCATTAGCTCAATCATAAGTATACATTTAACAGTATAGAATTATATACATGTTAGTGTATACACATCTTGTACTTATAATTAATGCAAAAGCATAAAGCTCTTCATGTATATATGAATACCCTACTTACTCTCATTACATTAACAAGATAATATATGCACACATATTCACACTCCCACATTTCATTAAGGCACATGGTATGGTTGAATCATACATTAAGTATACATTTACTTTCATACTCATATATCATGTTCATAATTGTTATAACTTATATGGTAACTATATATATATATATATATATATATATATATATATATATACATACATATATATATATATATATATATACACACACACACACACACATACATACATACATATATATATATATATATATATATAATGCACTATGTAAATATCTTATACATCCTTATATTTGAACCTATTACATCATATTCAATTGGATTACCATATCAAGCACACTCAACCAAAATGATATAACCAATATAGTTACTTAAATATGCATACTACCCCTATTCTTATTTCAACACATATTACACATGTTCATAATATATCCATGTCTATACATATTTATATATTGTTGTAGTCTAGCTACATCTTTTATATATGCAAGGAATTGATATTTAGACTAAAAGATCTTGTAAATTAAATCATGTGCATATAAGCATCTCATGTGGTCATATTAATGCAACATTGATCATGATTTCATATTTTTGTGATTATAACCGTTTATTTACCTATGCATCATTTTATTGGGAACCTTCAATTATGCAGATTCACTTAGGTTCATTTACCTTATTAGGATTCTAGAATAACATAGTGTAGTTGTAAGTCTTTTAATCATAATTTACATTTAGAATGCATTTGGTCACTTTTGATTAAAAGATTAGTGTTAAACAAGCAAGGGAGAAAGGTTTAGGTCTGTACCGACTCCGCACTAGTGGTGCTGACTCATTACAAAAGCCAAGGGTGCTAACTTATGACAAGATAGGTTATCTAATACATTTTATTTTGCAATTTTAACTTACGTCTAATTTGATTTAGACAAAATAGTCTTCTAAAACTTTGTTCTCCTATGTCTCTAGTTTCCAAATCATTAAAAATCACTCCATTTAAGCTTTAAATCTTAAGATATTCATCAAATAGTATGGACTACTCCTAATGACAGGGTAGTAGACATAGTTGGGTTTTAAGCTACTTTTTGACAATCTTAAAGAGGGAGCAAGACTTCGACATCTTATAAGAAATTTATATCTATGAGTCTAGTTTATATCCCAATTAGAGTTACTCAATTTGCAGGTCTAAAACTCAAGTTATAAGCAAAATAATCATGCTGGATCAAGTGAACCCTAAGATAAATTTTTACTATCTTCATGATAACCCCGATAATTCGGTTCTTATGCATAATTTAGCTTAATGTCCATGCTTGTATCTCCCTCTTAATTTCATCCTAGAAATTTATACCCGTAACATTTACTCATATTCATCACTAGTATTCCTATACCTTTGTATCTATCACAATAAACTTTTATCCATACTATCTCTCCCAGCTTACCTTAAGTTATATCACATTTACATTATTTTATCACACTTAAGCTCTTATGATAGAAATCTTTCTCTTGCTATCAAATCATTACTATCTCAATGTACATCCTATCAATTTCCTTTTTCAATTGGGGCCTAAACACATGATATGATGTTGTTATATCTTGTCGAATGATGTTTGATGTTATGCTATGAGAGAATGATGATTTCATGTATGTAATAGAATGCAAATGCATATTCTTATGTAATGCACAAATTTTGCTCTATCCTATACTATGAAATGCTTAGTCAATTGCCCACACATGTTAAGGAAACACTAACCAGTATACATGACATTGTAATCAACCTTAACTTATCATCAAAATAACTTCAAATATGGAAAACCTTATCACTTATACATAAACTTTCTCATGTACCATATTGAAATAATTGATATATACTCTATTAACACACTTATACTATAATTCGAACGTTAGTCATGCATGCATATCATTTACTATTCAATCCAAAGTTAGGGTCCCATTAAATGTACTTTCATACATATAGGCCATCTTCAAAAATTCCACCTTATCTAATATTCCAAAAATGCTTATATGCATTTTCATTATCAGAATCTATCAATACATACAAAATAAATATCAAAAGAGGAGAAAATAAATACAAGAACTCCTTCGATGACATCTCGCTTCAATAGAATTTTAGTCCTATCGATTTGTACTGATATGGTTAAATCTATAAACCTATCAATTTCATTAAGGTTTACATCTTCTTTCTAAGCTACATTTGAAACCTTAAAATTCTTTTCATTCACTAGTGATGTACCACTTTTATTTTACAATTTTGGGCAATTCGTAACAAAGTGATCTATATGCCAGCAACTATAACAAGCCCTTTTCATAACTCTACATACACCCCAATGATTTTTAGAACATTCCAAGCATTTAGGAGTTTGAGCTCTCATCTGCCTTGCTAAACTTTGCAAAGGATACAATGTGTTAGAGATTGTTGTTTCCTATGACATACAAATTCTCTTTCCAGGGGTGTTCCTAGAAGAACCTTTTCCTATTTCTCATTTTGTTTTACTTGATTTCACCTTTGATATATTCTCATTTCTGTTTCCCTTAGTCTCACATTTCCTTTCAACATCTCTCGACATCCTATGCTCAGTTAACTCTTGTAAAATATAAATCAAGTTGTGGTTCATTTCCATTAATCCTTTTACTAAAGAAGTCGATATCTTATTGCAAGTTATAACAGTAAAATTTGGGGCGATAAAGTTCGAAGCCCCACAGTTGTTGACTTTACCTATCTTTTTCCAGCTTCTTTCAAATTATCCATCTTTTGATCGATAACAGAGCAAAATAGGGATAGTTGCATTAGGGCAACACACTACAACTTCCTATGATAACTAATTTTTAGATTCTTATTGATCAGAAATGACTAAACCTTGGCTCTGATATCAAATTGTAAGACCCACTCTATAGCATATTTCTATCCTCTAATAATTATCAAAATTAACTATAATCTAATGATTTGTTCTTTACTTTGCTTCACTGTACAAAGATCTTATAAGAATTTAAAAGCATAACATATAAACTTTACTATTAAAAGTTATCTTACATAAGTGTCTCCTTAAACATCATAATATTTCTATTATTGTACATCTTTACTTTACAAAATTTCCAGCACAAATTAAAAACTTCAAAATCCAAAGAAAACCAAAATAAGGACTTATACTTTCAGTCTCTCCTGTGACTTGTGTTAGCCATCCTACTGCAGATATTATCCCTAAGAAGAAGTCCTAGCTTGACAACCTACACAGATGAAAAACTCATGCTAAGCTATATAGCCTAGTGAGAAACATAAGTCATGTGGATGACCTCTTTCGAAAGTTGTCAAAATATGACACACACAAAAGCATATTTTATGCATACAAACCAATCATGTTAAAACAATGGACATAACAACTCCAAGTACTAATGAGTCTCATATAATTATTATATCTAATGTCAAATATTTATTAACTTTCCACTTAATTATCAATTTCTTATTTTTAGAAATTTTCATATACATCAAATATACTTCCTGGATTCCTATAGTTTATTCTTAGTTAGTTCCTTTGATTTACTTATCTTTATTGAATGTGTGTTAATATCAATCTAGATTCATAAGAAAGCCCATCTATAAAACATAGAACTTTAAATTAATAAACTAGGTCCCTATGCATAAATAAGTACTAATAATTTCCATGTCATATAAATATGTGTATCATATTCCATGTATTAAAGCGTATATTAATAGTCTTAATTATTTATTAATCATGTTATGCCATTTCATTATTTCCTTGGGTTCAGTTCGATTTTTCTAATGCATTGAAATATTAATTTACTTCTATCTCAATCATATATTGGATACACAAGTTGTGAGATCATAATTCATTTATGTTTACATATAAGGGGTGACATACATGTCATTTAATAATATCAGGCAAGTAACATATGACTATAGAGAACATACATTCACCAATATGATTATTAACATGACAATAATAGTTCACAAGTTCATTATGCATATAACTTATAATCCTAATGTATACATGCAATACTAAATTGCTTTATTTAAATATTTAAAATGTAACCTCATTTTGTATCATATTTCTCCATATACCAATTAGGTCACTTATAAAGATAATATAAAGATCAATTTAAGAACTATCATACTTCTTTATCTTTTAAATTTACATGATTTTTTTCTTTACTTTGTATTAAGCCTGTACTTTTCTAAAGAAGTGGATAATGGAAAATTATATGGTACCCGAAGGTACAATAAGGATACCCAAAGGTATAAATCATATGGATACCCAAAGGTATCAATGACGTGGATCCAAACGGGATCAATCATGTGGACCAGTCAAATGGACCTAAACAGGATCAAAACTATACTCTGGACTCAAACAGGATCAAACTCTTCAGCTGCAAATTACCTATATAGGCATGTATATCTATCCACAACCTAGACATAGACGCAGGCAATGTTAACCTCTTTATTTTAACTTGTATTACTTTTCTCTTTCTAATCATGTACTTATATATATATTTATGAGCATGGTATTATATACATCTTCATATATAAACATTCTATGAGCATGATATCATATACATGTTCGAGTATAAGCATTTTGTACTTGTAATCAATTTAAAGGCATGTAACTCATTCACATGTATATGATAATGATACTTATCATCATGCTATCTTGAGTTTCATTATTCCAATGATGTGCATATACATATATGCATTCTTTAAAGTATACATTAGGATTTAGAAACACATATTGAGTATGCTTATATTTTCATGCTTGCACATTTCACTACTATACTTGTATGATATTTTATGAACAATATATATATATATATATATATATATATATATATATATATATATATATATATATATATATATATTAAACCTATTTCTTCGTATCTAATTGGAGCATGACAAGCACACTCAACAAAAATAATATAACCAAGAAAAGTTAATCACCTATGCATGTCACTCACATTTCAAGATTGATACCCATTCATGCATGATTATACTATGTTTATGTTTATACATACTTATACACCCTAATAATCTCATTACATTTTTTGTACATTAAGATTGGAATTTCATACTCGAGTATATTAGTAAATCTATAAAATCAATATCAATCATGTATATTCTTAAGTGTATAATCATTTCGGCACATATATACTATCCCATTACAACATCTTAATCATGCTCATACATAATAGTATAGACATTTATGCATATTTTTCTATTTCAATTAAACATCTATAATCATACCCATTCATGCATGAGTCATTCTAATGGATATATTAGTTTTAGATTCATTGATGAATATATATAAAACAAGTTACCATCATATTTACGTGTGATTTTATAACATGATATGCTTTTATTTAATTGGTCAAATTACTCTAAAATCATATGAACATTCATATTTGTAATGTTCATATATTTATGTCTTTCATAGCTCGGTTAACTAGAGCTTATGGAATCAAATTTAATCAAATGTGTCATCTATTTGCTTTCAAATAAAAAGTAGAAACCAAAAATAAGAAATAAGGGTGCACATTGGTTGGATTTGGGTTAGATCCAAGCTAACCCAACCAACCCGAAACCCATAACAAGAATTAGGGGTGCACATTTGTAGGGTTTGGGTTAGATCCGAACTTATCCAACCAACCCCGAAACCCATAAGAAAAAGTAGAGATGCACATTGGTCTGATTCAGATTAGATCCGAACTAATCCAACCAACCCAAAACCCGAATAACGGCCTTTTACTAACATTGAACCAATCCTAACTATAAATTGAGCCACAAACCTGCTAATCCGATTTTCATGGACCTCGAACTAAGTAACCATGATTAACCCAAAATTGTTCTTTTTTCTGAATAAATCTTTGTTGATAGATTTGAGATTTAAATCAAAATCAAAGGTCTAACTAAAGAATCAATACTCAATATAAATCTATAATCAAAGGTTGCATTCGAAATTCAAAAGCTAATTTAAAGAATCGATAGAATAAAAAATCAAAATCAAAATTCGAATTAAAAAAATGAAAGCAAGATTTAGAAGTAAGAGAAAAAATAAATAAATTGAAACTGAAGGAGGACGAGTTGGTTGGTATAAACCCAGATCCGGCACGAGAAACTGAAAAAAAAAACACTAAGGATTCTCAAAATTTTTTTTATCTCTCGACATGAGGTGTCCTGAGCGGGCCCATACCGAACGGGAGGCACCTTTAAGCCATACCACACTCAGACTAATCCCCATTCGCTGATTGTAGGCACCTCGAAGGGTGGGACAGCTGGCCCGGAGATTTAAGATTGCTCCATGCCCAAGCCAAGGATTGAACCTTGGACCTTTGGTTAAGGGTGGATGAGTCCTTACCACTCAACCACATCCCCCGGGTTAGGATTCTCAAAATTTTAGTCAAGTGAAAAGCCAACAACAACAATAGTGTATATGTATGAACCATGGAACAAAGAAAAACCCAACTATCAATAATTTGTCAATATACAACGGATAATTTTGTGTCAACTCCATGCAACGAAAATCAGGGATACAAAAGGACATCGGCGGTGGCGACGGGTGAACTGTATTGGCGATGTCATCAGATAGAAGTAGAAAGAGAGAGAGTTAGACTTCAGGAATATTTTTAGTTTTATTTTTTTTCAAAGAGAGAGTGGGTATGGAAACATGGCGAAAAATTATATTTATTGATATACATTTTCAATGGAATCTGGTTGGGCAAAGTTTTAATCCGACCTACAAAATGACAAATGTTATCATCTGACCAGATCCAAATAACTTAGGTTGTCCGGATCAATTTGCATTTTGCGCAGCTCTAACAAGAATCAAGAATAGTTCACATGTTAGGAGAACAATGTTCTAAATGGCACAAAGCCCCCTTCTTCTTCAATTTTCTAATGCGCACGAGAAGAAAAAAACACACTTCTTCATATCTTCCTCAATTTTTATCCAAATTGAGAATATAATACATTAAACTAAAGCTCTTGGAGTCGCTCTCATTTAAGATAATTTGCATATATACGAAACATTAGACACCGAGTTATCATGCCATAAATAAAATGAATTTCATGTATAGAATACGAATAAATAAAAAATTCACCGATCTATTTTTCTTTGATTAGAGAACTACATAACGGCTACACACCTCTTAAAATATTAATTAAAATATATTTTATATATTCTTATAAAATCGGATAAGTTCCACCATGGGTATTTTTCGGACTGTTCCAAAGTAGAACCATTTATCAAAAAATTTAATAACATAACATTATTTGAAAAAATAAAAAAATAAAAAGAGAAGTCCGACATATGATAATAATATATCGCTACATAGCACAAAAGCATTGCATGTTATATATAGACGACATTACACAGACATTGAATTATATTTTAGTTCAAATATAATGTCATAATTTTAATCATTCTTCATGTCTACTTTCCAAGCGAATTTGAAAACCATTAACTAAACGAGCAGAGGGGAAGAATGATAATCGGTCATCTTTAAGCTGTGTCCACCTAAAAAAAATATCATGAAAAACATTTGTTATGGCAGGGAGTAAAAATATGTAGGAAAAAGTACCACCAAAATATTCAATTTTTTACTATTAAATTTTTATACTTTTATTTTGCAATACCAAGCATCTTAACTCTTTTTTTTTTTTACATATTAAATTTTTATCTTTTTACAAGTTCAGTTTTCGGTAGATAAAAAACGTCACATTAAGTTGTGCATCCCATTTCAAAAGTTTTTAGTATTTATACCTCAATTTCAATTTGATGAACTGTAATTAATAATTTTATCAATTTAAAAATTTAAATACCAATTGAGAATAATTTAAAATTAACAAAAATTACACAGCAACTCATCAAATTAAAGTTTAGATATTGAACTAAATATGTTTCAAACGGGATATAAAATTTAATTTTACATTTTCTTATCCGTAAAAGGATAAATATGTAAAAAAAAAAAAGAAATTTAATGTTTGTAAAATAAAAGTATACAAGTGTAATAAAAAAAAAACAGTTTGATAAAACAGTTTTCCAAATATATCATGCCAAATGCGATGTGTGTGTATATATAGAGAGAGAGAGATAGATAGAGATGGAGAAACTCACTTGTAGGTAGTGACAAAGTAGTGGAGAAAGATAGAAATTTGAAGTCTGGCCAGCTCTGCTCCTGGACAAAACCGACCTCCTCCTCCAAATGGACTGTATATCTCACTATTTCTCCAACTTCTCTTTTCCTACATTCATTAAAATTACAACATATTTATACAATTTCTTTTTATATTATATTTTTCTTTTTTATAAATCTAACATCAAACGCTTCTTTTTTCTTTATTTATTTTTTTTATTTTTTTCGAATAGACTGCATGTTAACATGCATGGGAGATGATTTGGGCCACACTAGCGCACTGTGAGCTACATACCATCCAATCACATGACCAAGGCATATTGATTATCCATGTTAAGATAGTATATTTCCAAACATTACAAGACTTTGAATTTAATTTTAAGTTGAATTTTTATAAATAAAAATATTTGATTTACCTGATATTCTGGTTCTATCCATCTCCATGGATTTAAAGTTTGAGCTTCTTTGTATATATTTTCATCCAAATGAACGGCAGAGATAAATGGAACCACAAAGCATCCTTTAGGAATAGTATAATCTGCCACGAATATTAATTAATTATATTCTTCTTGCTACATTCATTAATTTTATGTATGTTATCCTCAAATATTTAAATGTACTCATACATAAAAATTTAAATATGATATCTCTGCTTAAGAAAAATATATCTTACCATTCCATCTCACTTTTACTCAACAATTTTAACAAAATAATAATAACTCACATCATATATTCAATAAAAATAAAATTAAATAAAGATTCAATAAAATGGTTTATTTTTATATGTAATGATTTAACTTTTATTCAAGTAACTTTATGATCATTATTTTTTGATTTGTAATAATAAAATAAGTCAAAATATAATTATGTAACAATAAAATAAAAAAAATGCTGGAAAAAAACATCATTCTAGTCACATGATGCGTGCATTAGTGGTGCAAATTCACCATTTTCAATTATTATTTTTCTTTGAACTTGGCCTCTCACACCTTACTGAATAATTATGCACTTTTGTACAGTTTTGGAATTGGTTAAATTCTGTTTGATATTTCTGGTATTTTTTATTTTATTGATATAAAATTATACTTGACTTATTTTATAGTTATAAATCTAAAAATAATGACCACGATATTATTTAAGCAAAAATTAAATGATCACAGATGAAATTAACTTATACACCATAATTTAAAAAAAAAATTATGATTTTTTCCTGTAAAAAAGTTAAATAATTATGTATACTCTGTACGTACCTTTGTATATAACATCTTCTGTTGCCTCCCTCATTAACCAAATTGCGATTCCCCCAATTCGAAGTGTTTCATCGATAACCTATAAAATAATAATAATAATAATAATAATAACAATAATAAAACGTATTATAAAATTAAAGTTGTACATGACCTATTTATTTCTTTTTGCTGTTCGTACTATCATTATCTATAATCTATATGTTTATTTCTCATTCTACGATGCATCTGAAGTTACATTTTCAACGGAAAAGAATATCTAATTTCTTATAGCTTCGATTGGACTATATAGTTATATATGAATTGATGATATGAATTGGAATCTCAAATTTGATTAAACTCATCTGCCAATAAAATTTATTTTGGCATAATTTTAAATTAAAAATATATATTCGTTATTTTTATTTTTAATAATGCAATATAAATGAGATATTTTATAAAGGTTAAAGGTCTAAATTTACTTTCTTTCTTTCTTTTGATAAAAAGAATATTAAGGTATTACGTTACACATTTTTAAATTGAACAAATTTTGCTTATAAATAGGCATGTATATCTTTTTCCTTAAATATTAAAGATAAATTTACAGTTTCAGCATTTTATAAACTTACACATTGAGTGAAGGACATGGCTTTATAATCTTGCCAAGTAAACAATTCATCCCTGACATACTTCCTTCTTAGATTATAGTGTTCCTTCTGTTCAATTGCCAGAATAGTTAATTAAAAAGAAAAATATTTAGATTTATTAAAATGTAAAAGAAATTGAATTAAATAATAAAAAAGAAGATAATGAAAGTGAATATTACCAATAATTGTTGCATAGCAGTTGGAGAGTGAGTAAGGAAATAAACAGAAAGAAGCATAGTTTTAGAAGTGGTTTCATTTCCAGAAAAAGAAGATTAATAATGAAATCTGCAACTGCTTCTTCTTCTAAACTTTCTTCCTTTAATATTCTTCCAAGTACATCATTTCTTTCACTTTCATTTCCTTTATATTCCTCTACTTTCTTCTTTATCTTCCTTACGATTTTCTCCCTTGCCTGTCAAAAATTACACACGAAAAAACATACTAAAAGAAAAAGAATAGATATTAAAATATAATTTTTTTTAAAACATGACACGTGTATATTTTAAATTAATGCTATTTCTTATATCTAATAATTATAATTTTTTTTTGGTTAAAATAAGTTAAATTATAATATTTCAAAAATATAAATATTTTTATGCGAAATCGGAGTTCATGAGGCTGGAGTTTTGGAAAAGGAGGGGAAGGAAAAAACAACTAAAATAAGAAAAAAAAAATAAATATGTATTGGTCAGAAAGGGCGTAGCAGATGGTGGATCCTCACAATCACATTAGGCTTCGAATCCCCATTTATTTACCTTCATGGCAGTGTAATAAGTGAAACCAGGAAAACTGATAGGAACCGATAAACAACCATCCACAAAGTCAGAGAATAGTTCAGCCATCTCATTAACTTCTAATTCCGTTGATACTCCTAAAAGCTGATTCACCATTACATTAATTGCCACCTGCAATTCCACTAATTAATTTCCATTAATTCTTTTTTGATAAATATTAATGACAATCAAAATCTTATAATTTAAAAAAAAAAAAAAACTTGCCTTCCTGCAAATATCTTGGAGAAGAATGACTTGATTGGGTTTGAAGTTATTGAAAGTTTGAAGAATAACAAATTGAATATCCTGAAGAAAATGGAGTTTGAGTTTATCTAAACGCATAATATTAGAAGCAATTCCATGGAGTTTCCTCTGTTGATCTCCATGAACTGTAATTACTCCATTTTTACCAACCAAATCTCTAAAAGATTTTGGATAACTTGATTTAAACAATTTCCCTTCGTTCTGCATTATAAATCTATTAAAACTTGGCTCCGTTGAAACTATCACCCATTTTCCAAACAAACTGCATTTGAAGATCTTACCAAACCTGCTCCTCAAATTTAATTTAAAAAATAAATTAATTAACTCATATAAAATTCCTTAAAAAAAAAAAAAAAACTCGTATAAAATGGAAGATGGACGCGCCGTGTACTACGCGCCATCTGCTCTGTTAATCAAAGCCGTCAACACGCTTTGGTCAGCTAATTGGATGGATGCAGTACACTGGCGCACCTTACTAACATTCGTAAATGCATAAAATTAATTAATATACAATTTTCTTTTTTCATTTTTTACCTATTTGCTTGCTGATGAACAAATTGAGGTGGATAAGAACTTGCTACAGCTTTGTACCAATTGAAGCTATCACCAATTAATGGCCAACCTCTCCTTCCAGGTGGTAATTTGTATCTTCCTTTAGCATTGCTCTTCTTATTGCTATTCAATTTAACCATAAAACCGATGCATAATAAACTTGACACTATAAATGCCCATATTTCATAAATGCCCATTTTTTTTCCTTTAAAAGAATATTTAGAGAGAGAGAGAGAAACGGTAGAGAATCATGAAATATGCTGGATTTGTCTTGTAGGGAGCTAAATTGGAAAGTCAAATGTTAAAAAAAAAAAAAGTTGTATAATAAGAAAAGATAAGGAAATAAAGAATCACATGTTATTTCCCACTGCTCGAAACGGAAAAACAATAAAGGGTGATATATGATCTGCTTAGAAAATAAAGGATCTTTGACCTTACTTTTTGAATATTTATCAAAATGCACGTCTAGCAGATGAATTTTCCTATGCTACAATTCCCACCACCCCTAAGCATTACTAACAACCATTGATTATAAGGTAATTTATTCAAGAAAACGCTTTTATATTAAATTTATGAATAAAATAAATAAAGAAGATAGTACTCCTCTCTGCGTAGAGGTTTACCTCCCTAGGGTTTCTTATGAACCTAGCATTTGCTAAGGTTTTACGTGTTTTTGTATATTTCTTGCTCATTGCAATGGACATGAAAGAGGATATTGACAAGTTACAATCGTCAACGCACTTGACAAAGGAAGATAATCAAGTCGGAAAAGTTGAATTGGATGATCGTACAAACAAGAGGCAACGAATGCGGATATCCCTTTGTCTCTTCGGAAAGATCGTGAATGTCAAGACTGTTAATGTTAATGCCTTTCGCATAACAATGATGAATAGCTGTAGGCTGCAATGGGGATTTAGTTTAAGGGACTTAGGCAAGAAAGCTTTTATTTTTCAATTCTTTATTGAGTTGGATAAACATGTTATTGATCAGGGCCCCTGGTGTTTTGATGACCAGCTTCTACTATTAGGTGAGATGATAGAGAATGACATTGAAAGTATTCCAAAACTAGAGAATACTACGATATGGCTATGTGCTTACAAGGTTCCCTATCTTTGGCAATCGAAGGAGACTATTGTGGCTATGGCAAATATGATAGGAACCTTTGTTGATTTTGATGAGGGAGAGAGCTACGGGTGGGCACCTTACATTCGTTTTAGAGTAACTATATTGGTGGCTAAAAAGTTGAGAACAAGGATATTGTTACAGTTGGGTGGGAAGGTGTTTTGGGTGGAACTAAAATATGAACATCTTCCAGTATTTTGTTATAATTGTGGTCTCATTGGTTAACGGGTTCAGGACTATAACGAAGATGTTAATCAACTGGAGTATGGGGATTGCTTAAGGGCATCTCTTTGGAAGGGTTTTTACCTGCGAAATTAGGTAGAAAAAGAAAATGAAGAGAAATTACTTGCCTAACTGGATGCTTTGAGCATGTCAAATGTAGGATCAGGATGCGGGGAGGAATAAGGGACAAACCGTCATGTGCTAGATCATTAAAAGAAAAAGAAAATCCCATAGTAAGAGAAAGAAAGATAGAGAGAAGCAGAAGGAAGAATGGATTCGCTCTCTGATATTGATCGTCCTACTGTTCCTCCCGACGCCGATCGTGTAACCAAAAAAGTCAAACAAAGGGCAGATTTCTCCAGTGGCTCTAGGTATAGAGATAACGTGATTAATGGAGCTGTAAGGGAGTCCTCTATGGAAGATGTTATTGATTCAATGGAAGTCAAGGTGGACGTAGGAGACGTGAGTATTGATAGATCTGGAGATATTTCGATGGTGAGCTTCTATGATAACCTTCGAACTAAACTTTCCACTACACTGGGAAAGTCAGTTGTTGTTAGTCTCCTGGGGAAGATGATTGGATACAAGGCTTTAAGTACCAGGATTCAATCACTTTGGAATCTCAATAATGCTAAGATCCTAGATATCGGTAGAGGATTCTTTCTAGTGCAGTTTGCTAATGAAAGAGATTACACAAAAGCTCTTTATGAGGGCCTGTGGGTGGTTAATGGCGTTTATTTGCTGGTGCAGAAATGGGAGCCTCGGTTCAGGGTTTCCAATGGTACAGTAAACTCAACCACAGTTTGGATTCGTCTCCCAGAGTTACCCCTATAGTATTACTCATGCAACGTTTTGACAGCCATTGATGAGGCTATTGGTCCAGTTACGAAGATAGACTATAATACTAGTGAACTTCATCATGGACGCTTTGCCAGGGTGGCTGTCACCATTGATCTAAGACAACCACTGGTGTCTATGATTGATATCGATGGAGAAACTCAGAGAGTAGAATATGAAAACTTGCCAGAGATTTATTTCCACTGCGGCAGGGTTGGTCGTTATGATACATTTTGCCCTCATAAGCAGAGCTCTACCAATAAAGGGGATAATCAAGAAAGCACGACGGTAGAGACTGCTGTTGCTAATTTCGGCCAGTTTGGTGAGTGGATGGTGGTTGAGAAGAGATGTCGAAGTCCAAGATTTTGGTCTGATAATTCAGGAAAAATTCCCGATTTTAGCGGGAATGGCTCCAGATTTTCTGCATTAGATGGGGATAATGACGTAACTGTAGGAGAAGATTCAGCTGATAAGGATAAAGAGAACTTACCAAATTCTAACAATGTCTCTTTTGGTGGTCGAAACAAAGAGGCTATCGATAGATGGGAGTCATGTGGGTTTAAGAGTTCTGCATCACATGAAAGAGGGGGGTCCAACAGAAAGAATCTTACACGAGCTAAAAATCCTTCAAAAGAAATAAGCGGGAATAAAAATAAGGCTGTCCTGGGAGATTTCTTTGCTTTTAAGAGCTCCATTCAGAATGATGAAGATTTAGTGGACAGACCTTCGATGCTCAACTCAAAAAAACATTCAGTGGTTGGTAGACCACTTATGGATACAACGAACAACCCTATTGGGCTAACTTTTGGTAACATAGAAGCCCTTCTGGGCGGTTCTTGTCTTGTGGGTCAGTTTGAAAATCAACCTCCAGACCCCAACCTTCAGAGTTCGGCAGAAAGCGACCCAGCTAGGACAACAAACATTATGGAGTCGGAGGATATTTTTCAAATTGATA
This sequence comes from Excoecaria agallocha, assembly GCA_037975025.1. NCBI lineage: Eukaryota > Viridiplantae > Streptophyta > Magnoliopsida > Malpighiales > Euphorbiaceae > Excoecaria > Excoecaria agallocha. Next base: position 105,832,345 of record CM075806.1, on the reverse strand, counting down.
AGGAAGGATGCAACGATGACTTGAGTGTTGAGGAGGGACCTCTTGATCCCTATTTACTTGAAGACTGATCTCCGACTCAAAGGTTCTTTTTCTGGTCTTTTATTCTTCCTTATGTCTATTCTTTCTTGGAACTGTCAGGGCGCTAAAAGCCCATCGTTCGTGAGAACTTTAAAGTGTTTTATCCATAATCAAAATCCGAAGTTGGTGGTTCTTCTCGAACCTAGGATTAGTGGAACCAATGAAGATAAGTGTATCATGAAGTTAGGCTTCCCTCGGTCTCACATAGTGGAGGCGACGGGATTTAGTGGGGGTATCTAGATCCTTTGGAAAGAGAGTTGGCATGTGAAGATCTTGATTAATAACATGCAGTCTGTTCATTTATACGTTAAAACTGATGATCAAGATGGTTTTTATTTTACTGCTATTTATGCCCATCCAGTGTCTTATGTTCGCAGTAAACTTTGGTCTATTCTTCATAAGATCAATCAGTTTACTGAGGAACCTTGGGTGCTAATGGGAGATTTTAATTCCCTTTTATATGCCAAGGAGAGACAAGGTGGTTCTCCCCATAGAACAAGAGTTAATAAACCCTTTTTGGAATGGTTTACTGCCTCTAAGCTGATTGACTTGGGTTATAGAGGCCCTGACTTTACTTGAAAGAGAGGTCATCTTTTTGAGAGGTTGGATCAGGGATTGTGTAACAATGCATGGTGTACTCAATTTCTTGATGCTGCCATTTTTCACTTATCAAGAATCTCCTCCGACCACAGACCCATTCTGTTGAAACTGTGTACCTCTCGAAGTGTCAATATCAATTGCCCCTTTCCGTTCCTGTAGGCTTGGTTATCTCACCCTAATTTCCAGGATTTTGTTCGCAATAACTGGAAAGTAAAAGGAAATATGATGGCCTCGATAGATGTCTTTGCTGAGAAATTGAAGCATTGGAACTACACGACCTTTGGGAATATTTTTTAGCAGAAGAAGGAAATCTTGGCTCGCATTGCTGGTATTCAGAAGGTTCTTGGTAAGAAGTACTCCCAGCATCTTGAAGATCTTGAGCAGGAGCTGAAAGACAAGCTGCACCAGGTGCTTCGCCGTGAAGAGCTGCTTTGGTTTTAAAAGTCCAGAAGTGACTGGATATAAGATGGCGACAAGAATACCCCCTTCTTTTACCAAAGAACTATTCGTAGAAGAAGGAGAAATCATATTGATTATCTCCAAAATTCTGAGGGCATCTGGGTTGATGATGCTGTGCAGTTGAGTTCTATAGCTGTTAGTTATTTCTCAAGTCTCTACTCTGAGGAATGTAGCAATCGTCCACCCTATTATATTAGAGGTTTCTTCCCTCAGCTTGGTGAAAAGATGTTGGTACTCTCTGAAGATTTTTCTCCTTTGGAAATTCGGAAAGCCTTGTTTGAAATGAAGCCTTAGAAAGCCCCAGGAATTGAAGGCATTCAAGCGGGGTTTTTCCAGTCTTAGTGGGATGTAGTAGGGAATGATGTTTTTCAGGAGGTTCTAAGAGTTCTAAGAGGCGGTAAGATGAATTGTGCAATGAATAAGTCTCTTTTATGTCTTATTCCAAAAGTAGAGATTCCTAAAAAAATCTCTCAATTTCATCCTATTGCTCTTTGCACAGTGCTCTACAAGATAGTGACTAAGACCATTGCTAACCACCTCAAGACTCTCATACCTTCCCTAATTGGACCAACACAGACTAGTTTCATTCCAGGATGGCATATAACTAAAAACATCATTATTACTCAGGAAGTTATCCATTCCATGAGATTGAAGAAAGGTAGAACTGGTTTTATGGCCATTAAGGTGGACTTGGAAAAAGCTTATGATCGGGTTAGTTGGGATTTTCTAAAGGATACTTTGATGGATGCTAGGATTCCCACTGCTTTACTAAATGTCATTTTGGAATGTGTTTCAGCTTCTTCCACGCATATTCTTTAGAATGGTAGTATGACGGAAGCTTTTTCTCTCTCTCGGGGTCTCAGACAAGGATGTCCCCTATCTCCTTATCTGTTTGTTCTTTACATGGAGAGAATCAGTCAAGGTATACATGAAGCTGTTAAAAATGGTCAATGGCATCCTGTTCAGTTGAATAGAGGAGGTCCTTCCATCAGTCATATGTTTTTTGCGGATGATTTGATTCTTTTTAGCAAGGCAAAAGTTGGTCAAACTCTGGTTATTAACAAGATCCTTAGTAATTTTTGTGAGTGTTCTAGACAAAAGATCAGCATTGAGAAAACTAGTGTCTTCTACTCCGAGAACATTGATGTTCATCTTCGTCGTGAGCTAAACCAAAAGCTGGAATCCAAAGAGGTTGCGGACTTGGGTAATTATCTAGGTTTGCCTCTTTTGCACTCTAGAGTGACTAAGAATCACTATTCTTACATTTTAAACTGTATGAGAAGCAAATTAGCCAGCTGGGAGATGTCTCGCGTTTCTATGGCAGGTAGGGTTACCCTTGCCAAGAATGTTTTGTCTACAATGCCTTCCTATGCTATTCAAGCTACTAGGATTCCTTCAACCCTTTGTGCAGAGTTCGATAAACTTTCTCGGCAATTTATTTGGGAAGGAACAGTGGGTACGCACAGTCTAGCCTTAGTGCCTTGGAGCACTTTGATGAAATCAAAAGATATAGGGGGGCTCTCTTTTCGGAATACTCATACTCTCAATATTGCTTTTCTAATGAAGCTGGCATGGATTTTATTATCTCAGTCGCAGCAGCTTTGGGTTAACATTCTTGCATCTAAATACAAATTCAGCCATGGTCACAGTGCGTGTCCTCTTGTCCAGCATAGCAACACACCTGTATGGAAGGGGATCTGCTATGTCTGGAGCAAGGTATTAAGTCATGTTCGGTGGATTATCGACAATGGTAGGAAAGTTCATTTTTGGTTTGATAGATGGGTTCCTGGGACTGAGTTATCCTTATTTCATCTGACATCCAGACCTATTCCTGAAGCATTAATTAATAGAACTGTTGATTTTTTCGCGGATGATAATGTTGGTTGGTGTTGGAGTCGGTTTGAGGATTTATTTTCTCCTCATATACTCTTAAATATTGCAGCAACTTACCCTCCTCAGTCTGCTGTTGATGAAGACCTGGTTATCTGGGAACTCTCCTCTTCTGGGGACTTCATTATCAAGACTGCTTATGCTAGTTTGGTGGATTCCAACACGGATGTAATAGACCCTTTTTGGAATCACATCTGGAAGCTCAAAGTGCCGCAAAGAGTTAAAATGTTCATCTGGTTAGTAATAAATAATGGGATTATGACCAATTCTGAAAGAAGGAGAAGGCATCTTATGGTGAATGATGTTTGTGACTTATGCGGTGCTGAGGAAGAAGTTAGCCTTCATATTCTGCGAGACTGTGTTGTTGCTAAATAGCTTTGGAGCTTTTGCCTCACTAGAAACCAACTGCAGCAGTTTATGGAATCCACTAATGTGAAAAACTGGGTGAAATTCAACTTATATAACGTCATTGGGGACTATGAGCATATAGCTTGGCTAGAGGTCTTTAGTATCAGTTGTATGTACTTGTGAAAGCAGAGAAATGAATTTATATTCCAAGACAAGCGTAAACCAATCCTCTCCATAGTGAAGGATATGATGTCTTTGGCTAAAGCTTGTCACGGAACCTTTGACTCGTCTAAAGAGGGTTGGAATGAAGGCTCCAGTTTAAACTCTCCCCAATTGTCGTGGTTGCCTCCCCCTTTGCACTTCCTTAAGTTAAACACTAATGCTGCAGTTAATAGAGAGGGTATTGCCAGTTGTGGGGGTATCTTGAGGAATCATTTGGGACATTGGTGTTCTAGTTTTGTGGCCAATTTGGGAAGTTGTACTATCATTTTGGCTGAAATTTGAGGGATTTATTACGGACTCTGCAGAGCTAAGGCGGAGGGTACTGGCAATATCATTGTGGAAAATGATAATATAATGGCTATAGAGATGATTGATGGCAACTCTCCTCCCACTGCTTATTGTCGCTCTCTAGTTGATCGAACTCGAAAGCTCTCCAAAGAGTTCTCTAATATTTCTTTCAAGCATGTTCATCGTGAGGCGAATGCTACAGCAGATCAAATCGCCCATTTGGGTTATGGGGTCCCTCATGGTTATCATGTTTTAAATTTCCCTCCTCGAGAGATTAATGTTAGGTTGCATTTTGAGGCAGTTAATGTCTCATTAGTTTGTTATTTTTGTTTTTTTGTGAGCTTGCTCACCTTCTTTAACAAAAAAAAAAGATATTATAACTGAATTGAATGCAAATGTGAGGCCCCAACATTGGCCCTAATCGAATTATGGAAAATTAATGAGGATGATGGATAAATAAGATGAGATTAGAGTATTTTGCATTATTAAATTTAAGTCCTATGAGGGGTATTTTGATAAGTGTGCATATGTGTAACTTGGATACAGTTAAATTATAAGGAACGATATAATTGAAGTAAATTAGAAATCTTGGGATTAAATTGTCTTGAGGAAGAAACTTATTTAATATATGAGGTGGAGATTGGCTCTAGGGGAAAGAAAAGGGAGATGCAACTTCATCTTTTCTTTCTCGCTCTCTCTTCTGGTTTCGGATGGAGGATGGTGCATAACTTAAGGTTGATGAGTTAGTGTTCTTGAGGGGAAGAAATCATCAGTTAAGGAGCCAGATCAAGAGATTTTGAAGAAGAAATTAAGGCTCTAACATAAGGTATGAGATTTGATTAAAGATCTTGAACTGCATTTTAGTGTATTTATGAGTTTATGAAGAAATAAAATGTTATATATGTTGATAATAACAGAGTTTTAAATGTTGCATGTGAAGATTATGGAGTAAATTTATATGTAATAGAGATAGTTCATTTACTAAATTAATTGAAGTTGAAATTGTAAGTGATTGATGTTTAAAACGTGTGAATGTATAAGTTAATCTGATAAAGAAATGGAAGTTCAGTGTAGTTTCTTTATTTTGATAGAGGGGAAAATCATAGAGAAGCAACATATTTCTTTATATTATTATTAGAGTTTGTTTCTCTGTTATAAGGATTTCTTGAATTAAAGAACTTCGGTTTTTCGGCTCAGTTTTTGAAGGAGAAAATCACATAGAAATCGAACCAAACCGAAATTTATATAATTATATAATTTTTTTGATTTTTTTATTAAATAATTATATTATACATATAAATTATTTTATTTTTAGTTGTAAATTATATGAGTACATTTATTAATTATTAATATCTATTTTTAGGTGATAATTTAGAATTTTGACGATTAAATTGAAAATCGATTAAATAAAAACAATTATTTAATAGTTTTGTTGTATTATTTATTATATATTTTGGGATTATTTCTTTAATTTGAACTTTTATTTGTACAATTTAGATGTTTTTACTTTAGTATATTATTTTTTATAATTTTTTATAATTTTTAGATACAATATTTTTTATTTTTTTAAAAAATAATTTTAAATTTTGGTTTTTTGGTTAATCGAACCAAATCGATTGAAAATTTCGGTTCGATTTAAATTCGGTTATTCTAAAATTTTGGTTCGATTCGGTTGATAAAAATAAGAAAACTTCGGTTTGGTTATTGAATCGAACTGCTCGTTGCTCTCCCCTAGTTGCATGTAGGGAAAGAAATTGGGGTTTATCAAGGAACTGCAGGTTTAGGCTTTCTTTTGCCAAAGTGGAGCACTCAGTCGAGTGCCATGGTTACTCAGCCGAGTGAGCTACCACGACTTGCCCAGTCCAATTTCATCTATTGTACTTTTAACCTAGTTCTTATATAATAGTATTCTTTTTTCTTTGGAATAGTGTTTATATACCATAATTAATAGAGTTGATGCATGATGGTAAAATTATAAAATGTTACAGTGGGAAAAGATAATAAAGATACAGTTGTGGCTAAATCATAAAGTGAGAAGACTTTTTTGTTATTATGTTTTGGAATTGTTTCAATTAGCTACTGCTTGCTATCTTTGTTTAACTTTTTAATTGATGAGATATAAAATGTTTCCTATATGACAGTGTTCATGTGACCAAGTTCCACTCCTTTGTTTTAATATGTGATAAGTTATCTTTCTTCCAAGGTTAGACCCTTAAAAACTAAAACTTAGCATATGATTAGTTAAGTTTAAAGTTTTTTATTTGGAATTGGATAAAGGTTGTGTTCAATCTAAGTTGTTAGGTTATGGAAGAATCATTAGACAGTGTTAAAGCATGGTTGTTATGATCATGATCAAATAGACTATAAACATAAAGGAATTAAGAAGTTAAATTTAAGGCAAGCTGTTTATAGCAATGCATTATTGTATAACTGTTTTATAAAATGGAAAGATAATAGCAATTGTTATGAAGCAAATAACTGATATAAGGTGATTTTTATGTACTTGATAATTGCATTAATATTACTAAAATGAGTATTAAGATTTATATATTACTATATAAATATAACATTTATAGTATAAATATAATTAATAAAGTCCTAGACTTAGAGTTAGAATAACTTAGATATGATGTTCCAAACTAGTTAAACCTTAAATGCATTGGCATAGAATATTTTGAGAGTAATTGCCTTGTAATTGTATTCAATTGTTATTGAAGCCTTATTTTGTTAGATATAAGCCTTCTTCCCATCCATCATCCTTAGTTAATGAACTATCGAAACCCATAATTATTATTATCAAAATATTGAAGGATTATTGGATTAACTCCTTATCATTAGACTTTTAGGATGCCTTTCCATTTAATTACATGGAAAAGAAATTAAATCCTAATGCTTGAATTATTACACAACCATTAATGAACCTAATAATACATTTATTAAGAAGCATTTTATAAGGTATAATTTTGTTTATTTCAATATATTAATATAAATTTGTACATTCATACTCAATGGTCAACTTCTATAGTATGTTCTGAGCATGATGGTGCGTGATATGTTTCAGTCAAGGGCATAAGGTATGTATTATGAATCTATTATACCGGTATGACAATTAGGTAAATATGTACGACAAAAGACTGAATTTACTCATAAATATGTGATGCATGTTTAGTTATTAACAGAGTACAAGCAGATAGGAGTGTGAGATGATAACTTGCCTAAGTGACATTTTTGTACATGTTTAGCCTTGGTGATTACATCGCCTAAAGAGCATATTTTGGTATTTAAGCAAACATGAATAATTTAAGTATGATCAATTAAAGATTCCTAATTTAAATTATATTGTATGTCTTAAAGTAATATTGGAATTGGGAAATTTTACAACTGCGATTGTATTAAAATTTTCTCATTTGGGTTCATTGTGTGATGCCTTCGGATAACTCTGGTGGCTTCGGATGACCTATACGTTTGGGTAACTCTTAGTGTGTTCGGGTGACCTATGCCTTTGGATAACTATTGGTGCCTTTGGGTTACCTATACCTTCGGGTAACTCTTGGTGCCTTCGGGTGACCTATACCTTCGGGTAACTTTTGATGCCTTCGGGTGACCTATACCTTCAGGTAACTTTTGGTGCCTTCGGATGACCTATACCTTTGTGTAACTCTTGATGCCTTCGGTTGACCTATACCTTCGGGTGTGTGTGTGTGTGTGTGTGTGTATAACACTATCCACTTCTTTTGAAATGTTTAGGTTTAATTAAATTAATGAAATAAAGAAAATATTGTATGGAATTCAAAGAGAAAGAAACTTGATGAATTTTCTTGTGATTGGTGTTACTTTATCCATTGTTTGTTATGAAAGACATTTGAGTTGGTTAATGCTTTAGTAAGTTGTTATGTGTTTAGTCTAAAGTCTTTTATAAAATATTTGTTGTGAAGTTCATGGTTTCCTACTAAGCTTTATAGCTTAGCACGTATTTTATTGTCCATGTAAGTTGCAGGATAAGCTTAACTTTTGGATGGATAGTTTGAGTGACTCGATCAACCAATTGCAAGGGAGGTCTAGAAATGTGTAGTTACCTTTGTAGTTTTATAGATGTAAAGAAAGGTGTATATGTAACATTTTATTATTTTGGGAATATTGTTTTGGCTAGAAGTTTTATATGTAATTATGGCCTTAAGTGCTATTGTTTATGTGATTATTGCAGGTTAAGTATCTATATTGGTGGTTTTTTATATCTTGTGGATTAGGTTATTATAGCAAAGGAGGATGGGACTACAACTACGAATATGTCTAGCATGGACTTGCCAACCCCTATAGTTACTTCTATTAATAATTTTGATATCCCCTCTAGCTGCCCACCTCTTACAGTGGTGATTATCGATCTAGCTACTAAAAAGATATCAGGTCAGTCATCTCTCTCATCTATTAATGCTCAAGAAAATCTCCCTAAGGATTTTGGAATTGGAAATTTAAATGCTAAATGTGTGAATAATGTTAGCAATGGAGGTTATAGTGCTGAAGTTTATGGGGATGTTGTGATGTTAGCAGTTGATATGGGTTTTGGTCCATAAGGAAATTTTAATGTTTTAGAGTTAAATAATGACTTTGGTGAAGAGGGTTAGTAGTTGATACTAGCTCAAATAAAAAATTAAGTTCATTGAAAAGATTAATTCGTGGTCAGAAGAGCAATTCTAGAGGAAATAGTTGGAATGGCATCAGGAAAAATAAATGTGGAGTGGTAGAAGATATAAGGGTTGAGGAGGAGGATAGTTTTGAGATGGGGTGTGTCTCAAAAAAATTGAAGGTGATGGTGTCCGATACATAAGGAGATGTTGTTTTAAAAAGTGAATAACAATCTTGATCCTGGTCTCCTAGAGCCATGAGTATCCTGAGCTACAACTGCCATGGTTTTGGGATTTTTATGGCAGTTACAAAATTGAAAAGGTTGGTTAATTCATAAAATCCCTTTTTCCTCTTTTTAATGGAGACACGAACGTCAGAGGATAGGATGCATTTTATTAAGCTTTCTTTAGGTTTTAAGAATTGAGTGTTCAAATGGTGGAGGAAGCATATCGTGTATGTGGAATGATCATTTTAATTTATCCCTACAATCCTTGACAACCCATCATATTGATTTGAAGGTTTTAGGTAATGTTAATATTCCCTGGTTTTTGACTTGTTTTTATGGTTAACCTGAAAGAAATCTTCGTCAGAAATCGTAAGACTTGATTAGATAATTAAATCATCCTTACCATTTAAGCTGGCTTATTGTAGGTGACTTCAATGAAATATTAACTCATTTGGAGAAGGTAGGAGGGGTACCTCGCTAGGACTCAGCTATCAACTCTTTTTAGAATTTATTGAATGATTGTGGATTATCAAACCTTGGTTTCTCGAGATACCTTTTTTCTTAAGACAATGGCAGGCAAGATGAGAATTTTATTGAAGAAAGACTACATAGGTGTGTGGCATCTATGGCTTGGAGTCAAACTTTTGAAAATGCTAGAGTGATTTATCTTTGCTCTGCAGGATCTAACCACCTTCCAATTCTCTTTAAGCTTGATGAAGCGACAGTGTATGATAGACCAGCTTATAGGTTCAAATTTGAAAGTATCTTAAGTTGTGAATAAAACTGTTCCCATTTAATCTCATTGGTATGAAGCCAACGTGTTGGTTGGAATGACAAGATTGGCAAGTGTGTGTCAGCTCTTTAAGATTGGAGTAAAGAGTGCTTTAGTAGTTTGAAGACCTAAAAGTCAAAAGTAGAGCATAAACTAAAAAGGTTAGGTTTAAATTCAGACTTGGAATCGATTTGTCTTAGAGTTTTATTGAAAATGAAATTGACGGATAAATCATTGCATGAGTAAATGAAGTGGAGGCAGAGATCTCGAGTACAATGGCTAAAAGAAGAGGACCAAAACATAAAAGTTTTCCATGCTACTACTTCAAAAATGAGAAAAGCAAATATAATCACTTGCTTAAAGGATGAAAATGATAATTTTATTGAGGGGCATGAACTAGATGACCATGTTAATCCATTTTATTCTACTATTTTTTTTACTTAGATGGTCAAGTAATTGAGCTAAGTGAGCTAAATTTCCTTGATATAAAGGTCTCAAATGAGATGAATGTTTTTCTAGATGGTCAGTTTATGGAGGATGAAGTGTTTAAAGCATTACAGTTTATGCATCCCCTAAAAGCTCCAAGCCTCGATGGTTTCCCTCCCCTTTTCTATCAACAGTATTGGAGTATAGTGGGCCCTAACTTAATGAGGGTTATGTTGGAGGTGCTAGAAGAGGGGTGAGATGCTATAACATTTTATCCATACTCATTCTACCTTATCCCAAAAGTCAAAAATCCTATATTTATCTCTCAATTTTGCCCTATTAGTCTTTGCAATGTGATATGCAAAATTGCTACAAAAGTTCTTGCTAATAGATTGAAGCAAATTTTGGATGAAATCATTGATGAGATGTAGAGTGCATTGTTCTAGACAGGTTAATTACAAAAAATGCCTTGGTTGCATTCAAGTTTTTTCATCATATGGAGAGTGGGGGGACTGGTAGTCGAAAGTTCATATCTCTCAAACTTGATATGATGAAAGCTTATGATTGGGTTGAATGGTCATTTTTAGTTGTTGTGATAAAGAAACTGGGATTTTTGAATGTTTAGGTCGAAAGGGTCATGAGATTAGTCTCTTTGACCTCTTATTCTATTATTTTAAATGACAACCTAGTTGGTTTTTTTCTATCCAAACACGAAGTATGCTAAGGGGATCCCTTATCTCCTTATTTGTTTTTACTATGCATTAAAGGATTGGCAGGCTTGCTGAATTCAACCTTTAGGATGGGCTCTTTTCATGGGTTGAGAATTTCATCGATTGCCCTAGTTATCATCCACCTTTTGTTTGTAGATGATAGTTTACTTTTTAGCCGTGCCTCAATTGTAGATGCAATTGCAATATTATCAGTTCTACAGTGGTATGAAACTTTATCGAGATAGAAAGTAAACTTAAGTAAGTCTGAAGTCTCTTTCAGTGCAAACATTAGATAGAAGTTAAGAGAGATGATAACTCAATACCTAGGTGTAAAAATGGTTAAGTTTCACAAGATCTACCTGGGTATGCTAACAGTGATGGGTAGGTAAAAAAGGATTATTTTTGACATAATAAAAGAGATTTTGGTAGAGGCTTGAAGGTTGGAAGAAGAAGCTATTATCTTGGTTGGGTAAAGAACTCCTTATAAAAGTTATGGCACAGGCTATTCCAACTTATATTATACAATGTTTTCTCCATCCATCGGGTTTATGTTATGACCTTCAAGCTTTAATTTGTAGATTTTGATGGGGTTAGAATGCAAAGGGTAGAAGAATTCATTTGTGTAGTTGGAAGAAATTGTGTAAACCAAAATCAAAGGGAGGTTTAGGGTTCAGGGATTTATTGGCAAAACAAGGCTAGAGGATGATGACCAATCCAACTTCTTTAATGGCCCGATTATTTAAGGCATGGTATTTCCCAGCTTCATCTTTTCTCATGCAACTTTGGGCTCAAATCCTATTTATACATTGAAAAGTATCTTAAAAAAGAAAAAGTTGTTAGAATCAGGTTGTTATTAGTAGGTGGGAGATAGGTTGAATTTGCAGGGATGGCATGACAAATGGATTCCATAACCCTCAAGTTTCAAAGTGATTATTCCTTGTATTCTATCTTACAGTAACATGATTGTGGCATCATTAATTAATTTCCAAAATGGATCATGAAAATGGGATGTCATTAATAACATGTTGCTTCCAGTTGATATGGAAAGGATCAAATCCATTCTAGTTAGTATGGGTAGTAAAGCGGATTGACTGGTATGGTTTTATCACTCTTTGGGGTAATATGTGGTGAAGAGTGGTTATAGGCATGCCCTATTTCTGCAGGAAAATAATTCTAAGAGTTCAACATCTGCAAACCAGGTTACTCAATTCTAAAAATGATTATGGAATATTAATGTACCTCCAAAAATTAGAAGTGTAATGCCCCAATCTTAACCCTAATAGAAATGCATGTAATTTGATGATATTATTGCTAATTAATTTGCTATGTGATAATTGGGGTTTAAAGGATGTAATTGTAAATGGATAAGAGTTGGGGATTAATTATTGTTAGAGCAAGAGTTTGTGAGGGCTAAAGTGGTATTTGTTTTGGATAATTTATTTTGTCCATAAGTTAACTATGAGAGAGAACAATTAATAAAATGGAAAAAAGAATAAATGAGGAAAGAAGGGAAAAAGAATGGGAGATTGGGATAGGGAGAGGAGGCCGACCAACAGCGTCGATCATTGGTGACCTCCTTGCCATCACTTTCTCTCTCTTATGGCCACTGTAGCGACATCACTCCTCCGTCATCAAGGCACCATAATTTTTGCCCCACTGTTATTCTTTTTCCTATTTCCACCGAAGGCTTCTCTCCCTCTCCAACGAATGGAAAAGGCTGCTACTGATATGACCACTACCTAAGAACTCCAAATGGTGAATCGAACCTCCCCTTGCCCTTTGCTTTTCCCTACACTTGTATAATAGTAGTAATTTAAACCATTAAACTATTATTATACCTTTTAATGATTTATTTAATTGATAAACATGCATAACAACTAAGTGTCACTTTAATTGTTTATATTCCTATGAGCATCATTGGTATCTCTTACCACTTTTATTACTCTAATTACATATTCACATCAATTCATCACATATACCATATATCGTATTCATGCTAGACATTACTACCCTAGTTTCCATATTTAATCTCATGTGTATCATTTAACATTTTATAATATATATAACCATTCTAGCTCCTAAATGCATGCACATGCTAACATCTTCCTAATAAGCATAATACAACATTATATTTCCATATGATATACATATATTTTATAATCTTTTATATATATTAAACATATTAAAGAAACTTATATAAAATTAACCAAAAATTCCCTACATCAGCTTCTATGAATTGATGTTGGCCTGTCCTGATGTAGAGTACGTTATTGAGCAAAAACTTTAGCTACAAAAGAACCTACAATGATAAAATAACCCGTTCTAAGCTATAAAACTTAGTGGGAATTCTAAACATGAAAGACAACCACTCACAGTGATTTTAGAAAAAAAATTATATAACATACATTAATTGAAATATTAAAATGAAATATTAAAAATAAAAAATATTAAAATGAAATATTAATTGAAATATAAAAATGAAATATTAAAATGAAATTTTTAACAACAATGTAATCCCACATTTAATTTAGCTTCCTTGAATATCAAATTTAATTAAAATAATATGTACTTTTATACATGTAATTTAGGCATTAAAATCAATGTTAATCATGTTATTCCATATATAATATGCAATAGCTATGCTGTAATTAACTGTAATGTATTATACTCTAATTTAGCCTGCTTAAATTTTAAAGGTGGATAATGGGAACAATGGATACCCGAAGGTATCAAACTTAGTTTCGAAAGACAAACTTAGTCCCGTAGGATAAACAGGGATCCAAACGGGGTCAAATTATACTTTAGATCGGTCAAGCATACCCAAAGGGGGTAGACCATAATCCAAACAGGGTTAAGTAATAAAGACCCAAATAGGTCAACGGTGGCAGCTGCAATATCCCTATAGGCGCCTATCTATCCATAGATGAACCCTAATAGCAGGCATATATTTTGTTCATATAACTTTCATTTATCACGCTTTCACATTTTATAATCAATTTCATAGGTGAATATTTGTATAAAAATATATACTATCATTTGATTATATATATGTATATATATACACACACACACACACACACACACACACACACACACATAATTTCGTATAACAAGCCATGTACAAGTTTTTGAGCATACATGTATATACATAACACTTCAATCAATTATTTTACATACTATTTGTAAATCAATGTATTTCTATATATACATACATTTAACTTAACAACCTTTAAACATTAAAAATTCATAATCATAATCTCAACATATATCCCTTGTAAACATATCAACATTTAAACATTAAATGTTCATATTCATAAGCTCAATATATATTCAATTCATATTCATAAAATTAATACATATATTCCTTGTAAACATAGTAAACATAACAACAATTTAAATTATACATTAAAAATTCTGCCTTTAAAATTCTGCACAGAGGTAGAATTCCAAATTTAACTTATATACTATTTTTGACCTAGAAAACATCAATTTTAGAAACAATGTCCTTCTACAAAAATGTCCCCCTATGTTTTCAATTTCTAGAACATCAAAAATAATTTCAATATCATTTCCAGAACTTAAGATATTTACATTTTACTAAATACTGTTTCTATTGCAGTGCTGTGTACAGGTTTGGAATCAAGGTAAAATTAGACAAGCTTAAAGATAGAATTTGGCTTTACCTTCTTCATGAACATTATAGTTTTAGAAGTCTAGGTTTCATAAAATTTAACGTCATATCATTTTGTTCCCTATAAAAGGAGATATATCATAATTTCTACAATCTATTCCAGAACCAAAAATAACAGTTCACTAAAATTTCAAGTGAATATTTGGATAGCATACAAGCATATTTAGCCCTATGTTTCTTCTAAAAAGTGGTAGGTATGTTTCTTATGTAGAATATGATATTGGAATTAACTCAATTGAGATTTCCTAGTCCATAATATGCTAAAATTACAGCTACTAGCTTATGATGCTTATAGGTTTCTCTTCATTAAAGCTTCATAAAATTTATTCTCATTTCATTTGTTGAACCTATCATACAAGCATTCATGTTTCTTCTCCAATTAACCACATGCATATATGAGAATCCTATGAATCCCATACTTTGGCTGAAATCCCCTTAACCTTCAATCCTTTGTAATTCCTTTCCCTTTTATTCTTTCCACCTTTTCCTTCTTCTTCTACACATAAATTAATTTTTTTAACATCCATTTCCAGCATTTCCTCCAACCATACATTCAATAAAATAAGAAGAGGAAAAAGAAGAAGATGATAAAAATAAAAAATCAAACCTTTACCTTAATGATTTACACCAACTTGTTCTTAAAGATTATAAAGATTGAGATGAATAATTCTTAAACACATAAGAAATTAGAGGTGCCTCCCCACTCTCTCTCTTTAAACTAATTTTAGCTTTTATAATATTAAGGAAAATTTCCTTGTTGGTCCCTCATAAATTTTCATGTCTCACTTAATTCTCCCTATGCTTTGCATGTTACACATTGACCTCTCCCTTTTTATAATTATCTTAAATCAGCCCCTCATTTCTTTACTTTATTTCATAATTGACCTGTCAATTAACATATTAACCAATTAATCCCTCAATTAATATTCCATGCTTTAATTACATCCTTAAATATTAATGGACCAAATTAATCTAATTTTTTCATCCAATTAGTAAAATAAAATAAAATAAAATAAAATTATTACTAGTTCCATGCCTCTAATATGAAATACATATTTTTAATTTATTCTTAATCACATACAACCCTATAAAATCATGCATTTTTGACTAGGGTCATATTAGGGGCCTTACAATAATTTTGGACATGCATATATTATGTTAGAATAGAATCCATGTGAAAACATGATATAACCAATAAAGAAACATGGTATAAAAATGGAATCTTATGGGATAAATTCTAGATCTATATGGATTAACTTGTGAGGCCTTGCTTTATACTTGACTGATTGGTATATTACATGGTAATGCATGTATATTACTAGTGTCATAGAAAATGATGGAATGGTGTCATTTGTAGAATATTCTTTGTGATACATAAGTATGAAATCCTAACATAATATGAAAATAAATATACGATTAAGATGATATTGTATAAAAGATGTAATTAAATGATAAATTATGAATACCCTTAGTATTAGTGGTCAAACTAGAAATATGAGATATAGTTGGCTAACCGTAAAGACTTAGTATGGTGTTATTTAGTAAAAAAAGTTTATTTTCAGTCAGAGTATTGGCTGCCCCTGTACCGGCCCACAAATTTCAAACTACGAGAATAGTACTTTTCAGTTAGTGAATAATGTCATTGAGGTGAATAGTATCATCCGAAGTCCATAGGTTCTTTCCTAAACCGTCAAAAAGTACTATTTAAGACAAGTCAGGTGTTATAATTTGAGATAAAATTGGCCACCAAAAGATAAAAGCGAAAATAAGTAACGGGATCGTAAAATGGTTGACAAAGTTTAACCAGCCCTAAAAAAATAGTTTTGAACCTCAAAAAATTATTTCAATTACACAGAGCCACTACAAAAAGTCCTAAAGAATTTTCAAAAGAAAAAATTGAATTTTTGGATAACTTTAAAAATTTAACCTTCCAATCAGTAATTTTACTTTTGGGCTTTGAAATATACCAAAATGAGTTTGTTTTGACTTGAGATTTTTAAAAACTCTCAAGTAATATTTTTTTTATATTTTTGGACTAATTTTGATGGGAATTTAACAAAAACAATATTGAAAACAATGGAAAAGTGACATTTGGTTAAATATTAGCCATTAGATTGAATAGTAGTAAGATTTAATCTTAGCCAGATATCTTAGAGGTACAAATAACCCTAAAAATTTGCATCTCTTTAAAAGGCTCACACATCATTTCTCTCATCTCTAGTGATGGCTAAATTCCCTCTTTTAAATTTCCATTCATTTCCTTTAAATTAAGCCAAAATTCCTTCATTTTTAACTATAATTCCCACCATTAATTAGTTGTATAACCTTTCTTCATATTATTCAAGGGCTTTATGAAGATTAAAGTTTGAATTGAGAAGAATTTATGGAGGGAAAATATATCAAGTAAGTCAAATTTTGATTTATATTATAATTTGGTGGCAATTCGGTAGGATTAGATGAATTAATGTGAAATTGGGTGAAATTAAGAAAGGAATTAATGGAATCTTCCTCCATCAATTTCACTTAGGATAAGAAAAGGAAGAAAAAGGAAAAAAAAAAGAAGGAAAAGGCAAGGAAAGAGTTGAGTGAAGTTAGAAGAACAAGAAAAAGAGGTTAGTGGAATTTTTACTAATTTGAAATTGATGATTAAGTAGTGAAATTGGAAGATAAATATGTGGAATAGTGGGATTAAATTGTGAAAAACTTACTAATATATACATGGAACAATTTAGCCATATAGATATACATTAAAAAAATAATAGTGTTTTTGGGGTTAAATTTCATAATTGGTAACAACATGTTTACTTTTCTATAAAAATGAGTGTAGAAAGGAAAGTAGAAAGAAAAATAATTATTGTGAATAAGAATTTTCCTTGGTCAATTGGTATACTAAGTATGTATCTAAGTAACTTGATCAAATTAGAATAATAATGTATGATATATTGAATTAAACATCTTTATGATTGATTGAAATATGGAAAAGCTTTAATGTGTGACAAAATACTAATGGCTGAATGAGATACCTAAGTAGATCTAGGAAAATTTGATTAAATAATAATTACCATACCCATAAGAAAATAAAATAAAATAAATTGAAGCATGATTAGATGAAGCTAAGATGAAGAAATGCAAACTTGAGTATGAGTGCATGATGGCCGGATGCTTTTAGGTGAGTAAACTTGTGCACGTTTGATAATTATTTGATTACAAGTGAATAATAGTGATTTATGATGGTTATTGATGAAAATATAAGAAATATATCATAACTTTTATGAATGTTATGAGAAGAATGTGTACTTTGTCACTAAATATGAATCATGTATAATTGATATATTTTGCCTTTATTGACTAGTAGAGAAATTGGTTATGTGATGTAGTTGGCTAGCCATAGGGACACAATATATTATATTGTGGTATCAAATCATGGCGACTTGCATAGTAGGCTAAAAGAGGTTCCACATTGAAAAAGTAAAAAAAAAAAGCAAGAAAGGAAAAAAATTAGTGGAAATAACTATTTTGGACCTTGGAGTCCATAGTCCCACACATCCATATCATCTGTTTGGTCTCCATTAAGATATTAGGGGAAAAATAATGACATTGGTAAATATATGGATAATAAATGAGTTAAGTGGTTAATTGTAATTATATGAGAGAAAAAAAATTAAATTATGAGTAAAAGGATAAATATGATATGTATTATGTAATTGAATTAACATGTTAAGTCTTAAAAAGGTAATTTAGTGAAATATATATAAATTGGAGGTTCGGGATTAAATGGTGGTTTATGCAAATTTTGGGAACTTAGAGAGTAAAATTGGAATTTGGTAGGAATTTGAGGCTTAAATAATTCAAATAAGAAATTGTAGTAGCTTGGTAGAAAATAGAGTAAAATGGGGTAAGAATATTAGACAGTAAAACAAATAAATGTAATTAGAAAATATGAGAACAAATAATAATAATAATAATAATAATAATAATAATAATAATAATAATAATAATAATATTATTATTATTATTATTATTATTATTATTATTATTATTATTATTATTATTATTATTATTATTATTATTATTATTATTAAACATGAGTCATAAAGTCAATAAGACTGAAGTTAACACAATTGAATGCTTGTATGCATTTTATGAAATATTTTAGTAGAATTACCACCCTTGAGCAATTAACTCAGTGCGTAGGGGGACAGGTGCAAGAAGTATAAAGTGTGAAGGATTTTAAGTTGAACAACATGGCATGTACATGAGAACTTTATTTTTTTTAGGAGAATTGTATTAAACAATAGAAAATTTTTGATATGTATTTTATGGCTAAGTGTTTTTAGATTTTGTGGATTGTAATATAAGTTAAATTGAATAAGTTTAAGGTAAAGTTAAATATGTAAAGTATGTGAATGTATTTAATAAATGTGGTTTGGTTAATGAATGGACTTGATTATAAGTGCTTCTGAATTGTTGCAATTTTGGAGGAGGAAGATTTGGTTATTACGAGTATTTATTTTAATTTTGGTAGAGGGTTAGGCTAACATTAATGTTGCCTGCATATTTAAGACCAAAATAGTAATTGACCAACTAAATAGTGTATATGGCGATATTGAAAAACAACACTTGTTTGATTTAATAAGAAATGTATATTATGCTATGGAAATTCAATTAGAAGTAATTTATAGAAAATGTTACGCCTTTATTCCTGTCGAATGTATACTTTGATTATCGAACTAATATTTGAGTATAGGGTGTTACATTTTGGTATCAGTGCAAGGTTTAGGTGGTTTTAAGGTTGGAGTACCTAAATGAATGAATGCATATTATACTTGTGCATGCCATAAATGAATATTTGTGAATAAAGTGATTTTGGGAATTAATCCTTGCCTATCCTTTTTTTTTATAGTGTAAAGAATGGCATTTGGTTCTACAAGAGGTGTAGAAACTACTAGTGATGTAGGGAGTGAAGCAACCATGAGTGTGAGTGATAAACAGGCCGACCACTAGCCGAGACCACCCACACCACCTTCTGCTATACTTATACCACCTGCAGCAGCCCAGACACTGCCACCAACAACACCAACTACCCTACCAGATTTTAAGACGTTGGTGGCAAATCTATTATATTAGAGGGTATATGCACTACCTGTAACACCCCAAAATTTTCATTTGAAATGTATGGTATATTTTAGAGTATGAATAGTAACCCTAGCATAATTTTTAGGCTGATTACAATAAAATAGTATAAAAAAATTTAAAAGTACATAAGTGTTAAACGTGCTCAGGTTAGGAAAATTTTAGGATGGGTGACCTAGCAAAAAGTTTGACTTAACCCCTAGATGAGAAAATAGGTGCTAAACGAAGTCTATTGATAGAATTTAAGAAGAAATTGAGGTCAAATAGATCCTCAAAACAAATAGAGAAGATTTTTCTTGGTGTCGTAAACTCGATTAACCATAAGTTTGATTGGATCTTAAAATATTCTAAAGATCTCCAAAAATTATTCTAATCACATAGATTTATTAGAAATAGCGTAAATAAGCTACTAGAACCGGAAAATAATTTTTCTGACAGTTTCAGAATTTCAAGTTTCTAACCAATTGAATCTATCTTTAAACTGGAAGTATACTCAAAAGATTTTAGAATGACTTGATATTTTAACCATGTACATATTAGCAGAGAAAAATTTCAAAGCATTTGGATGGGTGAAACATCAATTTCAAAAAAATGGTGAAAATTTAAGGTTAAATTAATTGATGGGCATAAAGGCCATATTTAATTTATCTACAGGCATAATTGTTATTAGAAAATGAGCCATGATCATCTAAATGCATCATCATAGCATAAGTTAGTGCAATAACTAATGAAACCATGATAAATGGCTTAAAAATAAGCCATTGTATTAAATAGTAAATGGAGGAATCTTGACCATTGGTTTGGTGTACTTAAGGCAGCCTAGATGGGTCTATAATCTTTTATAATTTTGCCTAAAATTCAGTAATTTTCATCCCCTTTCCTTGCAAAATCTAAAGCACCATACTTAAGCTCTTTTCACCATTTTTCTTCATTTCTCTCACTTTCCACCATATCTCAAGCTTTGATTTCACCTAAATACACTAAAAAGCATCCTTTTCATCCTAGAAATTAAATTAGAGTAAGAAAAAGTTTAGAAATGGAGAATTTATAGTAAGAGAAAATTACCCTAATTAGGTAAAGTATTGAGTTTTTATTAGATTTAATTGGGGATTTTGATATGGTTGTGTAGAGAATTATTAGTATGATTAGTTAATAGCATTTAAATGTAAAAATAAATAACATAAACTCATAATTCTCTTCTCTCTAAATTCAGCCTAAAGAGGAGTTCCAAGGAAAAGAGAAAAGGAAGGAGGAAAAAGGAGAGGAGAAGGAAGAATAGGTGATTTCAAGCTACTTTAAGGTTAGTGGATACATAACTACACTTTATTTCATTTATTTCTTTGAATTTTACATGGAAATCACATTATGTAACTATATGAACTTAAAGGAAATTATGAAATAATTTGAGATAACTTGATAAAATGATTTTCTAACATGAAATAAGCAAGAAAAGAGAAATAAATCAAGTATATAAGTGGTGATCATGCCTTGGCCGAATTATGTATCACATTGAATAATATGATATTTGACATATAGACATAATGTTCATCATGTGTACATAATGACATACTTCAATGTAACTAAGAGTTATCAAGGTAAATTAAATGTATGTCAATATATAAACACATAAATTGAACTTAGAAATATATATAGCATAAAAAGGAATATGAAAACACATGGTATGGTTGAGTTTTCATTGAGGTCGAATAGTATACCCTTTGATAATGTCATATTTTCATCAGTTTAGATGTTATTTTCCATGTATATTATGATTTCATATATAATGCTGATGAATACATGAAGAATAAGAGTGTATAATATGATACATAATGGTAATAACATAAAGATTGGTGTAAAAACATCTTATGATGTTAGATAATAAGTTGCCCTTAGTATATGATGGGTAATCCAGGATCTTAGAATATAATGGCTAGTTATAAGGATCCATATACCACGGTAGAATCATAAAGTTTCATCAAGGGATGGCTATGCTCAAGTATTCACCTTCATCATACAGTCACATAAAATATTCAAACAATCACACAATCCTCATTCTATATATCTGGTTTAAGGATTCCTACTATTCACTACTAGGTGAAAAATTATAATTAGGCAAGAAAATAGGAATCAAATGGTAATTTATGCATAAAAGATGTCAAAAATGTAATTAACTAGGAAATGATATGAAAGACTTAAGCAATAGGTTCAAAAAGGATAAAAATGTAATTACAAGATAAATAAGGGCTAAAATCATAATTTGGCATCAAAAAGTTAATTAAAAGGGGTAAAATAGTTAGATAAGTGAAAAAGGGAAAAATAAAAAATAATGAAAAATTTCAGCGATGAAAATGTAATTTACCACATATTGGGTAAGCATAAGGATCAAAAAGTAAATTGTCTACTTAAGATGAATCAATAATCAAAGGAAACAAAAAAGGGCAAAATTAAAGTCAAATGAAGTCAAATATGTAGAATGAAAAGTTCAGGGATCAAATTATAATTTTACATTTAAGTAAGATTTAATAAGAAAAAATAAATATAAAAGGGATTAAAGAGTAAATTAAGATAAGAAAGAAGTTAATTAAATTAAATTAACAAAAAGTAATACTAAAAAGGGCAAAACAATAATTTAAATAAAAATTAATTTCATTAGATGAAATTTTGTGTAGTTGTATCCACCACTAGGCAACAACGTTGCTTAGTGCATAGTTTTGAATGAGCATAGGGAGAGGTAACTAAGGGACTCGAAGAAGGCAAAGTGGGATGGCATGTGTATGTGTCACTTTAGGAATGATTTTGAACTCTTTTCTATTAGGTTTACTTTGGACAATGACATGTAAATTATTACATTGTATAAAAAATGCTTGTTAGTAATGACGTATATGTATGTATATATGTATTAAAGTATGCGTGAATGGTAAAGTTGTGATTGAGATACATTGATGATGATATTAGAAGTGCTATGAATGTTATTGGAGTATCGGAGGTAGAGGTTGCCTATTGGGAGTGCTAATTTTCCAATTTGCAAGTTTGGGTAGCATGGCTTACAAGCCATTATGCTGTTGAAATTTATACCAAAAGAATAGTAACCTTATGACTCTAAAATGGAATTAAAACTTAAAGGATAAATTAAGCTATTAATCAACAGCAAAAATAATTGAGTATATTAGAAATCATATGATGTCATTTATAATATTACATGAAGTACAAAAATATGCATGAAAGTAGGGTGTTACACCATCAATTCCATAGCTTCAACAGCAACCACTTCCTCCGCTGTGGAAATCTATCTTGGAGCAATTAAAAAAGCTTGGGGTGGAGGACTTTTATGGTAGGGATAATACTACAACCATAGAAGCGAATGAGTGGTTGCATAAGATTAAAAGATTATTTGAGATTACACATAGCTTGTTGGAGGAGATGCTTGTCCCTGCAACTGATTTGATGTGGGACTTCTTTTTGAATTAGTTTAAAGAAAAGTACTTAGGAAAAGAATATCAGAGGCCTATGAAGGATGCTTTCTGGACAATAAGGTAGGGGAATTGGGCTGCTCAAGAATATGAGCGAGAATTCCAGTACTCAATGTTTATGTAAAGATTATAATATACCACTAGAGAAGTTGTGTCAGCTATTTGAGCAAGGTCTCTATAATAGAATCAGGGAGGCTATTACTCCTTAGGTGTACACAAATTTGAGATCTTTGGTGAGTGCAACTATTCGGGTTGAGGCTATACAGATGGATGAAGCAAGTAGACAGGCTAGATTTTAGCAGAAGAGGAAGACATATCAAGCTAGTTCTCCTAGCACATTTAGCAAGAAATCTAGAGGTATGGTATTTCAGCACAAGCATAAGCATCCATACCATTATAGGCCTAGAGTTAGAGATCTACCACTTAGGCTAATACCCAATTCTATAGCTAGCACACCCAGAGGGGCAGGTCAAAGGACTGTTCCTATTTGAGAGCATTACAGAAGGAAGCATACAGGTGAGTGTTGGCAATTGACATGAGCATACTGTTAGTGTAAGCCCTAGCCTTAATAAATTTTAATAAAACATTTGAGTTAATAAATGAGGCATTTGTTTTATCTTTTGTATTCCTGTGCATATCAATTGATAGTACTATCCAAGAATATTGTTTCAGTTTAAGTTATCATGTGTGAGGCACAAGGTTGTAAGACCTTGAAACAAAAGAGACATCATTCTAAATATCCCTAGTCAGTCATTGTTATGGGAATAACAATGAATTAAGACTAGTATGCTCTCTCTGATAAGTTGAGTTCTGTCTTACGGATCATAAGGACAAGAGTTCCAATCAGAGAACATAGATACATGTTTAGAACATGGTATCTAGATTCGATCCATTTATGAGAACACTACATGGTATAAGTCATAAGTGTTTCTCATATGCAAGTTTTGCATTGGAGTTCTTAGACCTAAAATCTCTATGAAATTCTTTATGTATTACTGTATACTTTGACATACACCTAATGTGCTCGTAACAGAGTGACAAGTATGGGTATGCTTGGGTATACATTGATTCATGTTAGAGAGCATGGGAGAAGTGAAGGGATTACCCGCTAAAGGAAAGGGAAAGGGAAAGGCAAAACCCAAGAATGACCTGGCTCGGTTCAAGTCAAGTGGGAGTGCACCTCAGGCCCAATCCAAGCCCAAGGCACAGAAGCTCAAAGAGAGTGAGAACACTTGCTTCCATTGCAACAAGATAGGGTATTGGAGGAAGAATTGCGCTCTCTTCAAGGAAGAACAAAAGAAGAATGGAGCCAAGGCATCCAGTTCTGGTATTTTTGTTGCTGAGATTAACCTTTCTATTTCTACCACTTGGGTATTGGATATCGGTTGTGGTTCTCACATTTGTTCAAATGTGCAGTGGATAAGAAATAGGCGGTTACTTGGGAAGAATGAAGTGGACCTCCGTGTGGGGAATGGAGCACGAGTTACTGCCATGGAGATAGGCGACTATCACCTCACTTTACCTTCCGGACTTTGTATTGTTTTGAATAATTGTTATTATGTACCTGCTATGAGCAGAAACATTATTTCAGTTTCATGTTTGGATAATGATGAATTTGATTTTGTTATTAAAAATGTCAATGCTCATATTCGTCACCAAGGCATTTCTTATGGCAATGCCATGTTGCAAAATGGCCTTTATATCCTTGATTTACAAAACAAAGAGTCCATATACAACATTAATACAAAGAGAGTTAAATCAAATGAATTGAACCCTACTTACTTCTGGCATTGTCATTTAGGACATGCAAACGAAAAATGCATTTCAAGACCTCATAAAACTGGAGTGCTTGGGTCATTCGACTTAGAATCTTATGATACATGCGAGCCATGTTTGCATGGAAAAATGACAAAGAGTCCTTTTAACAAGAAAGGTGAAAGAACTAATGGCTTATTGGAACTAATACATACCGATGTATGTGGACCTTTAAGTACACAAGCTAGAGGTGGTTTTTGCTACTTCGTGACATTCACGGATGACTTTAGTAGATATGGCTATGTCTATCTAATGAAGCACAAGTCTGAAACTTTTGAGAAATTCAAAGAGTTTAAGAACGAAGTAGAAAACCAACTTGGCAGAAGTATAAAAATCATTTGATCATATCGAGGTGGCGAATACTTAAGGCAAGAGTTTGATAGTCATCTAAAGGAGTGTGGTATTATATCACAGCTCACTCCTCCTGGAACACCACAATGGAATGGTGTGTCCGAAAGGAGAAATTGAACTCTGTTGGACATGGTTCGATCTATGATGAGTCAAGCTAATCATTCTGTCTCTTTTTGGGGTTATGCATTAGAAACTGCTGCGTTTCTATTAAATCGTACTCCAACTAAAGCAGTTGAGAAGACACCATACGAGGTATGGACTGGGAAAGAACCCAATATGTCTTTTCTCAGGATTTGGGGCTGTAAAGCACATGTTAAGAAATTAACAACTGATAAATTAGAGTCCAAATCAACTGTCTACTTGTTTGTGGGTTATCCCAAAGAAATAAAGGAATACTACTTTTACTCACAAGACGAGAACAAAGTATTTGTTGCTCGCAAAGCTGTTTTCTTAGAAAAGGAGTCCTTTTCAAGAAATACAGTGGGAGTAAAGTAAAACTTGCAGAAATTCAAGTACCACAAACTCATATACAAGATGAGTTGGAAATGGGATCAAGTTCACAACCAGTTGTGGAACAAGAATCCATTGCACAAGAACCTAAAAGGTCTGGTAGGGTACATCAGGTGATTGAGAGATATGGATTTCTAATCACTGACAGTGACACCATTGAGTTAGTAGATCGTGAGGATCCTACTACCTACCGAGAAGCTATTAAAAGCCCAGACTCGAAAAATTGGCTTGAAGCCATGAAATTCGAGATGCAATCAATGTACGATAACCAAGTTTGGACCTTGGTTAATCCACCAGAAGGTGCTAAGGTAATTGAATGCAAATGGCTATTCAAAATTAAAGCTGATAAGACCTACAAAGGTAGACTAGTAGCAAAAGGTTTTCGATAAATTCATGATATAGACTATGATGAGACCTTTTTGCCAGTAGTCATGCTTAAGTCCATTAGGATCTTGCTTGCCATAGCTGCATATCATGATTATGAGATATGACAAATGGATGTCAAAACTGCTTTCCTCAATGAAAATTTACTTGAGGATGTGTATATGACACAACCTAAGGGTTTTGTCAATCCCAAGCATCCTAAGAAGGTTTGCAAGCTTCAAAAATCCATTTATGGATTAAAGCAAGCATCCTGAAGTTGGAATCTTCATTTTGATGAGGCAGTCAAAGAATTTGACTTCATCAAGAACGAAGATGAGCCTTGTGTGCACAAGAAGGTTAGTGGGAGCATAGTAGTATTTCTAGTCATGTAAGTGGACGACATCCTTCTCATTAGGAATGACATTCCAACATTGCAAAAGGTTAAGCAATGGTTGGGAAAATGTTTCTCAATGAAAGACTTAGGTGAAGCCGAGACAATACTTGGTATCCGAATCTATAGAGATAGATCGAATCGGCTTTTGGGACTAAGTCAAGAAAAGTACATAGACAAAGTACTAAAGCATTTTAGTATAGAAGACTCAAAGAAAGGGTATATACCTTTGGCTTTGGGAGTTCCTTTAACTGAAGAACATTGCCCTAAAACCAAAGAGGAAAGGGACAACATGAGTAGAATCCCATATGCATCTGCTATTGGATCTATCATGTACGCTATATTATGTACTAGATTGGATGTTGCTCATGCACTGAGTATAACCAGTAGGTTTCAGCAAGACCCTGGTGAGAAGCACTGGTCTGCTGTAAAAGGGATTCTAAAGTACCTGCGAAGGACTAAGGATCACTTTTTGGTGTATGGTTGTCAAGAAGAGCTCGTCATACAAGGTTATGCCGATGGTACTTTTCTGACCAACAGTCAGGATTCTAGATAGCAATCTGGATTTGTTTTTATGTTGAATGGTTGTGCTGTCAGCTGGAGAAGCTCGAAGCAAGAGACCTTTGTCGATTTAACTACAGAATATGAGTATATTGCAGCAAGTGAGGCTGCAAAAGAGGCTATTTGGATTAAAAATTTCATTTCTGGATTAGGAGTGGTCCCAAGCATCCTAGATCCATTAGAAATTTTTTGTGACAATAACGGGGCCATAGCACAGGCTAAGGAGCCTCGGTCACACCAGAAATCCAAATACATGCTCAGGAGGCACCACTTGATCAGAGAAATCATTGATCGTGGGGACGTCAAGGTTAGCAAGATAGCAAGTGAAGACAATCTAGTAGATTCTTTGACGAAACAGTGCGTCCAAATCTACACGAAGCTCATTTAAGAGCGTTCGGTATTAGGGCAATGCCCGATTGGGACTAGTGCTAGTGGGAGATTGTTAGTGTAAGCCCTAGCCCTAATAGATTGTAATAAAACATTTGAGTTAATAAATGAGGCATTTGTTTTATCTTTTGTATTCCTGTGCATATCAATTGATAGAACTATCCAAGAATGTTGTTTCAGTTTAAGTTATCATGTGTGAGACACATGGTTGTAAGACCTTGAAACAAAAGAGACATCATTCTAAATATCCCTAGTCAGTCATTGTTATGGGAATAACAATGAATTAAGACTAGTATGCTCTCTCTGATAAGTTGAGTTCTGTCTTACGGATCATAAGGACAAGAGTGTCAATCAGAGATCATAGATACATGTTTAGAACATGGTATCTGGATTCGATCCATTTATGAGAACACTACATGGTATAAGTCATAAGTGTTTCTCATATGGAAGTTTTGCATTGGAGTTCTTAGACCTAAAATCTCTATGAAACTCTTTATGTATTACTGTATACTTTGACATACACCTAATGTGCTCGTAACAGAGTGACAAGTATGGGTATGCTTGGGTATACATTGATTCATGTTAGAGAGCATGGGAGAAGTGAAGGGATTACCCCTCTCAATAAGAGAGAAAATATCATCGGCCACTTGATCAGTGAACTGAGAAGTGCATGGCCATACCGAGATGAAATAATGAGTAATCATTATTTATCTGAGAGCTCAGTGTCACTGGAATATCAAGAAAGGAATTAATTTATATAAGGATGACTAGTTCCATGCCTTATATTAATTCTGATATTTTTGGGTAAGGGACTATGCAAAATTGCATTAGGTCACAAAATGCCATATGCATTTTCATTTAATTTGGAATGCTATAATATCTTGCTAGAGAATATTTATAGCGTTTGAATTAATTTATTAATTCATTGCCAACATTAAACTGACCTATATGATCGCACATAAAGCATTGGGCTTAAAATATTTAAATTAAGTATTGGACATTAATTTGGGCTTTTAATTAAAGTCAAATTAATGTGTGTAATGGATTATTAGATTGCTATTGGACATTGGCCCATGAGAGAGAGAAATTTAGCCCACAAGGTTTAATTTCAATTAATTAAATGTCTTGTATTAATTTAATTAATTGAGTTTTAAAGCCTAAAAGAATTATGATCAAATAAATCACTTAAATAGGAATACTATTGGCCGAAATTCCTAGAGAGAAATCAAGGAATTTCGGCACATCCTTTATATTAATTAAGTAGTTTATTTGATTAATATGTTTTGTATATTCCTATTTAATTAAGTGGTTAATTTGATTAATATGTCTTTTTTTTTTATCTTGGATAAATTAAAAGAGTTTTTATCAATAAATATTACTTATTTTAATTAAGTGATAAAGGCAAATATTAATTATCTTTAGCTAATATTAATTATCCTAAGGTAGTATATTTGAGATTTATCACTTAATAAATAAGATAATATATATATTGGAAGAGAGAAAAAAAGCAAAGAGATAAAAAAAACCTAATTTTGTGTGTGGCGTGAATAGTAACTCGTGAATAATAACTTGTGAATAGTAACTCTCTCTCACAATTTTATTTTGGCCAATTTTTCACAAGGAGAAAGGATTGTTCCTCATTCTCTTGTGATCTTGGGTAGTAATAGCAACCTTAGAGAAGTGCAAAATCAAATTTTGTAGCTTCAATCAATTGCCATTATACGATACTTAAACAAAGAGCTAGTAATCTCGATTTTAAGCCGTCTTTGCAATTGTGTGTGTGAACATAGAGAAGAGTGGCATAAAGGCCGTTCTTTTGGCATTGGCAAAGAAGATCAAAGGTTGATAAATCACTCTTGATTGATGGCCATCACCAAAACCAAATATTGAAGTGCATCTAAAGTTGAAAGTTTTACAACCCTAAAATTGCATGTTTCGTTCCTTGCTTTGGAATTGTATGGTATGTATGATAAAATTTTTTTTTTCCGCTGTGTTATCATCACGATCATACCATGTCATATTCCATCACATACCTCAGTTGTGGATCCAAGGATCATTTCCAGAGAGATTGTCCTAAAGCCTAGGGAGCTACACACTACAAGAAAAATCCTGATTCCCGATGAAAAATTTTTCATCTCTAACTACTGATGGAAAAATTTTTTTCGTAGGGAAAATTGTCAAAAAAATATTGCGATGGAATAACAAATTCGTCGTAAATAATGGAGGAAGATTTTTCTGCCAAACTTTACTGATGAAATCGAAAAATTCATCGTTAAATTGGTGCTAATATTTTGCAGCTAAAATTGCACATGAAATTTACCAACGACAAAATCATGTTTTTGTAACATAGGTAAATTACCGATGAAAATATTTTTCATTGGTAATTTACCTACGAAGTTGGATTTATGTAGGTAATTTCCCTGCTAGATGAAATTTTTATAGGTAATTTATTGACATAATCTTATTTCATCGGTAATTTCCCTATGAAATTAAATTTTCGTAAGTATTTTACCGACAGAATCTTATCAATCTGTAATTTCCCTATGAAAATTTCATTTTGTAGGAAAATTTAAATAAATAGAAAACTATGTGAATTTAATTATCAACGGAAATGATTTATTTTAATTACACATTAGTTTTGTTTAATTTTATCCTTATGATAAATCAAGTGAGATAGTAGAAATGATTCATTGAAGAGAATTTTACATCTTTATATATATATATATTAAACTTAAAATTTATATATATATATATATATATATATATATATATTAAACTGAAAATTTTCGTATTTTTTATGGAATTTTAAACACTAGACTAATACATGTTGGTGCTATCTCTTGTTTATGTGGACCCGTATAAGTCAAAACATATCCAAGAATATATCTGGGTCTTTGATGGAATTTTTTGACGACCAAGCCTGCTTTGCGACGGTCAATTTGACCATTATGTTTTATGCTTTGGAACTATGCACCAGGTTCCCATTAAGTACCATTTGTTGGCAAAACGTCTACCTTTTCACTCCTTGCATGCCTCCGTCCTCATTTGGAAGTAAGAACTTGGAGTTGAAGGTTCTGTTAATTTGGTGGGGTGACTTTTGGGTTTTGCATGGCTTGCTATTTTTTCAATTTATTATATTTTTATCAATTTTATAATTATTTTAAATTGACTTTATACAAAATTAATAAATTGTGCATTTAAATTCTATTTTCAATTCTGTTAATTACATTTAAATTGAACATAATGTGCTTAATTTGAAAAGTATATAAATTTAATATCAATTTTTTAAAATAAATAAATAAAATGTAAAAAAGTGTTAAAATTTAAGGATTTAAGAATATATTTTTCTTTTTTTAATCAGTTGTGAACACATTATTGATTTAATTTACATGATAGAGTGAAGACTTAAGCTAGAATTAATTCTTATATATATACATTGTTATATTTCTGTCCCAGAAAGAAGACATCAGAAATATGTCAAAAAATCGATTATTTTTATTTTTATTTATTTTTTATCAAAAAATGTTCTAAACTTAAAGCTTAATGGTGATGTTTCTTTTATTTTAATGAATTATAAGTCAATAACAATCAATTACTTCAATTTCAACTGGCAAATGGTGTCGAATATCTTTAAATTATATTCAATTAATTAATAAATTTTTAAACCAACATGAATTAGTCTAATGTTTAAAATTTCATAAAAAATATGAAAATTTTAAGTTTAATAAATATATATTTAAAGACGTAAATTTCTATTCAATAAATCATTTCTACTTTCTCACTTGATTTATCATCAGAAATAAATTGAAATAAATGGTGACTCCTACCTAGCTACATCATTTAAAAAATATGAAATTACACATTCTAAGTTAATAGGTATCTCTTAAAATTAGAATAACATTAGTATGGAAATCCAATTCACATCACTCGTTATTTTCTACTCGGGAATTTATAATGATAATAAATAATGTAAAACTAATGACATTAATGGCATTTTTTCAAAGTTAAAATAAAATATCAATCCATAGTATAATATAACAAATTTATATCACTTTAATCAATCTATATTACGTATATTTCTTTTAGTTTGCCTATAGTTTTATTAATTTAGTAAAAAATTTAAGCCAATTATATAATGATAATGGCTATTTTAGCTCAAAAACATATTTAAATTTTAAAGGATAACCATGTACTATTTTCAATATTTCGAAAATAAATTTAATTTAAGACATACTTTAAAAATTATATGTGTATTGTGATAATTATGAAGTGTATGGATGACTATCAAACTCATCTCTCTCCATATTCTAGTAGAATTCTACTACTTCTATATTGTACCTATAAATACCCCATTGTGGTTATTCAGTAGATACAATTTATAAGAGAAAATTCTCTATTATACTATATTTGTCTTTACTTTAATTAGTTTTATAACATGTTATCAGCACGATAGTCTCTATTGATTATTGAAAGTCGGTGATTTACGACGATCCGGCTCGAAGGAATCAAAAGTTCTAATTTATATGATTTAATGATAAATTATCTCAAAATTATTGTTATATTATTTTATAAATATATAAAGTTAGTCGGCACTATTCTTCCTTTATTTTATTTAGTTGGTTATATTGAAAGCTTAAAAAAAATCTTTCAATTCGTTATTGTTATTTTAGTTGAGTGGAAATTGCCTTCTCGTTACTTTTGTGTGCTGTCTTGTATCAATGGATACATTATAACTTGAAATTCTTCTTTCTCTTTTTTGTCGTTCATTTGTTGATTTGTGACCATGAATTGCATGTGTCCCACGATGCTAGTTTTGTTACAACATGTAGAATTGAGAATATATTTCATTATCGATATGTGATGGAATTGCCTACCATACACCATGCACATATAAGCTTTATTAAATTTCTTTTTTCAAGTGTAGTGTATTTACAATATATACTATTGTGTTAATTTATTATTTTAATGGGTAACACAAAATTATTCAAAGGCTCCAGAAGAGCTAATTTATTATTTTAATGGGTAACACAATTATTCAAAGGCTCCGAAAGAGCTACAAAGTCATTACCCAAATACAATTTATTATATATGAATGTTTGTCTATTATGTCTCAAGAAACTTATTATTTATGAAGATATTCACTGAAATGAATATCATTTTGAGACTAAAAGAGAAATACTGAGAATCCATATATGAAAATTGTCGTATGAGATAAGTAATATTTTTTAAAGATAATTTGATTTTATTTTGATGTAAATATTAGTAAACTTGAAGTTTACTAATAAATAAAAATACTAGCAACCTAAAGTTTACTATTAAATAAAAATATTAGCAACCTGAAGTTTACTAATTGTTGTACAAATATTAATAATCTATTGTTTATCAACTATACAATTATCAATAAACATGAAGTTTATTGATTAATTAATACTAATATAAATAAACCTGAAGTTTATTGATTATAGTAAACTTAAAAATTGACTGAAGTTTATTGATTATAATAAACTTGAAAATTGATACAAATACTAATAACCATTTAGTTTATTAACTATCACAGATATTAGTAAACCCAATATTTACTAACTGTTTGATATTAATATTAAAAAAAACTTAATATTTATCAATTGATATAATAAAATTGGTAAACCTGAAGTTTACTAATTAACAATGGATTATTTAGCATGACCGGTTTGACCATTTTGGATCGATTATAATGCATAAATTATTGAAAATTCATATATTTATTAGAGAACCAGAAGTTTCTTTAATTTAATTTAAGAAATTCTCATAATCTATTTGTTATCAAGAAATATTATTAAGGTATCACTAGCTAATAAAGGGAATGAATTTCCTTTATTCTAGAATGAATAAAGATAATATATGTGGGCCCACTATCCACTATGTGAAATAATCAAATATTTTTGAAAGATGCATCAATAAAATATTCACATGTGTATTTATTATTAACTCACAACCTGTAGTTTGTGAGATTATTCAAATTAAGTACACAACTTCCAGAATATGCAATCAAGATATTTTTTTGACAATACTAGTGATCGTATGTCATGGCTAAAAGATTATTATAAGCCTTTTATACATGTTCATACTCTAAGATCTAGCTAAAAGTGTTAACTACATGCCTCCGGTTAATTGCTAGATATTTTTATGAGAACAATAGTGTCATTTTTATATATGGATATATAATATTGATGTAAGCAATACTTACATGCATTATGCCAATAAAAATTATAAAATTTCTCAATTGTAATTTTAGTTGAAAATTGTGTTTTGTTTAATAGCTTTCCTAATATAAAGGGAAGAAAACAGCTAAAATAAATAAATAAATACATTATGTATACTTTAGATCCTCATATCGTGAACTTGAAGTTCAAAAGATCAGTTAATTATGATGCCAATGTATTTGTTATTGTTAGTGTAAGCCCTAGCCCCAATGCATTGTAACAAAACACTTGAAATTAATAAAATGGGCATTTGTTTTATCTTTTGTATTCCTGTGCATATCAATTGATGAAACTATCCAAGAATGTCGTTTCGATTTAAGTTATCATGTGTGAGGCACATGGTTGTAAGACCTTGAAACAAATGAGACTTCATTCTAAACATCCCTAGTTAGTCATTGTTATGGGAATAACAATAAATTAAGACTAGTATGCTCTCTCTGATATTATGAGTTCTGTCTTACGGATCATTAGGACAAGAGTGTCAATCAGAGATCATAGATACATGTTAAAGAACATGGTATCTGGATACGATCCGCTCATGAGAACACTACATGGTACAAGTCATAAGTGTTTCTCATATGCAAGTTTTGTATCGGAGTTCTTAGACCTGAAATCTCTATGAAACTCTTTATGAATTACTGTGTACTTTGAAATACACCTAACGTGCTCGTAACAGAGTGACAAGTACGGGTATGATTGGGTATGCGTTGATTCATGTTAGAGAGCATGAGAGAAGTGAAGGGATTACCCCTCTCAATAAGAGAGAAAATATCATCGGCCACTTGATCAGTGAACTGAGAAGTGTATGGCCATACCGAGATGAAATAATGAGTAATCATTATTTATCTGAGAGTTCAGTGTCACTGGAATATCAAGAAAGAAATTAATATATATAAGGATGACTAGTTCCATGCCTTATATTAATTCTGATATTTATGGGTAAGCGACTATGCAAAATTGCATTAGGTCACTAAATGCCATATGCATTTTCATTTAATTTGGATTGCTATAATATCTTGCTAGAGAATATATATAGCCTTTGAATTAATTTATTAATTCATTGCCAACATTAAATGGACCTATAGGATCGCACACAAAGCATTGGGCTTAAAATATTTAAATTAAGTATTGGACATTAATTTGGGCTTTTAATTAAAGTCAAATTAATATGTGTAATGGGTTATTAGATTGCTATTGGACCTTGGCCCATGAGAGAGAGAAATTCAGTCCACAAGGTTTAATTTCAATTAATTAAATGTCATGTATTAATTTAATTAATTGAGTATTAAAGCCTAAAGATATATTTATCTAATTAAATCATCTAAATGAAATTTGATGTGGCCGAAATTCCTAGAGAAATAACAAGGAATTTCGGCACATGTATAGTTTTATTTAAGTGGTTTATTAGATTTAAATGACTTATCTTATATCCTAAATTAAGTGATATTATTTGATCAAATGTCTTTTGTTTTTATCTTGGATAAATTAAAAGAGTTTTTTTTTATCAATAAATATTACTTATTTTAATTAAGTGATAAAGGCAAATATTAATTATCTTTAGCTAATATTAATTATCTTAAGGTAGTATATTTGAGATCTATCACTTAAAGGAAAAAGAGACATATATATATTTTGTGGGAAAAATGTGAAACCCTAGGATTTTTCTTCTATGTTTTGCGTGAACTCTCTCTCTCTCTCAAAGAATTTCTTTTAGCCAATTTTCACAAGGAGAAAGGATAGTTCCTCATTCTCTTGTGATCTTGGGTAGTAATAGCAACCTAAGATAAGTACAAAATCAAATTTTGTAGCTTCAAACCATAGCCATTACACAATACTTTAAAAGAGAGCTGGCAATCTTGATTTTAAGCCGTCAGTGCAATTGTGTGTGTGAGAATAGAGGGAGTGGCGTAAAAGGCTGTTCCTTGGCATTGGTGATCGAGATCTAAGGCGGATAGAGTCATCTTAGTTGCTGGCCATCACCAAACTCAATAAATAAAAGGCATCAAAAGTTGTAAGTTCTACAACCCTAAAATTGCATGTTTCGTTTCTTGCTTTGGAATTGTATGGTATGTATGATAAAAATTTTTATTTTTCCGCTGTGCTATCATCACATTCATACCATGTCATATTCCATCAGTGGTATCAGAGCCTAAACATGCTTATTTTAGTGCTTTAGATGCATGAAAAAATTAATTAAAAATCGTCATTATGAAAACATGCAAATCTGAAATTTTCAGTTTTGAGTTTTTTGCATTGTTTTGGTGTAAAAACGATTTTAATTGATTAGATAGGTATTATAATTAATATGACATGTTAATATACTATCCTAAGATGTTAATAGGGCTGGTAATGGTCGGATTTAATTATTTATACCTGATGGTACATATTAATTATGAAACTAGGTGCTAGTTGGCATGTAAATTGCTAGTTTAACAACTAGTTTTCAAAATTAAATGTAAAATTTATTTTGATATGTTTGTAAGTGATTTTTAAAGATTAAATATCAGGTCTGGACATTTTTTAAATTTGGTTTTAATTTTGGTCCATGACAATTTAATTGATTAATTTTAAAATCACTTAAAACTATGTCTAGTTTGTGTTTGTTACATGTTTAATCAACATTGTTTGTTTTGTTTTGATTAAAATGGTAAAAACAAATTTAGATTAAAATGGTACAGATTAAATCAATATTTATGACCTTATTTAATTTATTAAATGACTCATAAAATTGTTTTAAATATTTGTGCATTTTTGTGGCATCACATAAGCAAAACAACTAGTTTTGTTGTTTGTTTGTTTTATTTGTATGCCGTGTACCATATATATATGTTCTTCATGATTTTGTATTTTAATTCATGTTAGCACATATTATATGTATTTTTAATGTTTATGGGCTGTATGACATAAAATTAAAAATGGCAAAATTGGAAATTATACTAGAGTTGATTTATGGCACAAATCTAACTAGTTTGTGTTTTGGGCTTTTAAGAGAACTTATTCAATAAGAGGATTTAGTCCATTGGGCTTCGGCCCAGGCCCATCACGGGGTCATCTCTTAAAAGTTCAAGTACACAATTTCCATTAATGGGCTTGGCTAAATTAAATAAAATTGGATTTTGTTTTATCCATGAATGTTATGTATATTTATTTGCTAGTTTGGTATGATGAATGGATATGCATGGTGCATTCATGGGCCCTGGGTTTTGTAATTAAATATGGCATGCGAGCCATTATGTTTTATTGTAAAAGTTTCATTTATTTCTTAGAATAGAATATACTTGAAGACTTTGTAAATCAAGACGAAGCCCACCAGAGTGGAGAAGCCCAACTTGAAGATTCTTATGTAATAATATAGAATCTTAGTTGTAGGTTTTTGGGCCCATGTTTGTCACGCTTTACTTTATGCAATTATATATATATGCATGCTATGTATGGATGACAAAGCGTATGCCATGTAAGCCGTAATAAAATGAATCCCTAAAAATAGTAAGTCACAAAGTTGCCTTCCTAATTTGAAACATGTCAAGGCGTCGATCATCGGTCACGTAGACTAGGAGTCCTAGATGCGCCCAATTATCTTTGTGAGGCATGGGTTGTGAATGTAGGTTGGACTTAACATGGAAAGGGATGCCCGGACCTAGGCAACTAATAAATGGGTTGTGTTATAACATCTTAAGATGTTAGCCCATTTGATCCAAGAGTCATGTACGAGACATGATTGGAGTTTTCCTACCTAAGTAACTTAACTTATTAGGTGTACAGGCTCAGCTTGACTAATAAGTTGTTGTGAAAAGTGGATCTTGGCCCACATCAAATCACTAACGCGAATTATTTAAAGGGATATTAATTCGGTTTGTGGGATCATAAATAAGACCTCATTTAATCTTGCTAAATTTTATTGTAGATTGAAAATGGCATCTTCAAACAACAATTTCTCATTACGATCGGTCCTTGAAAAGGACAAATTGAATGGCACCAATTTCATAGACTGGTCTCAAAACTTAAGAATAGTTCTTAAGTAAGAGAAGAAGTCGTATGTTTTGGATGCACCCTTGCCTGAAGAACCAGGAAGGAATGCCTCTGCGGTTCAAAAGGAAACTTTTGAGACCAAGAAGAGCGACTCTAATGATGTGACCTGTTTGATGCTGGCCACTATGGTGCCTGACTTGCAAAAGACATTTATGGACCAAGAGGCTTATGCGATCATGGTGCACCTCAAGGAGATGTTCCAATAGCAAGCTTGTCACGAAAGGTTCGTGAAAACAAAGGCTTTGATTTCTTGTAAGATGGCTGAGGGTACTCCTATTAGTACCCATGTACTCAAGATGAAAGGGTATCTTGATACTCTTGAGAAGCTTGAGGTACTAGTGCTAAAGGAATTGGCCACTGACTTGATCTTAGGATCATTGCCTGCTGCTTATGATCCATTTTTGATGAATTATAACATGCATGCAATGAACAAGTCAGTCACTGAGCTTCATGGGATGCTTAAGAATGCTGAAGAGAACATTCGAAAGACCAATCCCGTACTAATGGTTCAAAAGGGAATCAAGAAGGGACCCGCTAAGGGAAAGGGAAAGGGAAAGGGAAAACCCAAGTCAATTGGGAGTGCACCTCAGGCCCAATCCAAGCCCAAGGTGCCAAAACTCAAAGAGAGTGAGAGCACTTGCTTCCATTGCAACAAGATAGGGCATTGGAGGAAGAATTACGCTCTCTTCAAGGAAGAACAAAAGAAAAATGGAGCCAAGGCATCCAGTTCTGGTATTTTTGTTGTTGAAATTAACCTTTCTATTTCTACCACTTGGGTATTGGATATCGGTTGTGGTTCTCACATTTGTTCAAATGTGTAGGGGCTAAGAAATAGGCTGTTACTTGGGAAGAATGAAGTGGACCTCCGTGTGGGGAATGGAGCACGAGTTGCTGCCATGGAGATAGGCGACTATCACCTCACTTTACCTTTCGGACTTTGTATTGTTTTGAATAATTGTTATTATGTGCCTGCTATAAGCAGATACATTATTTCAGTTTCATATTTGGATAATGATGAATTTGATTTTGTTATTAAAAATGG
Source organism: Excoecaria agallocha (assembly GCA_037975025.1). NCBI lineage: Eukaryota > Viridiplantae > Streptophyta > Magnoliopsida > Malpighiales > Euphorbiaceae > Excoecaria > Excoecaria agallocha. The sequence goes on along the minus strand of CM075806.1, from coordinate 105,793,718 downwards.
CAATGCTCATATTCGTCGCCAAGGCATTTTTTATGGCAATGCCATGTTACAAAATGGCCTTTATATCCTTGATTTACAAAATAGAGAGTCCATATACAACATTAATACAAAGAGGGTTAAATCAAACGAATTGAACCCTACTTACTTATGGCATTGTCGTTTAGGACATGCAAACGAAAAATGCATTTCAAGACTCCACAAAACTGAAGTGCTTGGGTCATTCGACTTAGAGTCTTATGATACATGCGAGCCATGTTTGCATGGAAAAATGACAAAGAGTCCTTTTAATAAAAAAGGTGAGAGGACTAATGGCTTATTGGAACTAATACATACTGATGTATGTGGACCTTTAAGTACACATGCTAGAGGTGGTTTTAGCTACTTCGTGACATTCACAGATGACTTCAGTAGATATGGCTATGTCTATCTAATGAAGTATAAGTCTGAAACTTTTGAGAAATTCAAAGAGTTTAAGAACGAAGTAGAAAACCAACTTGGCAAAAGTATAAAAGCCATTTGATCAGATTGAGGTGGCGAATACTTAAGCTAAGAGTTTGACAGTCATCTAAAGGAGTGTGGTATTATTTCACAGCTCACTCCTCCTGGAACACCTCAATGGAATGGTGTGTCCGAAAGGAGAAATCGAACTCTGTTGGACATGGTTCGATCTATGATAAGTCAAGTTAATCTTCCTATCTCTTTTTGGGTTATGCATTAGAAACTGCTGCATTTCTATTGAACCGTACTCCAACTAAAGCAGTTGAGAAGAAACCATACGAGGTATGGACTGGAAAAGAACCCAATATGTCTTTTCTCAAGATTTGGGGCTGTGAAGCACATGTTAAGAAATTAACATCTGACAAACTAGAGTCTAAATCCAGTGTCTGCTTGTTTGTGGGTTATCCTAAAGAAACAAAGGGATACTACTTTTACTCACAAGCCGAGAACAAAGTATTTGTTGCTCGCAAGGCTGTTTTCTTGGAAAAGGAGTTCCTTCTCAAGAAAGACAGTTGGAGTAAAGTAGAACTTGGAGAAATTCAAGTGCCATAAACTCCTATAGAGGATGAGTTGGAAATGGGATCAAGTTCACAACCAGTTGTGGAACAATAACCCATTACACAAGAACCTAGAAGGTCCGGTAGGGTACGTCAGGAGATTGAGAGATATGGATTTCTAATCACTGACAGTGACACTATTGAGTTAGTAGATCATGAGGATCCTACTACCTACCGAGAAGCTATTGAGAGCCCAGACTCGGAAAATTGGCTTGAAGCCATGAAATGTACGATAACCAGGTTTGGACCTTGGTTGATCCACCGGAAGGTGCTAAGGTAATTGAATGCAAGTGGCTATTCAAACTCAAAGCTGATAAGACCTACAAAGGTAGACTAGTAGCAAAAGGTTTTCGACAAACTCATGGTTAGACTATGACGAGACCTTTTCGCCTGTAGTCATGCTCAAGTCCATTAGGATCTTGCTTGCCATAGCTGCATATCATGATTATGAGATATGGCAAATGGATGTCAAAACTGCTTTCCTCAATGGAAATTTACTTGAGGATGTGTATATGACACAACCTGAAGGTTTTGTCAATCCTAAGCATCCTAAGAAGGTTTGCAAGCTTCAAAAATCCATTTATGGATTAAAGCAAGCATCCCAAAGTTGGAATCTTCATTTTGATGAGGCAGTCAAAGAATTTGACTTCATCAAGAATGAAGACGAGCCTTGTGTGTACAAGAAGGTTAGTGGGAGCATAGTAGTATTTCTGGTCCTATATGTGGACGACATCCTTCTCATTGGGAATGACATTCCAACATTGCAAAAGGTTAAGCAATGGTTGGGAAAATGTTTCTCAATGAAAGACTTAGGTGAAGCCGAGACAATACTTGGTATTCGAATCTATAGAGATAGATCGAATCGGCTTTTGGAACTAAGTTAAGAAAAGTACATAGACAAAGTACTAAAGCATTTTAGTATGGGAGACTCAAAGAAAGGGTACATACCTTTGGCTTTGGGAGTTCCTTTGACTAAAGAACAGTGCCCTAAAACCAAAAAGGAAAGGGACAACATGAGTTGAATCCCATATGCATCTGCTATTGGATCTATCATGTACGCTATGTTATGTACTAGGTTGGATGTTGATCATACACTGAGTATAACCAGTAGGTTTCAGCAAGACCCTGGTGAGAAGCACCAGTCTGCTTTAAAAGGGATTCTGAAGTACCTGCGAAGGACTAAGGATCACTTCTTGGTGTATGGTGGTCAAGAAGAGATCGTCATACAAGGTTATACCGATGCTGCTTTTCAGACCAGTACTCAGGATTCTAGATCACAATCTGGGTTTGTTTTTGTTTTAAACGGTGGTGCTACCAGCTGGAGAAGCTCAAAGCAAGAGACCGTTGCCGACTCAACTACAGAATCTGAGTATATTGCAGCAAGTGAGGCTGCAAAAGAGGCTGTTTGGATTAAAAATTTCATTACTGGATTAGGAGTGGTCCCAAGCATCCTAGATCCATTAGAAATTTTCTGTGACAATAACGGGGCCATCGCACAGGCAAAGGAGCCCCGATCACACCAGAAATCCAAACACATACTCTGGAGGTACCACCTGATCAGAGAAATCATTGATCGTGGGGACGTCAAGGTTAGCAAGATAGCAAGTGAAGACGATGTAGCATATCCTTTGATGAAATAGTTACGTCCAAATCTGCACGAAGCTCATTTGAGAGCGTTCGATCTTAGGGCTATGCCCAATTGGGACTAGTGCTAGTGGGAGATTGTTAGTGTAAGCCCTAGCCCCAATGCATTGTGACAAAACACTTGAAATTAATAAAATGAGGCATTTGTTTTATCTTTTGTATTCCTGTGCATATCAATTGATAAAACTATCCAAGAATGTCATTTCGGTTTAAGTTATCATGTGTAAGGCACATGGTTGTGGAACCTTGAAACAAATGAGACTTCATTCTAAACATCCCTAGTCAGTCATTGTTATGGGAATAACAATGAATTAAGACTAGTATGCTCTCTCCGATATTATGAGTTCTGTCTTACGGATCATTAGGACAAGAGTGTCAATCAAAGATCATAGATACATGTTAAAGTACATGGTATCTGGATACGATCCGCTCATGAGAACACTACATGGTACAAGTCATAAGTGTTTCTCATATGCAAGTTTTGTATCGGAGTTCTTAGACCTGAAATCTCTATGAAACTCTTTATGAATTACTGTGTACTTTGACATACACCTAACGTGCTCGTAACAGAGTGACAAGTAGGGGTATGATTGGGTATGCATTGATTCTTGTTAGAGAGCATGAGAGAAGTGAAGGGATTACCCCTCTCAATAAGAGAGAAAATATCATCGGCCACTTGATCAGTGAACTGAGAAGTGTATGGTCATACCGAGATGAAATAATGAGCAATCATTATTTATATGAGAGTTCAGTGTCACTGGAATATCAAGAAAGGAATTAATATATATAAGGATGACTAGTTCCATGCCTTATATTAATTCTGATATTTATGGGTAAGGGACTATGCAAAATTGCATTAGTCACAAAATGCCATATGCATTTTCATTTAATTTGGATTGCTATAATATCTTGCTAGAGAATATATATAGCCTTTGAATTAATTTATTAATTCATTGCCAACATTAAATGGACCTATAGGATCGCACACAAAACATTGGGCTTAAAATATTTAAATTAAGTATTGGACATTAATTTGGGCTTTTAAATAAAGTCAAATTAATATGTGTAATGGGTTATTAGATTGCTATTGGACCTTGGCCCATGAGAGAGAGAAATTCAGCCCACAAGGTTTAATTTCAAGTAATTAAATGTCATGTATTAATTTAATTAATTGAGTATTAAAGCCTAAAGACATATTTATCTAATTAAATCATCTAAATGAAATTTGATGTGGTCGAAATTCCTAGAGAAATAACAAGGAATTTCGGCACATGTATAGTTTTATTTAAGTGGTTTATTAGATTTAAATGACTTATCTTTTATCCTAAATTAAGTGATATTATTTGATCAAATGTCTTTTGTTTTTATCTTGGATAAATTAAAAGAGTTTTTTTATCAATAAATATTACTTATTTTAATTAAGTGATAAAGGCAAATATTAATTATCTTTAGCTAATATTAATTATCTTAAGGTAGTATATTTGAGATCTATCACTTAAAGGAAAAAGAGACATATATATATTTTGTGGGAAAAACGTGAAACCCTAGGATTTTTCTTCTATGTTTTGTGTGAACTCTCTCTCTCTCTCAAAGAATTTCTTTTAGCCAATTTTCACAAGGAGAAAGGATAGTTCCTCATTCTCTTGTGATCTTTGGTAGTAATAGCAACCTAAGAGAAGTACAAAATCAAATTTTGTAGCTTCAAACCATAGCCATTACACAATACTTTAAAAGAGAGCTAGCAATCTCGATTTTAAGCCGTCGGTGCAATTGTGTGTGTGAGAATAGAGGGAGTGGCGTAAAAGGCTGTTCCTTGGCATTGGTGATCGAGATCTAAGGCGGATAGAGTCATCTTAGTTGCTGGCCATCACCAAACTTAATAAATAAAAGGCATCAAAAGTTGTAAGTTTTACAACCCTAAAATTGCATGTTTCGTTTCTTGCTTTTGAATTGTATGGTATGTATGATAAAAATTTTTATTTTTCCGCTGTGCTATCATCACATTCATACCATGTCATATTCCATCAGTTAGTGTGTAGAGATTTATTAAATCTCATTTATATTAGCTGCAAATGCTCCAATTCAAAACAATGTTCTAGTAGGACAATTTACTTTGTAAGGTAAATTATTCAGTTCCAAATAAGAATAAAATTTTTGAATGACGAGGAGTAAATAAATTCATATAGTCATATTATGGAGGCGGGTACTTCTGCAAAGACCTATGACATAACTAATTTTTTAAACCCCAAAAGTGGTTCAGGTACCTGAAATTAAATAAGAGATCTCAATATATCATTTGTTTTTAAAAAGGAACTGAAAAGGATAAAGTTGTTGACAATATTTTTGTATAAAAATATTGATGTCGATATTTTCAATATAGTGAGGATCTAAAAATTAAATCTGTTGAAAAATACAGATATTAATTGCATACAATATGAATTTTTGGACCTGCAGTTCAAAATATTGAAAAATATGATGCCAAAAGAGTACAATTGATATTCATACAATAAATAATGAAGTCATAAAATATGATTTATTTTATGACATTTATTGTAATGGATTGGCATCGATTGTAAAAATACATATTTTCTTATAATGAATGCAATAAGTTTTTACTGTTGTCAATTTGGTAATATATTAGTATGTAATTGATACTATTTATCTATTTGATAATAAAATTACATATAGTTCCTGAAGGATTTATCATGCCTGAAACATATAAATATTTTTGAAAAATTTTATTTAATACAAATATATGCATTGAATTTTATCTATATGATTTTGAAGTGTTATAATTTATCTATTGTCATGATTTTAATTACTAAAACTCTTGAAAAGTTCAAAATGCTTTAACGAATTTTGGAAACTAATTTTTATCTCCACTTGAAGATCGAGTTCTATTTGATTGAGAGAATAAATTTTTATAATGTTATTATATGTTTATAAATTATATTCCATTGAGTACTCCAATGGTTGTCAAGTTACTAGATACAACATATTTCACGACAAAATATTTGCTATTGATGTATTATGTAATCATGCATTACAAGGTAATTATCAAATTATTACTTAAAATTACATATTCTTTTAAAGATTTTAGTTCTCTATATAATCATATATATTTTATTTGGATAATTTTATTATCTTTAAATAATTTTTTAGAAATATTTTAATTGAATTATTAAATGCATTCATTTGTTATAGCTATTATATAATTATGTTATATACATGTTATAAAATTATTTTATTACATCTATTTCATTCCTTGAAGTGAATGAAACATTAAAGAATCATGGCTATAAAAATAGTATGTTCAAGAATTGATATTACTATTGTATGATTAATTTTCACCACCAGAAGTGGTTGATAATTAAGAGAAAGTATAGAAATGGTTAAGAAAACCATTTGAGAATGGATAAATTTTTTCTAATATGGTATAAAAGTATATTAGTCATGTACCTGTTGTACATATGACTATACTATTAGATTTTATAAAAATTCTCATCTTAAAGCAATGAAAGATGTATAGATGAATTTGTACATGCTTGAAATGTACAATATGTAATTTTATGAAATAATTTTTAGTTATTATTTTTCAGTTCATGTATAATATATCTAGAAGATATATATAGTAAGCATATCCAAAAGATATGTGGCTCATTTTTAGAAAAAAATTTATAATATTACGTATCGGAACTTTGCATGCACTAATTTAAAGTTGCGTACCAATATTTTTATAAAGGAAAGAAAAATACACATTGTACTATTTTTTCCTTAACTAAGTTTTTTTCTCATTGGGTTTTCTTGTTAAGGTTTTTAATGCAGCAACTTTAATATGTATTAAAATGTTGTGTACTCTTTTTCCCTTTACTAGATTTTTATCCCATAGGGTTTTTTTTTCCAGTAAGATTTTAATGAGGCACAATACGTATTAATGGACATTCAAGGGAAATTATGTACTATAAATTTCATGATTATGAATGTCCATAACCCTTTTAAGATTGATAGCATGACTTATCAAATAAAAAAAAAGGCAAAACAATTATTGCCTATGATGATATTTTATAATATTGTCAATGATTTTAAAAGTCTACCATAAGCATGATACATCTTTTAATGGGAAAGATATCAATCTTTGAAAGAAAATGAAATGAAAATTTCTAAAGTGATACTCTTGAAGAGGTAAAAAGTAGCATAAATCAACAACTCCATATTTCTCAAAAAATAACCCCAGAAGTGGTTTTTGTAATGATAAATTATAGGAGTTGTTAAAATAGATGATAAATGTTGTTGATAATGTTGATAATTATCGAATTACTCAATATTAGCTATTCATGAAGTTAATTAAAAGCTCATGTGGTTAGAAGGCATAACTTAATACAAGAGAGCAATGTGTAGATTATTGTTCAAAAACAACGACCAACAATATTGAAGTCTGAATAAATCACAAAGTTTTCTTTAGCAACAAACCAGCTAATCTCTTCACCAAGATTCTACTGACTTCGATTTTTAGAAAGTATGTTAGTAGTATTGGGATGTTTTAGTTTAAGAAAATGTTGTAATTATTGTATTTTTAAGGAGAAGTATATAGCCTATGAATACTATACTCTTTTTCCTTCGCTAAGTTTTTATCCCACTGGGTTTTTCTTAGCAAGGTTTTAACGAGGCATATTCATAGTGCATAGTCATCCAAGGGGAAGTATTGTGATAATTATGAAGTGTATGGATGATTATCAAACTCATCTCTCTCCATGTTCTAGTAGAATTCTACTACTTCTATATTGTACCTATAAATACCTCATTGTTGTTATTTAGTAGATACAATTAATAAGAGAAAATTCTCTATTATACTATATCTATCCTTACTTTAATTAGTTTTATAACAATGTGTAACATTTAAATATTTTAGGAGTGAATTTAGTTCTTATCTAATATTTACATAATAATTAATATGAGAATTTGATAAATTATATTCTAATAATTTGAAAAAAAAAGAATAAGAGATAATATTAATTATAAGTGGCAAATATGTTTGGATATTTATTGGCCATAAAGTACAAGATAAAAAAAATGATAATAAAAGAAAGGAAGGAAGGAAAAAAATTGGGGAATAGAGGGGAAAGGAGAGAACGGAGGGAGGCACTCCATGATGGCAGGGAAGGCTACCATCAATTGATCACCGACGCGGGCCACTAGAGGCTTCCTTGTCACTGCTCGCTTCATCATCGGCCATTCTTGCATTTTTCATCGTGGATCTACCATCGGGGCTACCTTCTTCCTCTTTATCTTTCTCCCTATACCGAATGCTTCTCCCTTCACTCCGGCAATCCACGATGGAAGATGGAAAAAAGAACACCACTGGAGAACTCCAGTGATGGGGTGATGTTTTTGGTATCCTTCGCTCTTCCCCAACCGCTGGTGATAAATAAATCAGAGAGGGAGATGTTATGACCTTTCAACTCAATTTCAAGCCAAAATGGGATGGAGCCTGTGCGTGTGATCATCGGCAACAGGATCTTGATGGTCTAACCTCCATAACAGCAGCACTGGTGCACTCTGATGAAGCTTCGATAAGCCTCTAGTGAGCACAATGAAGTCTTCAAACAAATTTATCGATGCACTTTTCTTAAATTTCATGTTTTGATATGTCTATTCCAATGTTTTTCAATCTATGTTCAAACCTGTAGTGAAACTATATCTACTTGGTTTTTCCTTTAAGATGTAGTTTATTATTGGAAATTTATTTCACCTTAGTTTCTAAAAGCAATATCTTAAGTGCTATAGTTGATACAATCAGTGTGAGCATTGGAAATCGACTAGGTAGCAACCCTTAGAAATTGGTGAACAGCAGTTAGGATTTCTTAGAGTTGTTTATAGTTGGATATTTGTAAATTTAAGCAAATAAACTAAATGGTATAGCAAAAGTTCATTTTAGTGTTATTGTTTTAAATAAGTAACTTAAACAACTTTGCCTAATTAGTTAAAAATACAAATATTAGGTACCATGCAAAGACAAGAAAAGAGATAACCTATTCTTTCTAAAGTATGTATTTACATGTAAAATGTAAGTTATCAAGCTTTAAGAATGTTTATCTATTAAGGTAGATTATCTTTATTTGCATACTATACTCTCTGATTGCTTTGAAAAATCATACAAATAAATTAATGCAGTATAATGTAATTACCTTATAAAGAGAAAGGAAGAATAACAATTGTTAAATAGTAAATAATAAATATTAGATGACTTGAGTGTACTTGTTAATTGAAATAGTATAAGTAATTGTTAATTGAAATAGTATAAGTAATATGTGTAATCATACATCATATCACCATATCATCATATCATTATGATTTAATGGATAAAGCCTTGAACCTAGAAGTTAAAATAACTTAGATGTAGTGTTTCTAATTGATTAATTCTTTTACACATAATGGTATGGAATGGAATGGAATGTTTCCATGAATGTTTGTTATAATATAGTCTTTAGAACTAGAAAGTATAGTTGCCATAAACACTTACTATAGTATTGTCTTAACCTATAGTTATAAAGTTTTGGCTAAATTATATAATAAGTACTCATTCCTATTATTGTATTTGGGAATTGTATTAAATAGCTATTATTTACTATCTTTACATAACTTCTCAACTAATGGGATATAAAATGTCTATTATAGGTTAGTTTAAATTTAAAGTAAATCAATATATAAGTTACATGTTTAATTATATACACCTTATTGAAAAATGGTGCTTATATTATAAAGTTATTGTCAATGATATTATAACCACTAGTATTGTTATATTAAATAACTTGTATGGACATGTGGATATAAACATCTTCATTGTTCATATTATATCAAATTGATACATTACAAATCAGTAGAACTTTGTTTGATATGCATACCACTTTGTCATTGCATTCCGTTGCATATTTGCCTATAGATTTCTAGATAATAACAAAATGAATATTTATAGTTAAACAATTGAATGTTGGATAGAATTAATATATTGGGAAAAGTTTGTCTAAATTTAGTCAGTCGGAGTTGATTTATTTTCTTAGAGACAAAGAGTTCAGAACCTTATATTTTTTCAGTCTTGTATTTTCAATAATAATTTAATAGTCATGTGGAATCTAGTTTTCTTATAAATTTATTGCCCTATAAAGCCTAGTGATGTATTTTAGATAGTTGAATTTGAAAATTATGGAATCATCATTACTCTAATAAGACTTAAACTTTCCTAGAAGTAACTACCCCACTACTATATAAAGCTTACTAATTATTTTTTAGCATTTGATACAGATTCTTTTAAAATATTTTCCTTTGTAAAATTGGGTTTTTGGCTTAGTTATCAATTGTTTGATCTTACATTTTTTTATATTTGGACTTTCTCTCTTCTCTTGAGTCACATGCTTACTCAATTATTAATATAGGCATTTCTTTTTTATAGGCATCATAATTTTTCAATCATGCAACAATTAATTCTTTAATAATTTTAATATTTTGTAAAGTTTGTGTACAAACTTATTGATCATTTGTTTAGAATTAAAATTGCATTTGTTAGCTATTTATAATTGAAATAATGTACTTGGGCTTAGAGTGGGTAATTGTCAGAATTGTTGGAGTGGCTAATTTTAAATATTAACTGATTGAGATTTATTAAATGAAGTCTTAATTTTCTTGGCAAATTTTTATTGCTTATTTTTTCTCTTATGCCTTTCTACTTTAAAATTATTAGGTGTATTTAAAGTCTACATTTCTTACAAACCTACTTAAAATTTCACATTTGGCAATATGGTTTATTAAGTGCATTTAGGCCTCGGGATCCCCTCTAATAATAACCATGGAATTTTTTGATGTCACTTTTATCATCTCTGTTTATCTCCTAATGTAGTTTTAGAAACAGTGCGAGGAGGAGAAATATGTTGAACTGGACTCTTTTTTGTTGCAGGGTGTATTTATCTGAACATCAAAGTAATATTGCTTTAGAGATAATTGAAAAAGCTACTAAGCTATTTCCTCAAGCAGTAGGGATTTTAAAGTCCTTAGTAGCAGATGTTAGCTCTAGTCTTTAAGGTGTGAGCTTTTTAAATGGTTTTAGTATTATCTAGAAGCAATCTAGGGAGAAAATCTTTAAAATTTAATATGATCAAGTCTAGATTCCAACCATATGGAAGACTATGAGTAGTAAAAGCATGAGTAGCCAATAATAAAAAATTATAATTCTATTTGAAGCAACTTAATTTAATTGAAAAATAGATTTTAGAACAAAGCATGATAACTTTTTATTTTGGAAATAATTCCTTACAAATAGAGTTATGATACCAAGGTTAATTTATTTTGTGTTATTTTAAATGTGCACTTAGATCCTTGTTTTCTAGTATTTGTACCTTTAGACGCATTGCCTACTTAGCATTTGGATTTAAACATTTGAGAAAAACCAAATTCAATTTTTACAACGGATTCGTTGTGGCTCAATTGCATATGCTTTTTGTAACCATATTTCTTTTGTGTGAAACATGTATGTCTCGAAATATCAGGTAATTATTAAAAATATATAATATTTTTAATGATGGAATGGTGACAGATAATTCCATTACGAATTATTTGAACGAAAGGCAGATTTACTGAAGAAAATATACTTACCATCGCTAAATTTACCTATAGAATATTTCATTACGAAAAAAATTTACCTACGAAATACTTATTTTCATCCGTAAAATTACCAATGAAAAATATAATTCCATTGATAATTTTAATGACAAAAAATAATTTTGTTGATAAATATTGCAAATGACGACAGTTTTTCGATTTGCATCCCTCGATGGAATTAACGACGGATAATATTTTCCATCAGTAAAGATGCCTACAACCGATTCTCCTATGCCATTTTTTATTGCTAAATTCCATTGGCAATTTTATTTCCCTATAGAAATTCACTCAATTGTATAGGGAATTTTCATCGAAAAAATTGATTTTTTTTTATAGTGACATTAGCATCCTAGATAGAGAGATCCAATTGTATAACACAAAAATATATAGGCAAAGGTTCTACCATTAAAACTTCAGCATTTAAAGGAGTAGCTCAGTCTCAAAAGAGAAAAAAAGGTGGGTTCACTAGCTTGTACTTATGCTATCATGGCAAGAGAAGATCAAGATTTACCAGATGTAATTATGGGTAAATTTCTACTTTTTAACGATTATGTTTATTCTTTGATTGATTTGGGGTCCACACATTTATATATTGGAACAACTATTGCATAAAGGAAGGGGTTAAAAATAACATACTTAGATCTAGATATCCTTGTGAGTAATCTTTTATGGCATAGTGTGATTGTGAACTTTCATTCAAACTTGATTGACAATGTAACTTTCATGCAAACTTGATTGATCTTACTTTCAATGATTTTGATATCATTTAGGGTAAGAACTCATTGCATAAGCATTGAGTTATAGTTGACTATCAATTGAGGTAGGTCACCTTAAAAATCCTAGATGATTAAGAAATCATAGTTATGAGAGAAAGATCATATTTTCTTTCTAATGGTATTTCGACTACTACAACAAAAAGACTGATTAGGTAGGATTATGAAGCTTACTTAGCTTATGTGATGAAACTTAGGAAAAAAGAGACTTGATTTAGTGATATTCCTAACATTTGTGATTTCCCAGTTGTCTTTCTTAATGAGTTACTTGGGTTATCACATGACAGGGAAGTTGAATTTACCATAAATGTGGTTCCTGGTATAACTGTGATGTGTGTCGAACACCGTAGGCATTCGACTAGCCCTCAAAAGCCCATTTTTAGGTCTCAAGATTGGATCAAGGTTTATTTAACTCGTGAAGGATGATCACTTCATAATGAATAGGGATTTAACCCAATCTGCAATGCTTCGAGCTGAAAAAAGGCATAAGATGACATCTCGGGGTATCTCTATTCCATTGTTGGCAATCAACCTGAGAGGGCATCTACTGGGCACCACAAGGTAGGTATCATAGAGTCACCATCCAATAAAACATTGGGGAAGTAAATTCTAACCTTATGAAGCTAAAACTAAAGATAGTTTGGACTTAACTCCTATTTATGCCCTTAGTTAATGTCATATAAATGAGTTTTAATGATTAATTTATTTTATCTTTTTTCGCACATGAGATATTATGCTAGAAAAATAAAGCACGGTCAAGCACTGTAGATATGGTAACCCGAGGTAGCAAAGATTAAGGTTACCTGATGATGGGGATATAATGTATTATTGATAATAAGTTCAGATCTCGAGGCTTCGATAGTGAATTTTGAGCATTTTCTCAAATTTTTTCATGCTTTTACAAGTATTTGCAAAAGGTTTTTTTAGTGTTTCAGCAAAATATGCATGAAAACCTTGGTTTGGACCTCTAGTGGTGGCAGATAGCCATTTATTACCTGAGGGGTGCCTATCTATGGGTCGCTCTTACCTGTATAGGCCAAACTGGAGAGCATTTTAAGGAATCCCTGGGTTAGTGTTGAGGGGTGGCTACCCCTTATTGAGGGATGCCTATCCCTAACTTGAAATCTAGATTTCCCTATGTTTTTGGAATTTAAAAAGAGAAGTTTTTATCTAAAATGATTGTTTTTGGGATTTATGGGATTTTATCTTGAGATTTGGGGAGTTTTGTGTTGGATTTCACTTAAACTCTTCCCTAGGTATAAAACTAAAAATCAAGGGTTTCAAAGGGGGAATCATTTTTCCATGGAGAACACTTTGGAGAAGAAGAAAAACTCAATATCTTTCTCTCTCTAAAAGACTTTTTTACTCTAGTAATCTTTGTTGAACACACATACATACAAATGAATTGCATACTTTATTTTGAGAATTAAGAAGAATGATTTAGAGCTAAGATCTATAAGAATCACAGAGTCAGAATATCTTCTAAAGGTAATATTCTAGGCTTAATTCTATTTTTTCTCTCTCAATAATTTATTTTCCATGATTTTGTGATTCTTCGACATGTGTTAACATGTTTTGTTATTCTAATTCATATAATATGCATGTTTAATTAAAATGTAATGTGTTTCTGGACCATTAAATATATTAGAGGTATGATAGGCTCTTGGACTCCTCAATTGTTGTACATGTGAAGCTTTCTGTTTTGTTCTCTTAATTCTGTAATTTTAATTTTTTTTATTATAGTTGATGCATGATTAGGTGTTTTAACATGATTTTGCACATAATATTGTATGTATAGGGCTAGAAATCCATTTTGCATGATTTCTTGATTTTTTACCTTGAATGTTACATTTTTGGTTCTGTCCAGAGGTGATGGATGGGAAAACAACCTGACAGATGGCCATCTGTCATATGATATATAGGATATCCTAGGCTTATCTCCTCATCTCATCCCTCCCTTCTTTAAAGCCAACCTTCACCTGTTTTAGGCTTTTGTGAGAGTATTTAGAGGTATTTTGCTTGTATATTTTATGATTTTATGTATTTTTATACCCTTCAATTATCTTTTATTATATTTGTGTATTTTTTGATGCATTTTTGACTCTATACAAGTTTCTTTTATACCTAAATCCAATTCTTTTGTACAATTAAATATGCAATTATTTTTATTGTATTGTTTAAGAGTGATAACTCATGTGTTTTTCTTAAGGTTTTTTTTAGTATTTAACACCATTGCTATGGATGGTTTTTGTGTGGTTTTTTTTGCATAGGAATTCATACTCTTAAGTTGGTCACCACCTTCTCTTCCTGGATATATCATTTAATTATTATATTTTTTATTTTATTCATTATGATTTGTTTGTTTATTTAACTTTTCATTTCGGATGTATTATTTTAGGGATGTAATAGTTAGTAAAAAAGGACTTTTTTGAGCACACTAAAAGGAAAAGGCATTTAAAATATTTTATATTAAATAAATTGGTTTTTAGTTGAAACATAAATCAATGTCCAATTTTTTAGCTTAAATTCACACAATATAATAAAAGTCTTTTTTGTAAATATGCATAAGGAAACCAATGTTTCTAACCTAAATGAATTCTCTGATTTATGTATGTAATTTATTTTTATCGCTGGATAATTTGCTTGTGTAATAACTTAAGTAGGACTTTATTCAATTTTATTTATTTATTGCTTTCTTTATTTGATTGGGATGTTTTATTTAATTCTATTGCCTGCATTGTTTGAGGGAGGAGATTTGAATAATTTTAAAACTCATTTGTAAAACAACACCTAACCAATATGCCTAATAAAGGTGATGTCCTAAACACTAATCTCTATTTGGGCATTAAAAGGTCAATATTCCTTTTCCAACATCTTATTGGGTGGTAACTTCATGACACCTACCACTTTGTGCCCCTTAATAGATGCCTTAATGGGTTTACTGCCAATAATAATTTGGACTTGACCCTTTTTTTATTATGAAGTAGCCAATTTATGAGTTAAGTGAGACTCATTTGATCTTAGACCCTAAAAGCGGGTCTTCGAGAGATAACCTGAAAAGTGAGCATAGCTCTGATGTGCATCACAATGGAGACTCCATCGGGGATTAAAGAGACCTTGCTTCAAAAAGCATCCTGGTTAAGTTATTTATAATTGGATTTTGTTAATAATCCTATCTCTTTTCTAAATTGCATTTCTTGCACACATCTTAGAGCTTTATAATTAAGTTAGGCATCCCTTTTTAGCCCCTATGATATCCTAAAGCACACCCTACATTCATTTAATGTAGAGAGGTGTCAAGGAGACCCATCAGCCCACGTTTAGTACCATATGGTATATAAAATGGTGACCCATCAGCTGTTATGCTCATGATAAGCTAGACCTATTGGTAGAGACCATGCTTGGATAGCCCTAAAGTTTCATCACCCTTGACTTAAGCCCATGTAATGATAATAGCAACTTTCAATAGATTATATAACCATAATAATCTTTTGCTTGTTATATGGACTCTTATATATTGATCAAACTCAAATAAATTAGAAGGGTGCTAGTCAAAAGCTGCCATATCTTGATAGAACTAACTCGATCTATATGAGTTAGTCAAAATACATAATGGTCAAAGCCTATATGCCTACACTTTCAATTAGAGAGGTTATGCTGTTGATTTTTTGCTGTGCACCATATGCATCCATTGGGTACCTTATTAAACCTATAGGCCAAGTCCATCTAGGAAAGAGATTGCATGACCTTCTATTTGAGAGTAATAAGGTTGGAAGGCTATTATTATGCTTGTGTGTGGTTGTAATTGACTCCTAACCAAACTATGCATTGCATTCATGCATCATTCCTTATACATGACTCCTAACATCTAACTTTTGCAGCCATCATAGACTCATTTAGGTGGTTTAGATGGTTAGACGAGCACTTGATTTGAAGATCTATATCCAAATTACCAAGATCAGACTCAAGTTCATATTCGGGTTCGAAGATTAGTTTCAAGCAGGGTTTAAGCCAGTTATCAAAAAAATAGTTAAGAAATCTATCTAGACATGGAGAATGAGGGATTGAATAAGACTAAAAGGGGAAATGAGACTGAAAGAGTGTTTAATGACACCACCATAAAATTTTCGTTCCTGAAAGAAAGGATGAATGTCACTCCTACTGGGCCTTTGATAGCAAAGGATGCCTTAGATAGGAGACTAGATAGATGTCTACAGGAGTTTGAGGAAAGGTGATCAGTGGGATGGTGGCTTTTATAGTATCTAATGCTAGAACTTAGCCTATAACACCTGCTCGTGATATAATATAGCCAATGTATTTTAGGAACGTTGCTGCAGTTAATGCTACTATGCTTCAAGATCCATCTAGGAGAGAAAAGAGATATGACCTTAAGGATGACTTTATAAAAGAGGAGGATGAAGACTGTATCCCTCCAATAATGAATATAAGGATTAGGGGTCTTAGTACTAAGCATCTAGCTTTCAAGAAAATTAAGGAAAAGATTGAATGGCTAGGTTATTGCCTTCTGGAAGGAGGATGAACCTTAAAGATAGGGATTTGGACAGAGATGAGCGACTGCCCTAAAGGTTCAAAATGCCTGATCTCCTGAGGTTTGATGGTACCTCAGACTCCTCAGTGTAAATCAAGTAGTACACATTGATCATGAAGGGGACTATATTGTTTAAGAAAAAAAAGTTTGAGTACTTTTACTTGAGTTTGACTGGACTTGTAATAAACTGATATCATGGATTAAATAGGCTAACTAAAGAGCATTAGGATCTGCTGACTAAGGAATTCCTTAAGTAGTATGACTATAGCACAAAGATAGAAATTACCTTGAAAGACCTTAAGTCACTCCAGCAGAAGCATGATGAGTCTTTCCATGAGTACCTCACTAGGTAGAGCAATAAGGTGATGGAGATTAAAAGAAAACCTAAACTAGTTAATTAGATCAGGTTATTTATCCAAAAAAAAGTCCATATTTGAGAGATGGTTTGAAGATGAAAGGTCCAAAGGATTGAAAGTCTTTAAAGGATATAGCCATAAAAGCTAAAAGAGAATACTTAGCTAGAAGAGCGAGTAGTGAGAATGCAAGGAGCAATTTTGGCAATGATAAGGCTATTGGGAACAATAGTGGATAGAATAGGACCGAAAAGATTGCAAAAATATCTACTATAGAAGCTAGTCAGAAGCAATATTCTAACACAGATAAATTATTATCTTAGGTTTTGAATAGGTTGGTTAAAAAAGGGAAGCTTCAACCTTTATCAATGAGAGATACAAAGAGTTAGGGGTTGACAGGGTATTTAACTCATTATTACCACACTCTGAGGAATAAGATTAAGGATTTGATAGATATTAAGCAAATTTTAGATCCTAAGAAAAGGGATAAGAAAAAGAAGGGAGGTTACAATGTTATGCCCCCTCTAGTGTACATGATTGGGTGAAGCTTACCCGAGTGGTATATGCTGAAAGATTTATAAGGGAACGAGTACTTGGCCGTTACTCGCTCTGCCTCTGAAGTAACAAAGCTAGTTGAAATAAATCGGCTAGTTGCTATGATTAACTATTGGGATACTCCTACAAAAAGTAGGGATTAAGGGATCATGGTGCC
The DNA here is from genome assembly GCA_037975025.1 of Excoecaria agallocha. Lineage (NCBI taxonomy): Eukaryota > Viridiplantae > Streptophyta > Magnoliopsida > Malpighiales > Euphorbiaceae > Excoecaria > Excoecaria agallocha. The sequence goes on along the minus strand of CM075806.1, from coordinate 105,775,983 downwards.
ATTGGTATTTGGAGTTTAGCCAATGAATGTGATAAAGAAGTAGAGAAAGAGAAGGAAATTAAGGCAATCATAAGGAGCGAAAGGGTGGCCCTGGAGGTTAAAAGGAACCCAACTTCTGCTATAGTGCCTATAAAAAAGAGATTAAGGATGATCAGATAATTAAGAAGCTGAAAAAGATACAAGCTCATATCAATATTTGGGACTTGTTGAGGTAGTCTCCCTCGCACAGAAAGAAGTTGGTGAAGGCTTTGAGCAATTTACTATTGCTACTACTATTTTTCCCTCTAATTTGTTAGACTTGGTTAGGGGAGGAATTGGTGAGAATGTGGTATACTCTGATGTTGACTTACTTGCAGAAGGAAGGAATCATAATCGTCCTTTCTAAATTAATGCCTAAATTAATGGTAAGCATAAGGCATGTGTGATGGTGGATGATGGTTCCTCAATTAATGTGTGCCTCTTGGTGGTGATTTCAGCTTTTGGGTTGAATAAGAGCATACTAAGTGAGTCCGATCTAACTATCATGGCTTATGACAATTCTAAGAGATAAGCTACTGGAACCTTTAAGATTGTAGTAAAGATAAGCCCTATTTAGATTGAAGTTAAATTTTTTGTACTCCCTATCTTAGCTAAATTTTCTATGCCACTAGGAAGACCACGGTTTCATAAGTTATGAGGAGTGCCATCCATATTACATTAGATGATTAAGATCCCTCATAAAGGTTAGTTGGTCACTATCAAAGTTACAAGGGAGAACCAAGTGTATATGCTTAAAATATCCAAATAGCCTTTCAATGGGTTCCATGTATCAGTTATCAATGATGAAAAAAGTGAGAATAACTTCCCTGATTGCCCTCAAGTGGTTAACATGATGAAGAAAATGAACTTCCTATCTGTTGTTGGTTTGGGCAAGAATTCCCAATGGCCTCAAACTGCTATAGCTGTTAAGGGTCAAAAAGGTAAGAAGGGGTTAGGGTTTATTGGTTTCTATAACAAAGGTAAGGATAAGAAAGAAGTGATTAAAGGGGTTCCTCATATTTCTTAGAGTTTCAAGCTAGCTTCAGGTATTTTCCTTTATTATATAGAGAATAAGCCTTTTATGATAAAGGGTAAGTTAGTGCCAAGATTTGAGCTATTTAATAATGTCTTCGATTAGGAATAGGGAATTATCAAGCTAGTTAAAGGTTTCTGGGATAAGGAGATTCTCTTGCAGCATTTTGATTGGGATAAAAAAAAGCACCAGAGGAGGTTATAATAGAAAAGTTACATGCTGCCCAATTGAAAGTCAAAGAGAATGTAGAAGTTGAAGAACCATCTAAGGCTGATCCAGAGGCTGGAGTGTAAAGCCCTAAATTTTTATTACCTGAATAACAAATGAACCAATCCAATTTTTGTCTAGGTTCAATAAGTACATGAATATAAAATATAATTATATGAATTATATTTTATTTAGGGGTTTAAGTACATATAGAAGAAGAATTAGGGGCTCAATTGTTAAATTATATAAGTTAGAGGGACCAAAGGGGACATTTACCAAAACTAGGTCATTTTGGCTTAGCTTTTTTTCTTCTTCTTTTTGCTGGAATAATTAGGTTCATTCTCCCCATTCCTTATTGCCCCTCTCTCCTTTCTCTCTCATTTCTCTCTCCTTTCCAGTCATGATAGCCTGTCACACTATCGTTGTTGCCTTCACTTGATCAGCTCATCAAATCTGTCATTTCACCCCATTTCCCTTGCACGATAGTGATCACAATCTCCCTTTGCTGTACTCCTTTTTTACTTGACCTCCCATATATTTTTCCCCTTTATTTGCTACTTCTCTCACATTAAATTTTTGGTATGTCTTATTTTTCCCGTTTAATTATTGTTTATGATAGAAAAATTGAAATAAAGTGAACAGATTTAAGTAAAGAGATTTAGAGCTAGGGATTTTTGATATTAGGGAAAAATGTTACATTTATATATATATTAGAGTTATTTAGAAACTAAGAATGAATAATTAGCTATATTTGATTAATTTAAATGCTTAAATATTATAGTTAAGGAATTTATGTTGATTTTATGAAATTTTGACGAAAAAAGGTGAGATAGGTGTGAAAGGGATTGAAGTGGAAGGAAAGTGAGGATTTAAAGTTATTGAAGGAAGAAATTGAAGAAATCAACATCAAATTTGGTATGAATCAATGTTATAAATATATGTTTGAGTGGTACGTGGATAAAATGAAATGCCTTACTTAAATTATAAGGATGTCAACTAAGATGCAATATGTAAGTTATGGTTTTAGGTGGTTGGTCTAAATTTTATGAATTAAAGCTGATAAGCTACCAATTGGATGTTAGCTGAGTAGTATAAAATACTTAAATTGAATTGTATGGGTATTATTATGTTAGTGTAAGCCCTAGCCCTAATGCATTGTAACGAAACACTTGAAATTAATAAAATGAGGCATTAGTTTTATCTTTTGTATTCCTGTGCATATCAATTGATAAAACTATCCAAGAATGTCGTTTCGGTTTAAGTTATCATGTGTGAGGCACATGGATTGTAAGACCTTGAAACAAATGAGACATCATTCTAAATATCCCTAGTCAGTCATTATTATGGGAATAACAAATGAATTAAGACTAGTATGCTCTCTCTGATCTTATGAGTTCTGTCTTACGGATCATTAGGACAAGAGTGTCAATCAGAGATCATAGATACATGTTAAAGAACATGGTATCTGGATTCGATCCACTCATGAGAACACTACATGGTACAAGTCATAAGTGTTTCTCATATGTAAGTTTTGTATCGGAGTTCTTAGACCTGAAATCTCTATGAAACTCTTTATGAATTACTGTGTACTTTGACATACCCCTAACGTGCTCGTAACAGAGTGACAAGTACGGGTATGATTGGGTATGCACTGATTCATGTTAGAGAGCATGAGAGAAGTGAAGGGATTACCCCTCTCGATAAGAGAGAAAAATATCACCGGCCACTTGATCAGTGAACTGAGAAGTGTATGGCCATACCGAGATGAAATAATGAGTAATCATTATTTATCTGAGAGTTCAGTGTCACTGGAATATCAAGAAATGAATTAATGTATATAAGGATGACTAGTTCCATGCCTTATATTAATTCTGATATTTATGGGTAAGGGACTATGCGAAATTGCTTTAGGTCACCAAATGCCATATGCATTTTTATTTAATTTGGAATGCTATAATATCTTGCTAGAGAATATATATAGCCTTTGAATTAATTTATTAATTCATTGCCAACATTAAATGGACCTATAGGATCGCACACAAAGCATTGGGCTTAAAATATTTAAATTAAGTATTGGACATTAATTTGAGCTTTTAATTAAAGTCAAATTAATGTATGTAATGGGTTATAATATTGCTATTGGGCTTTGGTCCATGAGAGAGAGAAATTCAGCCCATAAGGTTTAATATCAATTAATTAATTATCTTGTGTTAATTAAGTTAATTGAATATTAAAGCCTAAAGGAATTTAAATTAAATTAAATCACTTATATATTTAATTAAGTGATTTCATTTATTTAAATGTCTTATGTTTTATTTTAAATTTGAATTTAAATTCAAAGGAGTTTAATTCAAAATATATTACTTATCTTTAGGAAGTGATAGAGTTTGAATTAATTATCTTAGGATAGTTGAATTCAGATTAATGACTTGCCAAAGGATAAGCATATATATTAAAAGAAATAAAACCCTAAACCTAATTTTTTTGTGGCATGAATAGTAACTCGTGAATAGTAACTCGTGAATAGTGACTCTCTCTCTCTTAATTCTTTTGTTCAATTTTTCACAAGGAGAAAGGATTGTTCCTCATTCTCTTGTGTTATTGAGCAGTAATAGCAATCTAAAGAAGTACAAAAGCAAGTTTTGTAGCTTCAAACTATAACCCTTACACAATACCGAAAAAGAGATCTAGCAATCTCGTTTTTAAGCCGACGGTGTAATTGTGTGTGTGAGAATAGAGGGAGTGGCGCAAAAGGCTGTTCCTTGGCATTGGTGATCGAGAACTAAGGTGGATAAAGGCATCTTGGTTGCTGGACATCACAAAATCAAAGAATAAAAGGTATCATCTATTGTAAGTTTCAAAAACCCTAAAATTGCATGTTTTCGTTCCTATCTTTGGATATGTATGGTATGTATGATAAAATTTTTGTTTTTCCGCTGTGCTATCATGATTATCATACCATGTCATATTCCATCAGTGGTATCAGAGCCTAGACATGCTTATTTTAGTGCTTTAGATGCATGAAAAAATTAATTAAAAATCGTTATTTTGAAAACATGCAAATCTGAAATTTTCTGTTTTGAGTTTTTTGCATTGTTTTGGTGTAAAAACGATTTTAATTGATTAGATAGGTATTATAATTAATATGACATGTTAATATACTATCCTAAGATGTTATTAGGGCTGGTAATGGTCGGATTTAATTATTTATACCTGATGGTACATGTTAATTATGAAACTAGGTGCTAGTTGGCATGTAAATTGCTATTTTAACAACTAGTTTTCAAAATTAAATGTAAAAACGTTTTTGGGATGTTTGTAAGTGATTTTTAAAGATTAAATATCAGGTCTGGACATGTTTTAAATTTGGTTTTAATTCTGGTCCATGACAATTTAATTGATTAATTTTAAAATCACTTAAAACTATGTCTAGTTTGTGTTTGTTACATGTTTAATCAACATTGTTTGTTATGTTTTGATTAAAATGGTAAAAACACATTTAGATTAAAATGGTATAGAATATTAAATCAATGTTTATGGAATTATTTAGATTATTAAATGACTCATAAAATTGATTTAAATGTTTGTGCATTTTATGGCATTACATAAGCATTAAACAACTAGTTTTTGTTGTTTGTTTGTTTTTGCATGAATGCCGTGTACTATATATGTGTTCTTCATGATTTTATTTTTAATTCATGTTAGCACATATTATATGCATTTTTAATGTTTATGGGCTGTATGACATAAAATTAAAAATGGCTAAATTGGAAATTATGCTAGAGTTGATTTATAGCACAAATCTAACTAGTTTGTGTTTTGGGCTTTTAAGAGAACTTATTCAATAAGAGGATTTAGTCCATTGGGCTTCGGCCCAGGCCCATCACGGGGTCATCTCTTAAAGCTTCAAGTACACAATTTCCATTAATGGGCTTGGCTAAATCTAATTAAAATTGGACTTTGTTTGATCCATGAATGCTATGTATATTTATTTGCTTGTTTGGTGTGATGAATGGATATGCATGGTGCATTCATGGGCCCTGGGTTTTTGTAATTAAATATGGCCTGCGAGCCATTATATTTTATTGTAAAAGTTTCATTTATTTCTTAGAATAGAATTTATTTGAAGACTTTGTAAATCAAGACGAAGCCCACCGGAGTGGAGAAGCCCAACTCGAAGATTCTTATGTAATAGTATAAAATCTTAGTTGTAAGTTTTTGGGCCCATGTTTGTCACGCTTTACTTTATGCAATTATATATATATGCATGCTATGTATGGATGACAAAGCGTATGCCATGTAAGCCGTAATAAAATGAATCCCTAAAAAATAGTAAGTCACAAAGTTGCCTTCCTAATTCGAAACATGTCAAGGCATCGATCATCGGTCACGTAGACTAGGAGTCCTAGATGCGCCCGATTATCTTTGTGAGGCATGGGTTGTGAATGTAGGTTGGACTTATCATGGAAAGGGATGCCTGGACCTAGGCAACTAATAAATGGGTTGTGCTATAACATCCTAAGATGTTAGCCCATTTGATCCAAGAGTCATGTACGAGACATGATTGGAGTTTTCCTACCTAAGTAACTTAACTTGTTAGGTGTACAAGCTCAGCTTGACTAATAAGTTGTTGAGAAAAGTGGATCTTGGCCCACATTAAATCACTAACGCGAATTATTTAAAGGGATATTAATTCGGTTTGTGGGATCATTAATAAGACCTCATTTAATCTTGCTAAATTTTATTGTAGATTGAAAATGGCATATTCAAACAACAATTTCTCATTGCGATCGGTCCTTGAAAAGGACAAATTGAATGGCACCAATTTCATAGACTGGTCTCGAAACTTAAGAATAGTTCTTAAGCAAGAGAAGAAGTCGTATGTTTTGGATGCACCCTTGCCTGATGAACCAGGAAGGAACGCCTCTGCGGTTCAAAAGGAAACTTTTGAGACCAAGAAGAGCGACTCCAATGATGTGACCTGTCTGATGCTGGCCACTATGGTGCCTGAATTGCAAAAGCAATTTATGGACCAAGAGGCTTATGCGATCATGGTGCACCTCAAGGAGATGTTCCAAGAGCAAGCTCGTCACGAGAGGTTCGTGACAACAAAGGCATTAATTTCTTGCAAGATGGCTGAGGGTACACCTGTTAGTACCCATGTACTCAAGATGAAAGGGTATCTTGATACTCTTGAGAAGCTTGAGGTACTAGTGCCAAAGGAATTGGCCACTGACTTGATCTTAGGATCATTGCCTGCTGCTTATGATCCATTTGTGATGAATTATAACATGCATGCAATGAACAAGTCAGTCACTGAGCTTCATGGGATGCTTAAGAATGCTGAAGAAAACATTCGAAAGACCAATCCCGTACTAATGGTTCAAAAGGGAATTAAGAAGGGACAAGCTAAGGGAAAGGGAAAGGGAAAGGTAAAACCCAAGTCAAGTGGGAGTGCACCTCAGGCCCAATCCAAGCCCAAGGCGCCAAAACTCAAAGAGAGTGAGAGCACTTGCTTCCATTGCAACAAGATAGGGCATTGGAGGAAGAATTGCGCTCTCTTTAAGGAAGAATAAAAGAAGAATGGAGCCAAGGCGTCCAGTTCTGGTATTTTTGTTGTTGAAGTTAACCTTTCTATTTCTACCACTTGGGTATTGGATACCGGTTGTGGTTCTCACATTTGTTCAAATGTGCAGGGGTTAAGAAATAGGCGGTTACTTGGGAAGAATGAAGTGGACCTCCGTGTGGGGAATGGTGCACGAGTTGCTGCCATGGAGATAGGCGACTATCACCTCACTTTACCTTTCGGACTTTGTATTGTTTTGAATAATTGTTATTATGTGCCTGCTATGAGCAGAAACATTATTTCAGTTTCATGTTTGGATAATGATGAATTTGATTTTGTTATTAAAAATGGCAATGCTCATATTCGTCGCCAAGGCATTTCTTATGGCAATGCCATGTTGCAAAATGGCCTTTATATCCTTGATTTACAAAACAAAGAGTCCATATACAACATTAATACAAAGAGGGTTAAATCAAACGAATTGAACCCTACTTACTTCTGGCATTGTCGCTTAGGACATGCAAACGAAAAATGCATTTTAAGACTCCACAAAACTGGAGTGCTTGGGTCATTCGACTTAGAGTCTTATGATACATGCGAGCCATGTTTGCATGGAAAAATGACAAAGAGTCCTTTTAATAAAAATGGCGAGAGGACTAATGGCTTATTGGAACTAATACATTCCGATGTATGTGGACCTTTAAGTACACATGCTAGAGGTGGTTTTAGCTACTTCGTGACATTCACAGATGACTTCAGTAGATATGGATATGTCTATCTGATGAAGTACAAGTCTGAAACTTTTGAGAAATTCAAAGAGTTTAAGAATGAAGTAGAAAACCAACGTGGCAAAAGTATAAAAGCCATTCGATCAGATCGAGGTGGTGAATACTTAAGCCAAGAGTTTGACAGTCATCTAAAGGAGTGTGGTATTATTTCACAGCTCACTCCTCCTGAAACACCTCAATGGAATGGTGTGTCCGAAAGGAGAAATCGAACTCTGTTGGACATGGTTCAATCTATGATGAGTCAAGCTAATCTTCCTATCTCTTTTTGGGGTTATGCATTAGAAACTGCTGCGTTTCTATTGAACCGTACTCCAACTAAAGCAGTTGAGAAGACACCATACGAGGTATGGACTGGGAAAGAACCCAATATGTCTTTTCTCAGGATTTGGGGCTGTGAAGCACATGTTAAGAAATTAACATCTGAAAAACTAGAGTCCAAATCCACTGTCTGCTTGTTTGTGGGTTATCCTAAAGAAACAAAGGGATACTACTTTTACTCACAAGCCGAGAACAAAGTATTTGTTGCTCGCAAGGCTGTTTTCTTGGAAAAGGAGTTCCTTCTCAAGAAAGACGGTGGGAGTAAAGTAGAACTTGGAGAAATTCAAACACCACAAACTCCTATAGAGGATGGTTTGGAAATGGGATCAAGTTCACAACCAGTTGTGGAACAAGAACCCATTACACAAGAACTTAGAAGGTCCGGTAGGGTACGTCAGGAGATTGAGAGATATGGATTTCTAATCACTGACAGTGATACTATTGAGTTAGTAGATCGTGAGGATCCTACTACCTACCGAGAAGCTATTGAAAGCCCATACTCGGATAATTGGCTTGAAGCCATGAAATCCGAGATGCAATCAAAGTACGATAACCAGGTTTGGACCTTGGTTGATCCACCAGAAGGTGCTAAGGTAATTGAATGCAAGTGGTTATTCAAACTAAAAGTTGATAAGACCTACAAAGGTAGACTAGTAGCAAAAGGTTTTCGACAAACTCATGGTATAGACTATGACGAGACCTTTTCGCCTGTAGTCATGCTCAAGTCCATTAGGATCTTGCTTGCCATAGCTGCATATCATGATTATGAGATATGGCAAATGGATGTCAAAACTGCTTTCCTTAACGGAAATTTACTTCAGGATGTGTATATGACACAGCCTGAAGGTTTTGTCAATCCCAAGCATCCTAAGAAGGTATGCAAGCTTCAAAAATCCATTTATGGATTAAAGCAAGCATCCCGAAGTTGGAATCTTCGCTTTGATGAGGCAGTCAAAGAATTTGACTTCATCAAGAACGAAGATGAGCCTTGTGTGTACAAGAAGGTTAGTGGGAGCATAGTAGTGTTTCTGGTCCTATATGTGGACGACATCCTTCTCATTGGGAATGATATTCCAACATTGCAAAAGGTTAAGCAATGGTTGGGAAAATGTTTCTCAATGAAAGACTTAGGTGAAGCCGAGACAATACTTGGTATTCGAATCTATAGAGATAGATCGAATCGGCTTTTGGGACTAAGTCAAGAAAAGTACATAGACAAAGTACTAAAGCGTTTTAGTATGGGAGACTCAAAGAAAGGATACATACCTTTGGCTTTGGGAGTTCCTTTGACTAAAGAACAGTGCCCTAAAACCAAAGAGGAAAGGGACAACATGAGTAGAATCCCATATGCATCTGCTATTGGATCTATCATGTACGCTATGTTATGTACTAGGTTGGATGTTGCTCATGCACTGAGTATAACCAGTAGGTTTCAGCAAGACCCTGGTGAGAAGCACTGGTCTACTGTAAAAGGGATCCTGAAGTACCTGCGAAGGACTAAGGATCACTTCTTGGTGTATGGTGGTCAAGAAGAGCTCGTCATACAAGGTTATGCCGATGCTGCTTTTCAGACCAGCACTCAGGATTCTAGATCACAATCTGGGTTTGTTTTTGTTTTGAACGGTGGTGCTGTCAGCTGGAGAAGCTCGAAGCAAGAAACCGTTGCCGACTCAACTACAGAATCTGAGTATATTGTAGCAAGTGAGGCTGCAAAAGAGGCTGTTTGGATTAAAAATTTCATTAATGGATTAGGAGTGGTCCCAAGCGTCCTAGATCCATTAGAAATTTTCTGTGATAATAACGGGGCCATTGCACAGGCCAAGGAGCCCCGGTCACACCAGAAATCCAAACACATACTCAGAAGGTACCACTTGATCAGAGAAATCATTGATCGTGGGGACGTCAAGGTTAGCAAGATATCAAGTGAAGACAATGTAGCAAATCCTTTGACGAAACAGTTACGTCCAAATCTGCACGAAGCTCATTTGAGAGCGTTCGGTCTTAGGGCTATCCCCAATTGGGACTAGTGCTAGTGGGAGATCATTAGTGTAAGCCCTAGCCCCAATGCATTGTAACGAAACACTTGAAATTAATAAAATGAGGTATTAGTTTTATCTTTTGTATTCCTGTGCATATCAATTGATAAAACTATCCAAGAATGTCATTTCGGTTTAAGTTATCATGTGTGAGGCACATGGATTGTAAGACCTTGAAACAAATGAGACATCATTCTAAATATCCCTAGTCAGTCATTGTTATGGGAATAACAAATGAATTAAGACTAGTATGCTCTCTCTGATCTTATGAGTTCTGTCTTACGGATCATTAGGACAAGAGTGTCAATCAGAGATCATAGATACATGTTAAAGAACATGGTATCTGGATTCGATCCGCTCATGAGAACACTACATGGTACAAGTCATAAGTGTTTCTCATATGCAAGATTTGTATCGGAGTTCTTAGACCTGAAATCTCTATGAAACTCTTTATGAATTACTGTGTAATTTGACATACACCTAACGTGCTCGTAACAGAGTGACAAGTACGGGTATGATTGGGTATGCATTGATTCATGTTAGAGAGCATGAGAGAAGTGAAGGGATTACCCCTCTCGATAAGAGAGAAAAATATCACCGGCCACTTGATCAGTGAACTGAGAAGTGTATGGCCATACCGAGATGAAATAATGAGTAATCATTATTTATCTGAGAGTTCAGTGTCACTGGAATATCAAGAAATGAATTAATGTATATAAGGATGACTAGTTCCATGCCTTATATTAATTCTGATATTTATGGGTAAGGGACTATGCGAAATTGCATTAGGTCACCAAATGCCATATGCATTTTCATTTAATTTGGAATGCTATAATATCTTGCTAGAGAATATATATAGCCTTTGAATTAATTTATTAATTCATTGTCAACATTAAATGGACCTATAGGATCGCACACAAAGCATTGGGCTTAAAATATTTAAATTAAGTATTGGACATTAATTTGGGCTTTTAATTAAAGTCAAATTAATGTATGTAATGGGTTATAATATTGCTATTGGGCTTTGGTCCATGAGAGAGAGAAATTCAGCCCATAAGGTTTAATTTCAATTAATTAATTATCTTGTGTTAATTAAGTTAATTGAATATTAAATCCTAAAGGAATTTAAATTAAATTAAATCACTTATATATTTAATTAAGTGATTTCATTTATTTAAATGTCTTATGTTTTATTTCAAATTTGAATTTAAATTCAAAGGAGTTTAATTCAAAATATATTACTTATCTTTAGGAAGTGATAGAGTTTGAATTAATTATCTTAGGATAGTTGAATTCAGATTAATGACTTGCCAAAGGATAAGCATATATATTAAAAGAAATAAAACCCTAAACCTAATTTTTTTGTGGCATGAATAGTAACTCGTGAATAGTGACTCTCTCTCTCTTAATTCTTTTGTTCAATTTTTCACAAGGAGAAAGGATTGTTCCTCATTCTCTTGTGTTATTGAGCAGTAATAGCAATCTAAAGAAGTACAAAATCAAGTTTTGTAGCTTCAAACTATAACCCTTACACAATACCGAAAAAGAGATCTAGCAATCTCGTTTTTAAGCCGACGGTGTAATTGTGTGTGTGAGAATAGAGGGAGTGGCGCAAAAGGCTGTTCCTTGGCATTGGTGATCGAGAACTAAGGTGGATAAAGGCATCTTGGTTGCTGGACATCACAAAATCAAAGAATAAAAGGCATCATCTATTGTAAGTTTCAAAAACCCTAAAATTGCATGTTTTCGTTCCTATCTTTGGATATGTATGGTATGTATGATAAAATTTTTGTTTTTCCGCTGTGCTATCATGATTATCATACCATGTCATATTCCATCATATTACACATTGTCATTTATCTATATTATGTAAACTACTAGATCTTTAAGTTATACATAATATTTTTTTAATTGAAATGATAAATAATTTATTATAAATGTATAGTTGAAGGGATACATTCATAAACAAAATTTAAATCTTTTAAGTCATGGGTTGGATTTAACTATGACTTAAATGATGCTTTGGTTGAAACTTGTGTATATATGATGGGTTATTCTTAAAACTCTTAAGAAAGAACATAAGTTGGATAAATTACTACATAACTGATTACGAATAAAGGCTATAACGTGAGATTGGATTAATTATGAAAATGAAAAGTTAGTGTAACAAAGAAATGAAATATGGATGAATAATATTCGCCTTTAGTAAAACTGTATAGGAATTGGAGTAATAGGATAAAGTTGGCATGCTAATTAGGGAAAGCTAGTAGATTGCATTTTAATTTGATTACCCGATTAAATGGCTTCAAAAGCTCTTTAGATGGATGTAATTAATCAAAATTGTAGGCCGTATGGTTTCGAGAACTCGATCCACATATGCACATATATATATGTATATATATAAATATATAATTAATGGTAAAATTATAAATGTCAATAATGAAAAAATAATATTAAATGAACCATATGGTTCTGAGAACTCGATCCCATATTTAATTTCCATTTATCTAGATAGGTATAAAATTCAACTGGATTTTACTTGGAATAAATACAAAACATAAATATTAAGTGCTTATCTAAATAATTTGAGATTCTCAAATTAAAAATAACTAACTAGTTAACCTTTTGACTATAACATTAATTGAACTTTAATTTAGAAAAATATAAGTAAATATATGAATTATATTTGTTGAAATTTCTCGCAATAGATTTATGATCCTTCTATCTAAAAGTAAATAAAAATATTCATGTTTGATAATTTATGAATTTTAAGTATGTTTTAGTTAAATATTTTATTATGTTGGAAAAATAAAATTGCTTGAAAACCACTAAGTAATATACTTAGCTCATGGTTTTATTTCTGTGCATAGGTTTGAAGAAAGATTTTTTTTTAAGAAAGTTGGGAGTGGATCTGCATCAAAATTTGAGTCACAATAGACAAATGGAAGGATTTTAAGGTGGATACACAACTTGATTCCTTTTTGTTATCTTTAAGACATTTCGGCATGTACACCGTGTTGAAGAGATGTACATTTTACGTGAATATTTATGGATATTGATGTTGTAAATTATATTGAGAATAGTAGAAAACTAAACATGCTATGTTTTAAATTTTTACTGGATTTTGAGCTTTGAAATATCAAATGAAGGGCAACAATTTATGTTGGAGTTTGAACTGAAGATGGATGGTAGGACAGACTTAAATAGAAGCATTTTGAGCATTTTCTTTTTAGGAGCTTTCAATTAATTTTAGGGGAAACTCTACTAAAATTTTTATAAAACAAATAGAAACTTGTCAAATAATAAGGCCTTTAAATAAAGACTTATTTTGACCTACATTATAAGAACCTAAATCCAAGTGTGATATCCTGTATATGGGTCTTTTAATTTATCGGGTATAGGTTGTTATATGGAGAGACATTTGGTGATGGCAAGATTGGAAAATACACTTTTATTGATATTGTTTATATTATTAAACTTTTTAATGAGAACAATGTTTGCTCTTTTGATTACATCAATAGGATGAATAATTTTGTTTACTTGTGTGATTTTTCTTCCAATTTTAATATGCATGATTATGATCATAAAACATTCATATTTAACATTAACTTAACAAACACATGTTTATTTAATCTCAAAATAAAAGAAAATCCAAACAAAATTTTATTGGCATTAAGCATAACTCCTGAAGAGAGCAAATTTTAAGAAACTATTGAAAAAATATGAAAAAGTCTTTGCCTAGAGCTTTAAAGACATGTCAGGAATAGATTGAGAGGTAGTTGAACATGCCATCCCAACATATCCGGGATATAAGCCAACATGTCCAGGATATAAGCCAGTTAAGCAAAAACTTAGGAGACTTAGGCTAAAGTGGGCTAAAAAGTTTAAATATGAGGTCAAGAAGTAGATAGAGGCTAAGTTCTTGGTGGAAGTCAAATATCCCACGTGTCTAGAAAACATAATCCCTGTAGCAAAGAAGGATGAAAGAGTCAGGGTCTATATGGATTATAGGGATCTGAACAAGGCTTATCCTAAAGATGATATTTTCCTACCTTATATAGATGTTTTGGTTGACAATACAACGACTTAAACCATGTACAATTTTATGGATGGATATGCAGGGTACAATAAGATTCTAAAAAAGATAGTCAATAGGATCAAGATGGCTTTCATAACTGAATAAGGTACATATGCCTATTGAGTTATGCCTTTTGGATTAAAAAATATGGGTGCCACTTATCAGAGGATGGAAACAAAGATACTATATGAATTGATTCATAAAGAATTGAAAGTGTACGTAGATGACATGATGATCAAGTCAATTACACAGAAAGGCCATTTTAAGGTATTAGAAAAGCTTTTCCAAAGGATTAGCAAGTATAATCTTTGCCTTAACTTGAAGAAGTACATCTTTGGGGTTATTTCAAGTAAGTTTATAGGCCACATTAGAGAGATGCTAGTGCCCTGGAAAGAAAAGGAAGTTAGGAGGTTCATAGGTAAGGTTTAATATATAAGCAGGTTCATAGCCAAGTTGACATCAATCTACAAATTGATATTCAAGCTATTCAGGAAGGATAGGCCAATAGTTTGGAATAAAAACTGTTAGAAAGCATCTGATACCATCAGGAAGTATCTATTACACCAATGAGTGTTGATATCACCTCAAGTAGGTGAGCCTCTAATCTTATATTTAGTTATAAAAGATAGTCTAGTAGAGGCAATGATGGCATAAGGAGATGATTTTGGCATCAAGTATGCAGTGTATTCTCTCAACAAGAAATTCCTCCCCCTGCGAGGTAAAATATATAGAAGTTGAGAAGACTTGTTTGGCAATCATATAGGTATTAAAGAATCTCATACACTGCTTTCATTCCTATAGGATATAAGCAGTGGTAAAAAAACTCTTAGATATTTACAAAAAGCTCCCTCATTGTTAGGAAAGATAGGAAGGTGGTTGATTCTCCTGTAAGAATTCGACATAGAGTACATCACTAAATAGACCATCAAAGGAAGAGCAGCAGTAGAATTCATTGCCAGTTAACCAATAAAGGGTGAAGATAAGACATATAAATTCCTAGCTGAAAATATTGCAACCATAACAGTGCAAAGTTGGCAGATGTATTTCGACAGAGCGATGAATAATAAAGGAGCAAAAGTAAGAGTAATTTTGGTCACCTTAGAAGGAGAAAAGTTACCATTAGCTAAGAAGCTAAGATACAAAGCCATGGATAATGAAGCAAAGTATGAAGCTTGCATTTTCGGGTTTGAAGCCTTACTGGATGTAGGAGAAAAATTGGCAAAAGTGTTTGGAGATTCATCTCTAATAGTTTACCAAGTAAGAGAAGAATGGTCAGTGAAGGAAGAGTGTTTGATGCCCTATCTCATGTGTCTAAAGGTCTTAAGCAATCAATTAGAGGTCCAAAATTTTGGATATATGCCTAGAAAAGATAAATAGTTGGTAGATGCTTTGGCTACTTTGGTATTAAGATGGGATATTCCAAAAGGAGTAGTTATAAAGCCTATACTAATTTTGAGATCTGATAAATCATGCTTTGAAAGAGTAGATAATGGATATTGAGGTGAGAGATAGGAAGCCTTCCTATTTTGACATCCAAAAATATTTAGAAAAGTTAGTGTTTCTAAAACAAGCAATTGAAAAGGATCAAAGATTGATCACAAGTTGTTCACCTAATTCATTACTATAAAAGGAGTACTCTACAGGAGAAAGCTTGATGGGACTTAGCTAAGATATTTAGATGAAAAGGAAGCAAGAAAGGTAATAAAGGAAGTACATATAAGATATTATGGAGCTCATATGAATGGTTTAGCATTAGCGAAGAAGATTTTGAGGTAAGGTTTCTTTTGGCTCACAATGGATACTAATAATTCTAAATATGTCAAAGAATGCCAGTTATGCTAATAATATGCATACTTAAGACATCTACCAATGTCAAAATTATGCAATCTCATACCACCATAGCCATTTACTACATATGGAATAAAAATCATGGGAATGATCTATCCACCCATTTCAAATGGACACCTATTCATTATAGTTGCTATCGATTATTTCACCAAATGGGTGAAAGTGAAATCTTTCAAGAAAGTGGATGCATGAGACATGGCTAGGTTTATTAAAAAGAATTTGATATGCATATATGGCTTACCTCATCATGTGGTCTTAGATAATGGGTTACAATTTTTAGGAGAAACTAGGTAGTTGTTCACCAATTATGGAGTTCAACAACATAAGTCTTCTCCTTATAGGCCTCAAGCAAATAGAGTAGTTGAAGTATCTAATAAAAATGTGAAAAGAATTTTGGCCGAGATGGTTCAAACTTATAAATATTGGGTGCATAAGCTACCTTTCATGTTATGGCGTTATGGGACTACAGCTAGAACTTCAACATGAACCATTCCATTTTCTTTAGTCTATAAAACAAAAGTAATACTATCGGCAGAGATTGAGCATCAATCTTTGAAAGTGGTGTTAGAGGAAAAGTTACCGAAAGCAGAATGGGCTAGATAGAGACTATTATAGCTCAATCTATTAGATGGCGAAAGGATAAGAGCTTATTATCATAATAAGGTTTATCAGAAAAGGCTTGTTCATTTATTTGGAAAGAAAGTTAAGAAACACCCACTAAAAAAGGGGATTTGATGTTCAAGCAAATGATACCAGGGATTCCAGACATTCGAGGCAAGTTCAAGCCAATATGGGAAGGACCTTAAGAAGATACTATCCAAAGGCACAACCATTTTATCAGATAGTAATGGCAATGAGTTTAGAGAACTAGTGAATGTTGACAAGCTAAAAAGTTCCTGGTCTAAAGATTAAAGGAGAAAAAAGAGAATAAATGCCTTGTGGGTTAAAAATTAGAAAAAAATGATGGCTTTGATAAAATTAGGTGACTCGACAAGGTAAAGACCAAAAAAAGGCACCCTAGGCAAAAATTAGAGGCTGAGAGAAAATAATCAATCAAGAAAACCCGAGAGGGCTGATTGATGATTAGAGTTATGATGCTTGTAAAGTTTCATTTCAAGATTGAATAATATTTGTCATTGGGATAATATCTAATACTGATAGTGTACATTGAAATCATAAAAGAAATGTCATACATGCAATCATTCATGTAACAAAGTAACATATTCTTTTACATGTTCAAAATTTGAAAAGTCTAATAGAAATTAAAGACATGATCTGTGAAGATATATAATCTAATCTATCTATATCACCTCTCTTTCATCTAGGTGTCCAATAGCCCAAAGCCTATTGTCCATAGTCAGACTGGTAATCCATCACTTGTAAGAGTCAGAAATGGTAACGTCACAAGCATTGATGTTAGGGATGGCAATTCTCATAGGAAGCTGGGTCCACAACCTCTAATAGTACTTTGATATAAAGGAATAGTTTAGTGCACCACCATGAAAGCCTATTGGCTACCTGATAATATCCTATCAATCCCTAAACTATCGAGCACAGTGAGCAGTAACATAAAAGGTGACAGTATATAGTCCACATAAAGGGAAACATCCAAAATCTTTATTCCTAACCATAATGGTGATAGACAACCAAACACACCTAAATATGATGTCAGCACCTATCGAATGACCAAACCAATCAATTGTATCCTAGACTTGTTGAAACTCAAGATGCAAGCATTAAAGTGTGATATAACACATAGAGTAGGTACATAGAGCTCTGACCCAAGGAGAAGGCTTTGACAATAGTTGTAGCTTCTCATGAAGCCATACCTAAAAAAAGAAAAGAAAATAAAAGCTGATGGGATGAGTTGGGTTCATCTCAGTCAAACATAAAGCAAAAAGATGTATGAAAATCCAAAAGGATGCGAACTTTAAAAAGAAAAGCTAGTATGTAAGCTCACAAGGAGTGTACTACCTTCAAAATTAAGGATATACTTGAAGAAGTAAAGGGCTGCTAGTAAGGAGAGAGTCAAAATTATGGTTAACAATATACAAACCAATAATAGTCTCTGCTATGATAATAAAAAATGGGTTGCACCCCCAAAGTATGCCATCTATTATGTTGAATAACTCATAATCCTTTATTATAAGATCCTTACTACACACCGATAAGCATAGAGTGAAATAGCAGAGCGGTACCATACCAACATAAAAAGTGGGCACGTCATCAGAATCAACTAGAACATTGATCAGCTGCTCTATTAGTAATTTCCTTCCGAAAGGAACCAAACCCCTAGCATCAAAAGGAATAATGTCAAGAGCGTGGACCACCTCTTTGGGATATCTAGAAACAGGAAATGGAAAATAAAATTGGACATAAGGCTCAAATCTAACACCAAATATGGTAGCAAACTCTTCTGGTAAAGGACACATTTCCTGGTGAGTGAGTATAAATACATGGAGCCTTGGATCCCAACATTAGGCAGTGGCAAGCAGTAAATTCCTATCCAAAGACACTCTCCTCAAAAATCTCAAGCTGGAGTATAGAGCTAACCGATGGTCCTCCAAGGTTTTTGAATCATCTAGTAGCTAATGTAATTTTACAAGTCTAATGTTTATGGTGATAATGACCTTTAAGCAATCTAAATATGAAAGCAGCAAAGAAGAATAACAAATAACTGAAAGAAAATAAATGAAAAGAAATAGAAAGGAAAGAAAACAAGAGAGAGAAAGATACCTAATGGAAGATTTTGGGAAAGTGAAAGGTTAAAGGAATAAAATCAAGAAATTTAAGCACTATTTATAGCAACTGGTGAGCCACAATCATCCCTTACCATGGGTGAGCCATGAGTAGCCCGCCCATTACCTCTGGAATGCCAAAAGTCACTCATTTGCATATCCTATGCATTGCATGTATATATTATTGCATTTTCCTTTATTTTCATTTTATAGGGAATCTGAAAGCTTGATGCCCTGAATATTCAATCCTGGAAGGTCTAGAATGCAAAAAGTCATCTATCTCGAGAGGCACAACAAATTTCAGGGGGTATTTCAGACTTTGGAACACCTGTATGTAGTAAAAAGCAATTAAAACTTGTAAATATTGTAAAATAATGTTGTGGCTTATAAAAAGAGTGTAAATAATGTTGTGAATTAATTTTAGATGTATAGATATTGAAAAATTGATAAAAAAATACTCAAAATATGGAAGAAAATGGAGTGAAAATGTGAAAGAAGGTTTACTTTAGTTTTGAGGGGCATTATGGTCATTTTTTGAAGGATGGGATGTCCCTTAGCCCCGTTCATCGCTAACGATGGACGGGCCGCACATCCCTCGCTCAATTCCTAGAATAAATAGCTCATCTTCTTCACTTTTTTGGTAAAACTCCTTAACTTACAATTTTAAAACTTTTTTTTTAATTTTTGAGTGTTTCTCTATCATCCTTTATTCATTTTTCGAACCGTTTGCACCGGCAGACACCTGGGAGTGAGATCCACTTTAGGAAGCATCATTTTTTTGCTATTTTTTCATTTTTTTTATCTTCTACAAGTAAGTAATATTTAATTCTTTTCATTTTTCTTTCTTTTATTACTTCGTCTCTTTTTTAAAACATAAACTTGGTTGTAAAATTTTAGCCTGAGGTATGATAGATACAGGCACCCTATATTTAACTTTTTTTATTTTTATTTTTTAGGAATAAATAATGCCTTGTAACTCAAGTTATGTAGATCAAATACTAAACCTCATTTGCATGACACTGTAGACAATGAAAAACCTTATTTATGAGCATGAAATCCTGTAATTTTCTCCTTTTAGTAATGTTTATATAGCCCTTATGTTTTCTAAAAGTATTGTATCCTAGTTGTGATTGTACCAAGCAATTAATGACTTGATTTTGCACTCATGATGGCTTGTGGCTTATTATTTTATTTCGAATATATCTTTTTGTACAAGAAGCAGTCTCATTCCTACCCGGAATGCTGCCTAAATTTTATTAAAATTTTTTGTAAAGTGTGAATTATTTCGATTTGTGTTGTTTGGTAGTTGTGATGACCTATGTCTTGTTGTTTTATTTTAAATGTATTTCTTATACAATGGGCAATCTCATTCCTAGCTGGAATGTTGACAAAATTTAATTTTTCTCAAAAAGCGAGAAATTTAAATTATAAGTAATTGTATTATTTGATAGTCTTGATGACCTATGTGCTATTTAAATTCTTTCTTGTGTAGGGGGCAGTCACATTCCTAGTCGGAATGTTGCCAAAATTTTATTTAAAATTCTCTAAAGTGTGTAGTACATCTTTTATCTTAATTTTTGTGCGTGATAGTCAGAATTATTTATGCATCAAGCACTCCTAGTGTAGATTAGCCATAAATATTTAACTCCATATGGTGTCAAGGTGCTTATAAACTTTGACATTTTGACTTACCTGCAACTCAGACTAATATGTAACATTCCTTGTGGGATGCCTTGTAGGATGGCATGTCACTAACCATTCTAGCTAGAACCGATCTGTATGACACCCGTGCGGGCTAGGAGATATCAAGCTCTAGGATAGGTTTAGTATAGATCGAGCTAGTTTATGTCTAGATAGTTCCTTTAGGATTTTAAACTGCTATAAGAGGCTGACTAACTCCTAGCCATAGTAGGTTGGATCGATTTCCTTGCCTCGGCTTACATGACATACCCAAATATCACTAAAGAGGTCCTTGCTACTCTAAAGTATGGTGGCTACTCCAGGTTAGGCACATAGGAGGGGCTCATCTAGTTTTATGCTTTGGGGATACATTACAGTATCATGAGGTGTAAATTCACCAAGGCTATAGGGCTTCCAAACAGGTTAGGCATAGTCACACTACCTCAATTTATGGATCAAGATATATGGATTGTTGTGACACTTCCAAAGGCTATCTACTATTAAGACATGATGAAGAGTACCATGTTGACTCTACAGAATTACATATACCTTCAGACGATTTTGTTTGCATCATACCTAGGATGCACGAGGAGTTTAGGTAAAATTATTTTAGTTGATGTCACTAGCCTATGGAGGATACAAGAGGGTCACCACATAGACATCAAACATGAGATCATCGTGACTTTGGTTAAAGTAGGTGCTATGTTAGGGACCCTAGTATGTGTTGGAGGAGCTATCACGAGGTTATTACTGTTTCTAGGGGGCTTAAGAAAGAGACTCTGGTGATCATTCCAAAAGGCATTCATATCGACTTTTAGGCACCGATCACCATGAGCATGGTAAAGCCCATAGAGGGCCATGACATTGAGTATAGTCTACTCACTATGCTAAAGACTCGATAGAGATATGATCTCCCTCTCATAATTTTAGGTGCACCTGCAGAGGGGGATGACCAGGGTTAGGGACAAAAAGAGGCATTGGCAGAGTCTCATACACTACCAGAGTAGCCACCTTAGTAGGAGGGCTAGGCATATGAGCCTTGTAAGCCACAGAAGCCATAGAAGGCAGGGTTGGACTTAGACTATGAGTTTGATATGCAGATCGATCGGTATAATCTTTTAGTGGATCAACATAGACACTTTACATCTCAGATCTTCTATTAGCATTAGAGGTTACCAGTTATGAGGAGGTTTTCCCTATATAGACATCCAGGAGCATCTTTTTCTTTAGCTCCTACAACTTATAGGCATATGGGGGCATCTATATCGATCGTAACTCCACCATCTGTTCCACCATCGTCAGCTCAGGCACTTTCAGCTCCTCCACTTGAAGATATCTCTAGGAGGTTGGCAGCCTTAAAAGAGGCTAGCAGACATCAAAAGTAGACTTTACATATAATAATTATAGCAATATAGTCATTGCAGGGCTTGCCAACAATTTTACAAACTTTACAGAAGGAGGTGTGAGGCATTAGAGCCGATTTAGTAGCTGCAAGAAAAGAGGTTTCATACTACTCTATAGGTGGTTGATGACTCTTTAACTCAGCTTAGATATCAAGGCACCAGTATTGAGACTGAAATTCTTAGGGCTAGATGGGTTATAGTTGAGACTGATGAGGAGTTGAAGAGGTATATTAGGTACCTGAGGGGAGATTTAATGAGATATTTGGAACGTCATTCTTGAGCAATCCTTAAGGTGGGATGGGGTCAGATAGGCTAGCGGGTGTGATAGCTTAGATCTTATAGCTTTTGACATCAGTGCTGCAAGACCTCATATTCGTATTTGAGTAGGAAGAAGAGCAACCACCAGTAGTACCTTAGGCTATGGCACCAGCTAGATTGCTAACTCCTAGACCGCTATTAGGACTAGCTTATCGCAGCATTGGGTAAGTAGCCATAAAATGATCTATTTTGCTACATCTAAAACAAGCCCCTATTAAAGCTCTACAAACACCTCAATGATTCCTAGTGTAATGTAAGCATTTAGGAATTTGAATTCCCCTATTTTACCTTGCTAAACCTTATATAGGCTGAAATATGTTGCTAGAAGAACCTATCTCCATTATGTTCTTTCTTTTTCCTAGTTTTCTCTTCTTCACATTCTCATCTCAATTTTTTTTTCTATATTTCCCCTTAACAACACTTGATACTCTAGGCTCAGATAATTCTTATAGTACCTGATTCAAGATATGGTTCATTTCCTTTAATCCTCTGGTACAAAAATAGACATCGCATCATGAGTTATATTCATAGAATCGGGGATAAACAAGCTCAATGCTCCATCATTATTGACTTCAACGATCTAGGAGTTGAAATAAGAATTAACATTTAGGATAACTCATAAAAATCATATGATTCAATGATAGTAAATTGACATTGATGCTTTATATATATAGTATTTAATCATAAAACCATAATTATCTATTATCAATCTCATATACAATCTCCATAAATATTGAAATTATTTTTTTTCCATATATTCCCATATGTCTTTATTATATACACATTAGAATTATAAGGCAAATCTATACTTCCATTTCTCATGAGATTATTATATTACTTAATGTTTACTTTTTAAGGCATAAAGTTATTTATTTTTCAACGTATTAGGTGTATCATAGCATCATATATATCAATCAAGCATATCAATTATACTTCATCAACTGATTATTCTTATACACATAAGGTCACGGCTCTTAGGTTCATATACATGAAATGACCTATAACAAATACACACTTATAGATGTTAAACAAGCAATCATTGTGAATACAAAACTCTTATATTCTTTAATATAGAGATATTTATAAAGTTATGACAATGGTTTCATTCTTTTAATAACTTAATACGCTTTTATCTTAAGTTATGCCATTCCACATGTTGTACCACACATATAATTATGATATAACCTACTCAAAATGCATGTTCCATATGAAATAAAAACAAATTTTATTTTCAAAATATTATGAAATCAAATTAAGAATTTCCATGCTTTATAAAACTTTAAATTAAACATTAAGCTTTTCTTAAATTTGGAATAAAGCATGCACTATTCTAAAGAAGTGGATAACGGGTTATACAAAGGCATCCTTAGCTACAAAATGGTGTAATTGATCAAACATATCCAAATAGGGTTGGCTACAACCCAAACAGTGTTGTTTATGATTCAAATAGGACCATGTCTTTCTAGTTACCCAAACGGGGTCAACTACAACCCAAACAGGTTTGAAAATGATCCAAATAGGATTATATCTATTTTGTCACCCAAATGGGGTTAAAAATTAGCAGCTACAAGGACCTTTATAGGCATGCCTATCTATCCACATCCTAGACTCAATTCAGGCAATTCAATCTCTTTACAAAAATAAACTTTGTGTTTTCTTAACTTTATTCAAATATATAAATATGCTTACATTTATAAAAAAGTATACTTGTGTCAAATAATGTAAGGTAATCAACATGCAACTAATTCCACTTTTGCGTATTTCTATTCTTTATTTGCAAGGAAATCATGGCATGCATCTTCACTTGAACAACATTTATCATCATGTTATTTTGAATATCTCTATTCAAAATAAACATGCCAACATATCTATATTTTTATATTTCTTCCAAACATGCCTTATGCTTAAGAACACATTAGAATATGCTTATAATTTCATACTTACTCAAGCTTCGTGCTATCATACTTGTGTGATATATTTATAAGAACCATAATTATATGCAAATGCATATAATTATCTATGTTATCATTAACAAAATTCATATTCATACATTTCACTTTAAACATACCTTTTTCCATCTATACACTAAAATATATTTCAAGATTTAAACCCAATCATGAATGATCATAGTATATTAATGCCTATATATACACATATACCCTATTAATCTCATTACTTCTTTATATATGCAAGGTTAACATTTCAACTATAAGCATAACAATAACTTCAAGGAATCAATAACAATCATATATATATATATATATATATATATTAAAGGGATGTTTATTAAAGATCTATTAAACTAAATGCAGAAAATTAAAATGCAAGGTACGTGGCATAATAGCCCTCTATACTATTCAGTATAGTTCTTGAAGTGGGCTATATATTTTAGCCTATATACCTTTTTAATGCATCACAAGCATTATGCAGATAGAGTTTTTAAGGCATAAGAGCAGCATAAGCTGCAGGTGCAGAGCATACTTGTGAATGCAGCAACACTTGAACATAGATCATAAAAAATATAATTTTATAAATAAAAATAAATTACAATAAAGTAAAGCTCAACACATGAGCATACTTACATTTTCTGAAAACAAAAATAAAATTTATAGGTTTATTTTTAGAGATAATACTCTAAGCATCAAGATTTTTACAAGGTAAGCTCAACTCATGAGCTTCCTTGATCTAAGCTTGAGAGGTTTTTCCCTAAAAGAAGAGTCTATCCTTGAATAAAGATGGAGAGTCCTTTTTATAGAAGAAATCTCCATCTGTTTAGCCTCAATTAGTGAGAGCTTGGACCCACTACAATTGGATGCAACTTCTTTTATCAATTAGTGGGAGCCTGGACCCACTTATTGGTATCCGTGAAGTAGCCTTTTGACCCATTTTAGAGTTAGTAAAGACACTGCATATGGAGAGCAGATATCTATTGAAGAAAAAAATCTAATCATTTTCTTTTTTTTTTTTACCTTTTACTTTTACTCTTTTTTTATGGGCCTGCTTAGGCTTTGGGCAAGACCTGTTTACAGAGTATGGATCTTAAAAAGAATCCATGTTTAAAATAAAAGCCCACTAAGGTGGAGGAAAAATACCAAAACAATCATCCTCATTATCATCTCCTAAGTCGATAATGGGCTCAGAATCTGAAGGTAAGGCTTTTGAAGGAATTGAGGATGCTTTTAAAGATGAGGCCTCACTGTAGAGAAGTTGAGCCATAATCTGGAAGTATTCTTCCTTAGTTTTTACTGCTGCAAGTTGGGTCTATGCAAAGGACATCTGGGCCAAGAACTGAAAATCTTCTGGGCTAAGAACTGAGAGACTTCTGGGCCAGGTTTGGTGAGTTATTGTGCTTGGATCCATTTCATGACACCAGGTTTTTTGAATGCTATCTAGGACTGGAAACTTAGTCCACCAGCGAATTTGAAACCTTTGAACTAATGTTGTCTAGGCCTCCTTTTGTTCATATTCCAAATACCATGCTGTTATCCATGGTAAATAAAATTTTATGGTGAAAAGTATCAAGGGATGGAATTATCGTTCCCTGTTTGAAGGTTTATAAGTACTTTTGAATAGTTGGTAGCCTTCCTGAACTGGAGGTTTAAGGATTTCAAGAAAAGCTCCGTATAATTTTCACCAATAGTTAAATCAAAATGAAATTTTTAAGAGGTTTTATTAAGATGAAAAATAGCCAAGTGTGGCTAAGTTTTTGATTTTGGAGTAGGAATGTATTATACCAGGTTTGTTAGTAATCCTAGTAATTGTATGTCCTACAGTGGTTTAGGGTTGTTTGAAAATTGACTGGGAAGTATTTTGGTGTATGGAGTGCCAATCCCCATTCAAGTGGAGAAAGGATTTTATGAGTTTTGACGGTGAAATATAGGATTTTAAGGTTATTTTTGGGGTTATGAGTCACCATTATAGAACCTGTAAATTCCAATATTGCCAAATAATAAGGCTAGGATTTTGTTAAATCCCAAGGTTTAAAATACCAACCTTTTGGAAAAATTTGAGAAATGGCATGTCAAGGATTTTGAAAATGAAAACCGTCCTCAATAGTCCATATATATTAAAATTCAGTTTTTACAAAATATTCTACTTTTGGTAGTTTTGATTGAGACAAAACTAATTCAAAATCATTTTGGGATAAAACTATTTGTGAAAATTCATCTTTCGAGGGTTTTAAAATAATCTCTTCACAAGAGTTTTTTGAAATAATAATTTTATTGCAAGATGATTCTTGCAATATTTTTGAAGAATTTTAAGAAAGGATTTTTGGAGTTGAAGATTCTCCTTTTTTAGTTTCTGCAATGAAGTTTAGATTTTTACCTATAAAAACCTTTTTTCTCTACAATTTTTGCTTTTAAGGCTTCAATTTCGGAGAAAGCCTTTAGAGCTTGAAACCTTTTCTCTTTTTGGGATTTTAGGGCTTCTTCATCCTCTAGGGCCTTTTGGAACCAAAACCTTAGTTTTGGGTCCTTTTGTACTGATTAGATCCAGTTTTGGATCGTTTGGGCCTGCTGTTTGGCCTTTTTTTCATCCTTTTCGATTGCTTGGACCCAAGATTTTATTAGATATTTTCTACTGGTTACTGTTCGTAACACAAACATGAAATCCACTGGAATTGTTTCTAGATTTTCAATTTCTTTTCTCGTGTTTCCAAAATCTTCTTCTTCTTCAGAAAAGTATTCTTCCATTTCATTTTGTTTAGTATATTTTGAAACTAACTGTTGAAGAAGATCAGAGTCAGATTGTTGTTTTTGTTTAATAATTTTCAACTCTTATTTTACTATTCCAATTTCTTCTTGAAGTGATCGCATAGTAATATGAGGATTTTTCTGTGATTTTGCTCCTAAGATTTTTGTTAAATCATAGGGGTTTGTTTTGATCAAAGTCGTATTATAAGGTGAAGGAGATTTACGTGTTTTACTTTCAAAAGATTTTAAGAGTTTTTCTTTAATTTCCTTTTGAAGTTTTCTATCTTTTATTTGTTTTAAGATATCAAGCATTAATTCTTGATCTTTTTTTTAAAACATTAATAGATTTTTGTCATTCTGAATCTTCTTTAGAATCATTTTCAGATGAATTAGAGGTTGCTAATTCATCAAACTGTATAGAATTATCATCTTTAGATAAATCTGTTTAAGTTTCTTCTTCTAAGGTTCTAACTAAAAGTAAAGAAATTTTTTAATTACTTTATCTTCTAGTTGTAATTCATGAAGTCTTTTATTTATCCTACAATATCTTAAAACATGTCTAGGTTAATTATATTTATAGCAAACAACATGTTTTTTTTATCATATTTCTTAAAAGATATTTTAATTGGATTTTGTTTTCTATAGGTTTTACTAGGTTTAGATTTCCTATAAAAGTTTTCTCTATTTGGTTCTGGAAAAAATATTTTCGAGATATTTTGTGAGATTTTTTGTGGGATTTTGAGCAAGAACCTCTACAATCTTTAGTTTGGTTTCCTATAGGAATTTCAAACTGTTTGCAAAACGACTTTAATTCTTGTCATGTTTTCTTCATTTCCATTGTCAAATGTTTTTGAAGTTTTAAATCCTGAAAGATTTTTAAACCTTCTTTTTGTATAAATCTAATCAATTCTCCATTTGTTAAATGATTATATGGGATTTGACTTATTTCGTAAACTTTTTTTATTCTATTTCTAACATTTTCTCCTAAGAGAGTTGGTAAACCAACTAAATTTTTTTTCCAAAATGGTTTATTAGAGTCTTTTCTAAGCATGATTCTAGTTAGAAATGTGCTTTTATAGTTTTGAAATTCAGATAGACTTTTACACCTAAGATTTGACAGTAATTCTGCATTTTTATCTTTTAAATGAGATGGATCTCCTATGACGTGCAAACTAATTGTATGGATTATTGTTGCTACTACATCAGAAATAGGGTTTCCTAATTCATCGAGGATGGGAATTCCTTCCTCAGTTGTTTGAATAGCACCTAATATTTCTAATTATTGCTACCGGATAAGATGGAAATCCCACCAGCCTTTTAACTAACATAAAAAACCTGTTATTAGCAGTTCAACTATGGCTCTATTAGAGGTATTTGTTTTGGTTTTGTAGGCATTTGAAGCCATAGTCAGCTGTTACAGAAGACTAATGATATTATACTCAGACATACCATTTATCTTCCATTTATAGATAGTAGAGGCATTGAACTTGGACTGAGATAATATGTTTGGTCTATTTTCTATACATAAGTCCGAAGCAGATACCATGGCCAAGGGTGAAGGTGAACTTCATGGCCAATGGAGTCTGGACAGCTGTTATTTTTGGCTTTCTTCAAAGTCAGAGATCTAATTTAAGATGCTGACCATTTTATTTTTATCTAAGGTGTCCTATGCAACCATTGGAGCAGAAGTAGAGGATGACTATGTCCTACTTAATTGGCCTTTCAGGCCTTGAGGAAATTCTGATTTACCCTCCTTAAATAATTTTTAACTAGTCAAGGATACCTGGAAAGGTTTAAAGATCGGGTTTTTTTAACTTAGATTATGTGATTTCAATAGGGAAAACTACAAAATTTTTTTGGTGTTCCTCTATCCTAGTTAATTGTTTTACAGTTGTACTAAAATGAGTGTTTGTAAAATTATTCTGTTGAATAATGTTTTTAATATCTTTATCCCTATTTTCATTTGAAGTTTTATACGAACTAGCTTTTACTATTTGGTTTAAATGTGTTATTTTTATATGTCTTAATAACAGATGAGTTCACTATATTTTTCTACCATCAAATATTTTCCATTCTGTATCCTTACTTCTAGAAGTAATAGGACTTATAGTTTTTTGTTGAAATAGATATGAAATTTTTTCTTGCAAAGCATACATTTCAAAACAATCAAAGAACAGAATTTGCGTTTTATTTTCAAAAAAAATTCATAACATTTTTCTTGAATTTCTTTTCTTTTTTCTAGAAAATTTTTGAATAACCATGTTCTTTTTTCTAGATTTTCTTTTGAATAGAAATCCTTATGTAAATATGTTTTGTCTACTTCAAATTCTTTTTCAATAACGTTTAATTTATTTATAACATTTTCTGTTACTACTGAAAAAGATGGTGAAGTAGGTGGTGAAACATGTTGTGGTTCCTCATTTAAAACTTATGGTCTAGTGTAGACCTGGTGAGGAACAATTGTTGAATAGTCAACGTTTTGTAAAGAAGCACTTGGAATGCTAGAACAAGAAAATCTTGATTTTTGAAAACTTTCCTTCTTATCTGGAAGATGAATTACTGAAGAAAAATTTGAGACTCTTCCAATGTCTACAGTATTAGTAGAGGAACCAGAGTCAGAAAACCGATAGCTGAAAGCTCTTAAAAAGCTTAATTTTACCCTTCCATCATCGTACTGAGTTATTTCTTTCAGATGAGTGTTTAGTCTAGATTTTTCTGGAGATTTTGTTTTTACAGCACCTTCTAAAATCCATTCTTCAGGAAGATCAATATCCTACCAAATGATGGTTTTTGGAATTACTGTATTTGCTCTAGATAGATGTATTTGTAAAAACAAAGTTTCTCCTTTTTTAATTACATTTTTTTACCAATGTAAAAGTAGAAAACATTGCTTTATAATGTATCTTAAAAATAATAGCTACTGGAATTGATCTTTCCAGCAATTTATAATTATAGGTTTTAATTTGTAAAACCAAAGATTTCAAAACGTTTGGATCTGCAAGAGATAATGAAATATTTTGTGAGCATTCAAATGAGATTGGTCCTTGAAAAAGACTCAACTCAACTGATCTTATAAAGGAATCATGAAAATCCAAAAAGCTTGCATCTCTTAAAAGATAGAGAATTGAGGTGTTTAATCCGACTCTAATTAAAGGTTTTATTCCTACTTGAACTTGACCTATATGAATGTATTCATATTTTCTGTCTATATGATTTTGTATAGTTTTTTGAGAGAGAAGATGAATAGTTTCAAATGGTTTTGAGATTTGAGCTCCTCGTTCTTCTGTTTTAATTATGAAATCAGTTTTTATGAGTTCTTGATAAAGACTATTCTCATAAACTTGATGTCGTTTTATTTTTGAAAATTTCCAATTGTTTATTGATTTTTGAAAATCTTCTATAGTGATTTCCTCACTGCTTACAATGTTTGATCTTTGTGATCCTAGATCTAAAGAGTTCGAGGTAGAAGAACTAGAAAAAGAAGTATTTCTACAAAATAAATTATCCATATTTTAAAAATTAATTCTTTTTTTCAAAAAAAATTATTTCTCACCTGGATAAGCTTACAATGGACTTACAGCCCTAAACGCCTATCCATCGGCTAACACAGGACTTACTACCCTGCAACTAACCTTTACCCAAATAATATTTCAAAATATTTTCAAAAAATAATTAATTTTAAAAATATAAACAAGTTACTATATAGATCTACTACCTCTCTAGGCTCTGATACCAAGTGATGCTCAGGATCTCAAGGGATGTTTATTAAAGATCTATTAAACTAAATACCGAAAATTAAAACATGAATGTAAGGTACGTGGTATAATAGCCCTCTATACTATTCAATATAGTTCTCGAAGTGGACTATATATTTCAGCTTATATACCTTTTTAATGCATCACAATCATTATACAGACAGAGTTTCTGATGCATAAGATTAGCATAAGTCATAAGTGTAGAGCATACTTATGAATGTAGCAACACTTGAACATAAATTATAAAAAAATATAATTTAATAAATAAAAATAAATTACAAGAAAGTAAAGCTCAACACATGAGCAAACTTACATTTTCTGAAAGCAAAAATAAAAATTACAAGTTTATTTTCTGAGATAATACTCTAAACTTCAAGATTTTTACAAGGTATGCTCAACACATGAGCTTCATAGATCTAAGCTTGAGAGGTTTTTCCCTAAAAGAAGACTATGTCCTTGAATGAAGATGGAGAGTCCTCTTTATAGAAGAAATCTCCATCTGTTTATCCTCAATTAGTGGGAGCTTGGACCCACTACAGTTGATTACAACTTCTTTTATCAATTAGTGAGAGCTTTGACCCAGTTGTGGTATCTGTGAAGTAGACTTTTGACCCACTTTGGATCACTATCGCATGTGGGGAGTAAATATCTACTGAAGAAAAGAATCGAATCATTTTTTCTTACCTTTTACTTTTACTCTTTTTTATGGGCCTGTTTAGGCTTTAGGCTAGGCTTATTTACAGAGTATGGATCTTAAAAAAATCAATGCTTAAACTAAAAGTCCACTAAGGTAAAGGAAAATTACCAAAATAATCATCCTCATTATCATCTCTTAAGTCGATAATGGGCTCAGAATCTAAAGATGAGTCTTTTGAAGGAACTGAGGAAGCTTTTGAAGATGAGACCTCGCTGTGGAGAAGTTGGACCATAATCTGAAAGTATTCTTCCTTAGTTTTTGCTGCTGCCAATTGGGTCTATGCAAAGGACTTCTGGGCCAAGAACTGAGAGACTTCTGAGCCTGGTTTGGTGAGTCCTTATTCTTGAAGCCATTTCATGACACCAAGTTTTTATATGCTTTCTAGGACTATAAACTTAGTCCACCAGCGAATTTTGAACCTCCAGACTAATGTTGTCTGGGCCTCCTTTTGTTGATATTCCAAATACCATGCTGTTATCAGTGGTAAATAGAATTTTGTTGCAAAATCCATCAAGAGATGGAATTGTCATTCCTTGTTTGAAGGTTTATAAGTATTTTTAAATAGTTGGTAACCTTTCCGAACTGAAGGTTTAAGTATTACAGGAGAAGCTCCATATAATTTCCACCAATGGTTAAACCAAAATGAAATTCTTGAGGGGTCTATTTTTAAGAAGAAAAATAGCCAAGTGCCTAAATTTTTAATTTTGGAGTAGGAATGCATTATACCGGGCTTGTTGGTAATCCCAGTAAGTGTATATTCTGTTAGAGAGTATGTCCTAGAGCCCATGTAATAGGGATGTTTTTCATATGTATCAAATTTATATTCTTAATAAAAGGCATCATTCATTTATTAATGCTGTGTCTGAATACATGAGTTTGTAAATCTTAAATTAATAAATGAAGTCCTAGATATTATAAACATAGTGCAATGGCAATCATGAAGGTGTTCATGATATGAGATGTCTATCGCATGCAAATGTGTTAATTTCTAAATATCCCTAGTCATAGAATTAACAAGATAGGACATTGTTAATTCGGACAGACTAGCACATGTTATGCTTCTTGAATGGTTCAAGCAATGGTTCTCATAATTGTGATTATGGATGATAATCAAAGCTAACATGTGGATGCTTGTTAGAGGAACAAGTTCATTGGAGACCTGCAAAGAGAATCCTCATATGGATATTAAATCTATGTCAGTGAGGAATCTCTTCATAGCGGTTGTGCAAGTATCCTTAGACTTGAGATCACCAAAGTTATCTTAAGTAGCAAGTGGTATACTTTGACTCCATAACTGATTACTTCCAACTGGGAGTGAACATAGTTAGGAGATTGGGTATATCATGACCTACTTGAAGATAGTTGAGTGATTGACAAAGGATTCACCATTCCAGATTTAACAAGGAAAGTTATCTCGCATGATTCTATAATTGCCTTGTTCAGAGAATCTCTAGCCAGAGTAATATGCCGAGATGGATGGAGATCCATGAAGGGCATTTTAGGAACAATGGTTAAATTAATAGAACATAAATAATTAGATTTATATGAGTTGACAGAAATCCATACTCAGAATCTAATTGAGATAAGAGTGGTGAAAGGAGTAATTGCACGGTAACTGTTTCTGTGGAAGGGTACAGTCAAACCACATGACTTTCCTGACATTTAGGTAGTCATGATGCCTAGCTAGAGGCCAATCATGACTTGTATAATGATGTATCAAAATGTCAATAGAGATTGATAAAATGATTTAAAGGAGTTTAAATCATGTGAGTTTTGAATAGAACTCACAATTACATATTATACTGCCAACATGGACAAGAACCCAATAGGTCACACACATATAGAGAAAAGGGTAAAATGGTAAAATGACAAGGATAATAATATTTGATATTATTATAAAGGTAGAGAGGAGAATATGATAATAATTAATTAAAGAGTTTAATTAATTATGATCAAATAAAATTGTCCGCGGAACTTTTGAGAAATGTTCTGTAAATTGGACCTAAATGAAATAATGTATTTCATGATTAATTATTATTGTCTTATAAGTGTTATAAGACTACTATAAGTGTTATAGGACTGATATAATAATTAATAGGACCATTGGAGAAATTATAAAGGGCCAAAGGAATGAAGAAGTTGGAGGAAGCCCTCCAGAAGAGGGCTACACGCCAACTCCATACAGAAGGGCTTAGAGGGCTTTTTCTTGGACCAAATTAAATTATATATGTTACATAAATGTTATGGAACTCACATATTTAATTTGGTTGGATTTGGAATCCATTTGGGTATTTAAATCCAATTAGATGCACAAAGGGCCTAGTTTGTGGATTTTGTGCATGGTCTTTTATTAAAAGATTTAATTTGGATTTAATTAAGCCCAAATGATTATAATTAATTCCAGAGGCCCAAATAATAATTCTCCAGCAATTTTAAAGAGCCCAATCTCTTTAAGGAGTTGGAATTTTAACCTAACTATAAAAGGCCAACTAATGAGAATTAGGGTTAAGTGATTAAAACAAAAGGAAAGTCTTTTTCTCTTAATTCTCTCTAGTCTCTTGGATTTCGGCCAGCCCTAGTTGAACACCAATTTGTTGGTTCAATTTACCCCTCTCTAGTGTGGATTACTCATTGAAGGTGTTCGATTTTGGACACAGTGGTTTGCGACAACCCGGTGTGAAGTAAAATCAACTGTTCAACAAAAATCAAAGGTGATTTTTCTTATTCTCATATAGTTATATTGTGTATTCATGGCAAGATCAGATCTAATGGTTAAAAAATTTTAAAATTCCGCTCATGTATGTGATGCATGTAACCGTTAAAATCCAACATGATATCAGAGCCACGGTTTTGCCATGGATATACAATTCTATATTATTCTGCGGAATAAGTTTCGTTTTATTTTGAGTTATTTATTTCGTGAACTTTAAAATATGAGATTTAATTGTTCATGAATGATAAATATTGATTTCTGGATGTATTTGTGATCAAATAAATTTGGTGGAAACAAAACCGAAATTTTTGAAGAAAAGTGATTTGGGTTTGGCGTGAAACCCTAGGTAATGTAGGGGCTGTTCTAATTTAATTTCTTATGGATCCATTTAAAAATCATTTAGATGATATTTTATGTGTTTAATATGTGATATTAAGCCGTAGGATCGAACGGAATTAAAATCGAACAAGTTTTGCATGAAAACTAGTTTTGTCGAAAAGTTCGATAAATTGGTGTTCTTCGTGTGTTCTTGATGTGTTCATGGTTAGAACAACTTTTGATCTTCTAAATCTGATATATATGATATATTAAAGTTTTTTTAATTAATTGGATTAATTAAAATGGGCCTTAAATTAATTTGATTAATTTTAATTCATTAAAACCACTTAATGGGCTTAATTATGTTTACGGACTTGGTTTAAATTAGTGAATGACTTGGTGGGCCCAAGGAGCTGATTTAAATTAACTATTATAAACATTAATCAAGTTTATTAATGGGTTTTAAGGGCTGGAGTGGGCTTGGCTCATTCCAAAAGACCCAAATGGTCCAAATGACACAAAACTAGTTTGTGTGTGAACACACTTAGGGTTTTTCTTCTGTGGGTTTCGGCCTACACTTGTTTTAAGCCCAAAATTGATTCTTTTAATTATTTAATATGATTAATTAATTGAATAATCAATTTATAATTAATTAATAATCAATTTGATTGATTATTAAGGCAAGAGCACATTCATGCAAAAAGGTTTCCTAAAATGAAAGTTTCCAAAATGGAAAAAGTTTCCTAATTTGATCACATCATTAAAATAACTCAAAATATAGTTTCAAAGGTTGAAACAAAGTTAGTAATCCATTTCTTTATGCATTAGAAAGGCATATAAGGGTGTATAATTGGCATGATGGATAGTTATGGACAAAGCCCAATGTGATTGAGCATTATGCATGTTTTGGCCCAATGAGGACTTTCATGTCCCAGCTACTTGTTTTTGGTTTGTATTTCATTTCAAATTGTAATATGTAATTAGATTACTTAGATTAGAATTAGAAATAGAGATGGAGACCATTTTCAAGGAGCAAGATGGGCCGGATGGAGATCCAACAAGCTTGAAGATAATGTAATTATTTTTCTTGTTTGAATCATGCATACTACCTAGGTGTGACCTTTTGATTTCCCTCTTGGCTCGGGGAAATCAATGTAGTGAAGTCCATAACTGTACCATATTTGTATGCTTATATTTATGTGATAGATATAGGATGCATACCAATGTATGCCAACCATGTATGATGAGACTTAATTAACTAAAACCCTCAAACAAATATTAAGGTATATAAGCCTTCCATTAATTTGAGGAGAACCAGAGTTCTTTATAGTGTGGGTTGTTGACCACAGTCAAGCTCACATTATATCAAATATGTTCAAATCTAATTAAATGGGTCATCTTAGCTAGCCCATTAGTTTGTTGACCACAATCAAGGCTAATGGTTCTAGAGGCAAGATTAGGGAATGCATATATGATATGCATGCATCAAGAGTTGATAACCTAATGATCCAATAGTTGTGTAGAGACACAATTGGTATAGAGATACCTACCTTTCAAGGGTATGGAATTTGGCTTGTTGACCACAGTCAAGGTCAAATTACATATCAAGGATTGGATATTGGCCCACTAAGAAAACCATCGGGTTTTCTCGAATTATATAGTGAGGGCTATTAATTCGCAATAAAATAGTGGGAGTAAATGGATTAATTAAAGACCTTATTAATGCATACATATATATGAACATACTCTCATATCTTTTCTTTTTCACATCTATGTCATCATCATGAGCACATCAAATATACGATCAATCTTGGATAACAACTAGTTGGCAGCAACTATTCTGACTGGATCAAACAAGTGAGAATTGTTCTCAGAGCTGAAAAGATCCATTATGTCTTGGATAAAGATCCACCACCACTTCCAACAGATAATGCCATTGATGAGATCAAAGGTATTTATCAAAAATACAAGGAGGATAGTGAAGCAGCAAGCATGTCTGATGCTGGGTGCTATGTCCTCAGAGCTTCATAAGCAATATGAGATAATGGATGGTGGGGTTTCTAAGAAGAAGGTTGCCAAGAAAGAGAATCCCAAAGGAACTTGCTTCCATTGTGGAAAGGATGGTCATTGGAAGTGTAACTGCAAGGCCTATCTATATTCTCTCAAGGAGAAGAAGCATGCTGATGCTTCTAGCTCAGGTATTCATATGATTGAAATTAATACTTATTCTATTGCTTCAAAACAATCTTGGGTATTAGATACCAGATGTGGATCACATTTTTGTAATGATCTACATGGGCTTAGAAGCTTTAGAAGAGTTGGAAAGGTAGAGATATGTTTGCAGTCAGCTACTGGACAGAACATCTCTACAACAGTTGTGGGGACTTACTATTTGCCTCTTCCTAGTGGATTAGTACTGGAATTAAATAATTGTTATTATGTTCCAGCTTTATCCAAAAGTATTATTTCTTTCAGTTATTTGTTGAACAATTATGATATTTCTTTAAAGGACAAGTGTTGTTTCATTTTCAAGAACAATATGTTTTATGCAAAAGCTATCATTGAGAATGGTATATTTGTTCTTGATTTAATTAAAGAAGTGCATAATGTGAATACCAAGAGAATATAACAAGATAATCTAAATATCTCATATTTATGGCATTGTCGTTTAGACCATATAAATGAAAAACGCATGACCAAATAACACAAGTTTGGTGATTTGGGATCATTTGATTATGAATCATTTGATACATGCGAATCTTGTTTATTGGGAAAAATGACAAAAGCTCCCTTTATTGGTAAAGGAGAAGGAGCTAAAATGGTTTTGGTCTTAATACATTCAGATGTATGTGGCCCAATAACTATACATGCCAGAGGAGGTTATTCCTACTTCATTACTTTCATTGATGATTATTCCAGGTTTGGATACATCTATCTAATGAAATATAAATCTGAAGCATTTGAAAAGTTCAAAGAGTTCAGAAATGAAGTAGAGAAACAACTTGGTAAAAGTATTAAAACACTTAGATCAGATCGAGATGGAGAATACTTAAGCCAAGAGTTTCAGGATTATCTTAGAGATAATGGGATTTTATCTCAATGGACTCCTCCATATACACCACAACACAATGGTGTATCTGAAAGGAGAAATTGAATACTATTAGATATGGTTCGATCTATGATGAGCCGAGCAGACTTGCCTAAGTCCTTTTGGGGATACGCACTAGAAACTGTTGTTTATGTGTTAAACAGAGTTCCTAATAAATCGGTTGATGTTACTCCATATGAGATGTGGAATAAAAAGAAACCCATGCTTTTTCATATGAAAGTATGGGGTTGTCCTGCTTATGTGAAGAGGACAATGTCAGATAAACTGGATGTTAAGTCTGATAAATGTTTATTTGTGGGATATCCAAAAGAAACATTTGGATATTATTTCTATCATCCCTTAGAACAAAAGGTGTTTGTTTCAAGGCATGCTGTCTTCTTGGAAAGAGAATTTCTCCTACGAGAGGACAGTGGGAGTAAAATTGAGCTTGGTGAAGTTCAAGACCCACAAATAGAAGATGATCAACCGATTGAACCCGAAACTGAATTTCATAATGATGAGATTACAGTTGAACCTAATTATACAAAAAATCCTATAAGATCTACTAGGATGCGTTCTATCCCTGTGAGATATGGATTTCAAATTGATTCGGATAGAGGCATAACTGTAGTAGAGGACAATGAGCCTACAAGCTATCAAGAAGTTTTGAACAGTTCAGAACGTGATTTATGGCTTAAGGCTATGCAGTCCGAAATGGACTCCATGTATGAGAATAAAGTATGGACTTTAACTCAACCACCTGAAGGGATAAAACCCATAGGGTGCAAATGGGTCTCAAAAGGAAGACTGACATGGAAGGTAATATAGTTACCTATAAAGCTCGCTTAGTAGCAAAAGGTTATCGTCAAAAAGAAGGTATTGACTATGACGAAACTTTTTCTCCTGTAGCGATGCTTAAGTCTATAAGAATACTTTTACCCATTGCAGCTCATTATGATTATGAGATTTGGCAAATGGATGTGAAGATAGCTTTCCTTAATGGAAATCTTTCTAAGGATGTGTATATGACACAACCAGAAGGATTCACATCAGGAAATGGCGAAAAGGTATGCAAGCTTCAAAGATCCATTTATGGATTGAAGCAAGCCTCTAGGAGCTGGAACATACGATTCAATGAGACAATCAAAGAGTTTGGTTTCTCACAGAATGAAGATGAACCTTGTGTGTATAAAAGGGTAAGCGGGAGTGCAATTGTCTTCCTAGTTCTATATGTAGATGACATATTGATCATGGGAAATGACATTTCTCTTCTCCAATCTGTTAAAATATGGTTATCCAAGCAATTCTCCATGAAAGACCTTGGAGAAGCATCCTATATTCTAGGAATAAGGATCTATAGAGATAAATCCAATAGGTTGCTAGGTCTTTCTCAGAGTACATATATAGATAAAGTATTGAAGAGGTTCAATATGGATCTCTCTAAGAAAGGGTTTATACCCATGGTGCATGGAAAACACCTTTCTAAGTCTATGTGTCCGCAGACACTAGAGGATAGAGAGAGCATGAATAGAATACCATATGCATCTGCAATTGGTTCTATCATGTATGCTATGTTATGTACACGTCCAGATGTAGCATTTGCTTTGAGTGTCACAAGCAGATTCCAATCCAATTTTGGAGAGGAACATTGGGCAGCTGTCAAGAATATTCTTAAGTACTTGAGAAGGACTAAGGATATATTCTTGGTATATGGAGAGGGCAGTTTGGAAGTAAACGGGTATATAGATGCCAGCTTCCAATCTGACAAAGATGATTGTAAATCACAATCTGGTTATGTGTTCATAATGGGAGGAGAAGCAGTTAGTTGGAAAAGTTCCAAACAAGAAACAACTGCTGATTCCACAACGGAAGCTGAGTACATTGCTGCTTCAGAAGCAGCCAAAGAAGCAGTCTGGATCAAAAAGTTCATAACCGAACTAGGAGTGGTGCCTAGTATTATTGATCCGATTCCTTTATATTGTGACAACAATGGAGCCATTGCGCAAGCAAAGGAACTACGGTCTCATCAGCCATCCAAACATATTCTCAGACGCTACCATCTCATAAGGGAAATAATAGCTAGAAATGATGTGAAAATAGAAAGGGTTCCCACAGATGACAATGTGGCGGATCCCCTCACTAAAGCACTTTCCCAGATAAAGCATGATCACCATATAACTAGCATGGGTCTGAGACATATGAGTGATTGGCTCTAGTGCAAGTGGGAGATTGTTAGAGAGTATGCCCTAGAGCCCATGTAATAGGGATGTTTTTCATATGTATGAAATTTATATTCTTAATAAAAGGCATCATTCATTTATTATTGCTGTGTTTGAATACATGAGTTTGTAAATCTTAAATTAATAAATGAAGTCCTAGATATTATAAACACAGTGCAATGGCAATCATGAAGGTGTTCATGATATGAGATGTATATCTCATGCAAATGTGTTAATATCTAAATATCCCTAGTCATAGAATTAACAAGATAGGACATTGTTAATTCGGACAGACTAGCACATGTTATGCTTCTTGAATGGTTCAAGCAATGGTTCTCATAATTGTGATTATAGATGATAATCAAAGCTAACATGTGGATGCTTGTTAGAGGAACAAGTTCATTGGAGACTTGCAAAGAGAATGCTCATATGGATATTAAATCTATGTCAGTGAGGAATCACTTATAGCGGTTGTGCAAGTATCCTTAGACTTGAGATCACCAAAGTTATCTTAAGTAGCAAATGGTATACTTTGACTCCATAACTAATTAATTCCAACTGGGAGTGAACATAATTAGGAGATTGGGTATATCATGACCTACTTGAAGATAGTTGAGTGATTGACAAAGGATTCACCATCCCAGATTTAACAAGGGAAGTTATCTCGCATGATTTTATAATTGCCTTGTTCAGAGAATCTCTGGCCAGAGTAATATGCCGAGATGGATGGAGATCCATGAAGGGCATTTTAGGAACAATGGTTAAATTAATAGAACATACATAATTAGATTTATATGAGTTGACAGAAATCCATACTTAGAATCTAATTGAGATAAGAGTGGTAAAAGGAGTAATTGCACGGTAACTGTTTCTATGAAAGGGTACAGTCAAACCACATGACTTTCCTGACATTTGGGTAGTCATGATGCCTAGCTAGAGGCCAATCATGACTTGTATAATGATGTATCAAAATATCAATAGATATTGATAAAATGATTTAAAGGAGTTTAAATCATGTGAGTTTTGAATAGAACTCACAATTACATATTATACTACCAACATGGACAGGAACCCAATAGGTCACACACATATAGAGAAAAGGGTAAAATGGTAAAATGACAAGGATAATAATATTTGATATTATTATAAAGGTAGAGAGGAGAATAAGAGTTTAATTAATTATGATCAAATAAAATTATCCGCATAACTTTTCAGAAATGTTATGTAAATTGGACCTAAATGAAATAATGTATTTCATGATTAATTATTATTATCTTATAAGTTTTATAAGACTACTATAAGTGTTATAGGACTGATATAATAATTAATAGGACCATTGGAGAAATTATAAAGGGCCAAAGGAATGAAGAAGTTGGAGGAAGCCCTCCAAAAGAGGGCTACACGCCAACTCCATACAGAAGGGCTTAGAGGGCTTTTTCTTGGACCAAATTAATTTATATATGTTACATAAGTGTTATGAAACTTACATATTTAATTTGGTTGGATTTGGAATCGATTTGGGTATTTAAATCCAATTAGATGCACAAAGGGCCTAGTTTGTGGATTTTGTACATGGTCTTTTATAAAAAGATTTAATTTGGATTTAATTAAGCCCAAATGATTATAATTAATTCCACAGGCCCAATTAATAATTCTCCAGCAATTTTAAAGAGCCCAATCTCATTAAGGAGTTGGAATTTTAACCTAACCATAAAAGGCCAACTAATGAGAATTAGGGTTAAGTGATTAAAATAAAAGGAAAGTCTTTTTCTCTTAATTCTCTTTCTCTTTTGTGCCACTTCCATTGCTAGTCTCTTGGATTTTGGCCAGCCCTAGTTGAACACCAATTTGTTGGTTCAATTTACCCCTCTCTAGTGTGGATTACTCATTGGAGGTGTTCGATTTTGGACACTGTGATTTGCGACAACTCGGTGCAAAGTAAAATCAACTGTTGAACAAAAATCAAAGGTGATTTTTCTTATTCTCATATAGTTATATTGTGTATTCATGGCAAGATCAGATCTAATGGTTAAAAAATTTTAAAATTTCGCTCATGTATGTGATGCATGTAACCGTTAAAATCCAACATATTCTACAGTGGTTTAGGGTTGTTTGAAAATTGACTAGGAAGTGTTTTGGTGTATAGAGTGTCGATCTCCATTTAAGTGGAGAAAGGATTTTATAAATTTTGATGGTGGAATATGGGATTTCAAGGCTGTTTTTGGGGTTATGAGTATCCGTCACATAACCTGTATATTCCAATATTGCCAAATAATAAGGCTAGGACTTTGTTAAATCCCAAGGTTTAAAATACCAGCCTTTTGGAAAAAAATGAGAAATGGCCTGTCGATGATTTTGAAAATGAAAATCATCCTCAATAATCCATATATATTGAAATTCAGGTTTTACAAAATATTATGCTTTTGGTAGTTTTTAATTGAGACAAAACTAATTCAGAATCATTTTGGGATAAAACTATTTGTGAAAATTCCTCTTTTGAGGGTTTTGAAATAATCTCTTCACAAGAGTTTTTTGAAACAATAAATTTATTGCAAGATGATTCTTGAAATGTTTTTGAAGAATTTTGAGAAAGGGTTTTTGGACTTGAAGATTCTCCTTTCTTGATTTTTGCAATGGAGTTTAGATTTTTACCGATGAAAGCCTTTTTCTCTATAATTTTTGCTTTTAAGACCTCAATTTTTTTGAAAGCCATTAGAGCTTGAATCCTTTCCTCTTTTTGGGGTTTTAGGGCTTCTTTATTCTCTAGGGCCTTTTAGAACCAAAACTTTAGTTCTGGGTCCTTTTGTACTGATTGGATCCAATTTTGGATCGTTTGGGCCTGCTGTTTGTCCTTTTTTTCATCCTCTTCAATTGCTTAGGCCCAAGATTTTATTGGAACAACAATAGAGACTATTGGTTTTGAATTTTTCTCTTATGGGTCCTCTTAGACCTCTTTCTATCTTTTCCCTTTTTGGATTTTCTCGGCATTTTGGGAATTCACTCAAGACCTGTTTTGTAGGAATTTTCTTATCTGAAAATCTGGAATTGAGTTTTTTTCTCCTCGAATAAATTCGATTTCAAAATCAAATACACTAAGAATTGCTTGCCATCTAGTAGAAATCTTTTTTGATGCAATGTTTTGAACATCTTTTTGCAAAATTTCTTTAGCAGATTTACAATCAATGCGAAGTAAAAACTTTTGATTAAGTAAATCACTTTAAAATTTTTGAATGCACATGGCAATTGAAAGAATTTCTTTTTTGATGGTTGGATAATTCTTTTCACATTCATTTCAGTATGCAGATGTGTATTGGACAATGCTTTCTTTGCCTTTAACTTTTTGTTTTAATATCCTCCCATATCCTATATCTAAAGCATCTCTTTCTACGATTTTAAATGTTGAAGGGTCAACAAGATGCAAACATGGGATTTCTTTTACCTGTTTTTTGATTTGTTGAACAACCCTAGTGTGTTCATCAGATCAAGGCACTGGATTTTTCTTTAACCTATCATGCAAGGGTTTTGCAAGGAGATTAATGTTTGGACAGAAATCTAAAACATAATTTAAACTTCCTAAAAATCTTTGGAGTTGGGTTTTATCCAAAGTTTTATCAGGAAATTTTTCAGCAAAAATTAAAGATCTCTCGATTGCAGTAATTGTTCCTTGGGCAATATAATGACCTAAGAAATGAATTTTTGTCTAAAAAAGAGAGATATTCGATTTAGAAACTACTAAGCCATTTCTTCTTGCTACAATGAAGAAAGTTTTTAAGTCTTTGAAATGTTGTTCCAAAGAATTTGAAAAAATAAAAATATCATCTATATATACTATGCAAAATTTTGAATAAGGCATTAAAATATCGTTCATTATTCTTTGAAATTCTAAGGGAGCATTTTTTAATCCAAATGGCATTATTGTCCATTTATATTGACCGAAGGGAATAGTGAAAGCCATTTTATAACGATCTTTTGGTTCAATTTGAATTTTTCCAAATTCTTATTTTAAATCAAATTTTGAAAAGACTAAGACAAAATGTAAACCCCGTAAAAGATATTTTTTATTTAGAATCAAATATCAAATCCATTTTAAAGCTTTGTTTAAAGGCTTGTAATTTATCACAGGTCTTGGTGTACCCCTTTCTATTTCTAAATTTTTGTTGACATAAAAAGTTGCATAGCTCCAAGGAGACCTAGATTTTACAATTAAATTTTTAGAAAGTAAATCACAAATCTCTTTTTGGCAGTGACTTCTAAGTTCGTGATTCATTTGTATTTGTCTAGCTTTTGTTGGAATTAATTTTTCTGAGAAATTATTTTCATATGGTAAATCTACCATGTGTTGTTTTCTCTGCCAAAAAGCATTTGGTAATTCCGAACAAATTTCTTTTTCAATTTGGTTTCTAAAATTTTAAATTTTTGTTGAATGATTTTAGTTTCCAAATTCTTTTAGATTCCAGAAAATGAAACATTGTGTTTTAAGAATTAAAGATATTTTTGTTTTCCTTGAATTAAAAGATTTAATTCATTTTTGTAAATAGAATAAGCTTTTAAAAGATTTAAATTCCTTGTTATGTTTTTTTCAATAAAAGGGAAAACAATTTTATTTCCTTTTGATTTAAAGGAAATACTATTATAATTTACAGAATAGGGAGTTATCATATTGATAAACAGAGTCCTTAAAATGATACTATGATTTATATTTTCTAACAAAACAAAAGGGGTTTTAATTGAAAAGGAACCATTTTTTATGGTGGCTTCAGTTTTGCTTTTAATGATCATTTTTAAATTATTTGCTGCAGAAATTTTTTCATTAGTTTCTTTAGCAAATCTTTTTGGAATGATACCATTTTTTAAGAAATTTAAATCTACACCGGTATCAAATAGATCAATTATTTTAATTTGAAAATTATCTGAAAAAATAAGTGTTATTTTAATAAGATATTTTTTGCTAGTTAATGTTCGTAACACAAATAAGAAATCCTCTGGAATTATTTCCAGGTTTTCAATTTCTTTTCTCGTGTTTTCAAAATCTTCTTCTTCTTCTTCATAAAAGTGTTCTTCAGTATCATTTTGTTCAATATATTTTGAAACTAAGTGTCGAAGAAGATCAGAGTCAGATTGTTGTTTTTGTTTTACTATTCAAATTTCTTCTTAAAGTGACTTGATAGTAACATGAGGTTTTTTCTATGATTTTGCACCTAAGATTTTTGTTAAATCATAGGGGTTTGTTTTGATCAAAGCCAAATT
Source organism: Excoecaria agallocha (assembly GCA_037975025.1). Taxonomy (NCBI): domain Eukaryota; kingdom Viridiplantae; phylum Streptophyta; class Magnoliopsida; order Malpighiales; family Euphorbiaceae; genus Excoecaria; species Excoecaria agallocha. The sequence continues at coordinate 105,731,221 of CM075806.1, read as the reverse complement.
AGAAGGTGATGGAGAGTTGGGTGTTTTACTTTCAAAAGATTTTAAGAGTTTTTCTATAATTTCCTTTTGAAGATTTTTATCTTCTATTTATTTAAAGATATGAAGCATTAATTCTTGATCTTTTGTTAAAACATTAATAGGTTTTTGTGATTCTGAATCTTCTTCAGAATCATTTTCAGATGAATTGGATGTTGCTAATTCATCAAACTGTATAGAATTATCTTCTTCAGATAAATTTTTTTGAGTTTCTTCTTCTGAGGTTCCAACTAGAAGTAATGAAATGTTTTGAATTACTCATCTTCTAGTTGTAATTCATGAAGTCTTTTATTTGTCCTATAATATCTTGAAATATGTCTAGGTTGATTATATTTATAGTAAACAACTTGTTTTTTTATCATATTTCTTAAAAGATTTTTTAATTGGATTTTGTTTTCTATCATTTTTTCTAGGTTTATATTTCCTATAGAATTTTTCTCTATTTGGTTTTGGAAAAAAAATTTTCGAGATTTTTTATGAGATTTATTGTGGGATTTTGAGCAAGAATCTCCACAATCTTTAGTTTGGTTTCCTGAAGGAATTTCAAACTGTTTACAAAATGATCCTAATTCTTGTAGTGTTTTCTTCATTTCCATTTTCAAATGTTTTTGAAGTTTTAAATCTTGACAGATTTTTAAACCTTCTTTTTGTGTAAAGCTAATCAGTTTTCCATATGTTAAATGATTATATGGGATTTGATTTATTCCGAAAACTTCTTTTATTATATTTCTCACCTTTTCTCCTAAGAGAGTTGGTAAACCAACTAAGAATTTTTCTTTCCAAAATGGTTTATTGGAATCTTCTTTAAGCATGATTCTAGTTAGAAATGTGTTTTTATAGTTTTGAAATTCAAATAGACTTCTACACATAAGATTTGACAGCAATTCTGCATTTTTATCTTTTAAATGAGATGGATCTCTTATGAAGTGCAAACTAATTGTATGGATTAGTGTTGCTATTGCATCTGGAATAGGGTTTCCTAATTCATCGAGGATGGGAAGTCCTTCCTCAGTTGTTTGAATAGCACCTAATATTTCTAACTGTTGCTGCTGGGTAAGATGGAAATCCCACCAGCCTTTTAACTGACCTAAAAAGCTTGCAATTAGAAGTTCAGTTATAGCTCTATCAGGGTATTTGTTTGGGTTTTGTAGGCATTTGAAGCCATAGTAATCTGTTTCAAAAGACTAAGGATATTATACTCAAACATACCATCTATGTTCCATTCATAGATAGTAGATGCATTGAACTTGGACTGAGATAATATGTTTGGTCTATTTTCTATACCTAAGTCCAGAGCAGTTACCATGGCATAGGGTGAAGGTGAACTTCGTGGCCAATGGAGTCTGGACAACTCCTATTTTTTGTTTTTTTCAGAGTTAGAGATTTGATCTAAGATGCTTATCATTTTATTTTTATCTAAGGTGTCATGTGCAACCTGAAGGGATATCACATGGCATAAATAAAATGATAACACAACAGAAAAATAAAAATTTTGATCATACATGCCACGCAATATACAATATAGAATCGAAACATACAATTTTAGGGTTTTGAATAAACTTACAACCTTGGATTCTCTTTAAAACCTTGATTTTGCAATGGCCAATATATAAGATAGACTTATATATATTTGATATTGATCCCCAATGAGAAAGATGTTGCCTTTACCTCACACGTCTCTATGCTCACACACACACTTGCAAATGAGGCTTAAAACGAGAGTGCTAGCTCTAATCTTTTTGTATTAGGCAATGGGAATTTAATAAAAGACACAAGATCTGATCTTGTTCTTTCTAGGGTTCATAAATGGCTACCAAAAAACCAAGAGAAGAAGAAAGAATTCTTTTCCCTTGAGAGTGGCGGCAATGAGAGAAAAAAAATCCTTAAATAAAATTAATCAATTTATATCACTTGTTTAGGAATTCTTATGGTGGCCGAAATCCCCTTGGTTTTAGGTATTATTTTTCAGCCTCCATCACTTCCTAATTAAGTTATTTAAATTAATTCAAATTTCTTTAGTATTTTAAATTCAAATTAATTTAAAATGGCATGAGACATTTAATCAAAGTCTACATCTTATTTAGAGATTTTGTACATACCGATATTCACTAGGATTTTACCCTTTGAATTTCGGCTACACTCTCTCCTAATTAAGTGTCTTGATTCAAATGCTATTAGGATTTAATACTCAATTACCTTAATTATACCAAGATAATTAATTAATTGACATTAAACCTAGTAATGCCGATTTTCCTTCTCATGGACCAAGGTCCGTTTAGCAATTTTAATACCTATTATCCACATTAATTTGACTTTAAATAAAAGCCCAAATTAATACCCAATACTTTATCTTAAATATTTTAAGCCCAATGCTTTGTGTACGATCCTATAGGTCCATCTAATATTGCCAATGAATTAATAAATAATCCAAAGGCTATATATATTCTCTAGCAAGATATTATAGCATTCCAAATTAAATGAAAATGCAAATGGTATTTAGTGACCTAATGCAATTTTGCATAGTCCCTTACCCATAAATATTGAAATTAATATAAGGCATAGAACTAGTGATCCTTATATACTAATTCCTTTCTTGATATTTCAGTGACACTAAACTCTCAAATAAATAATGATTACTCATTATTTCATCTCGGTATGGCCATACACTTCTCAGTTCATTGATCAAGTGGCCGATGATATTTTCTCTCTTATCGAAAGGGGTAATCCCTTTACTTCTCTCATGCTTTCTAACTTGAATTGGTGCATGCCCAATCATACCCATACTTGTCACCCTGTTACGAGTACATTAGGTGTATGTCAAAGTACATAGTAATTCATAAAGAGTTTCATAGAGATTTTAGGTCTAAGAACTCCGATGCAAAACTTGCACATAAGAAACACTTATGACTTGTACCATGTAGTGTTCTCATGAACGGAATGAATCCAGATACCATGTTCTAAACATGTATTTATGATCTCTGATTGACACTTTAGTCCTTTTGATCCATAAGACATAACTCAACTTATCAAAGAGAGCATACTAGTCTTAATTCATTTGTTATTCCCATAACAATGACTGACTAGGGATATTTAGAATGAAGTCTCAATTGTTTCAAGATCTTGCAACAATATACCTCACACATGATAACTTAAACTGAAACAACATTCTTCGATAGTTCTATCATTTGATATGCACAGGAATATAATAGATAAAAAAATGCCTCATTTATTAACCTAAATGTTTTATAACAATGTATTGGGGCTAGGGCTTACACTAACACAACCATGGGAGCAGAAGTAGAGGATTACTATATCCTACTTAACTAGTCTTTCAAGGCTTGAGTAAATTCTGATTTACCCTCCTTAAATAATATTTATCTAGTCTTGGATACCTGGAAAGGTTTAAAGATCAGGTTTTTTTTTTAACTTAGACTCTGTAGTTTCAATAGGGGAAACTACAAAAATTTTTTGGTGTTCCTTTATCCTAGTTAATTGTTTTGCAATTATACTATGATGAGTGTTTGTAAAATTATTTTATTAAATAATGTTTCTAATATCTTTATCCGTATTTTCATTTGGAGTTTTATACGAACTAGCTTCTACTGTTTGGTTTAAATGTGTTATTTTTATATGTTTTAATGGCGGATGTGTTGACTGTATTTTTCTACCATCAGACATTTCTCATTCTGCATCCTTACTTCTAGAAGTAATAGGACTTACAGTTTTTTGTTGAAATGGATATGAATTTTTTTCTTGCAAAGCATACATTTCAAACTAATCAAAGAACCAAATTTGCATTTTATTTTCAAAAACAAATTCATAATATTTTTCTTAAATTTCTTTTCTTTTTTCTAGAAAATTTTTAAAGAACTATGTTCTTTTTTCTATATTTTCTTTTGAATAGAAATCCTTTTGTAAATATGCTTTGTCAACTTTAAATTCTTTTTCAATAACATTTAATTCATTTATAACATTTTGTGGTATTGCTAAAAAAGATGGTGAAGTAGGTGGTGAAACATGTTGTGGTTCCTCATTTAAAACTTGTGGTCTAGTGTAAACTTGGTAAGGAACAGTTATTGAATGGTCAACATTTTGAAAAAAAAGCACTTGGAATGCTAGAAAAAGAAAACCTTGGTTTTTGAAAACTTTCCTCCTTATGTAGAAGATGAATTATTGAAGGAAGATTTGAGGTTCTTCCACTGTCTATAGTACTAGTAGAGGAACCAGAGTCAAAAAACCAATAGCTGGAAGCTCTTGAAAAGCATAATTTTACCCTTCCATCATCATAACGAGTATTTCTTTCAGATGATAGTTTTTTCTATATTTTTCTAGAGATTTTGTTTTTACAACACCATCTGAAATACATTCTTCAGAAAGATAAATATCCTTCCAAAGGATGGTTTTTGGAATTACTGTATTTGCTCTAGATAGATTTGTTTGTAGAAACATAGTTTCTCCTTTTTAAGTTAAATTTTTTACCGATGTAAAAGAATAAAAAATTGCTTTATAATGTATTCTAAAAATAATAGCTACTAGAAGTGATCCTTCTAGCATTTTATAATTATAGATTTTAATTTATAAAACCAAAGATTTCAAAATGTTTGGATCTGCAAGAGATAATGAAATATTTGGTGAGTATTCAAATGAGATTGGTCCTTGAAAAAAAACTCGACTCAACTGAGCTTATAATGGAATCGTGAAAATCCAAAAACCTTGCATCTCTTAAAGTATAGAGAATTGTGGTGTTTAATCCTTCTCAAGTTAAAGGTTTTATTCCTACTTGAACAAGACCTATATGAATGTATTCATATTTTTTATCTATATGTTTTTGTATAGTTTTTTGAGAGAGAAGATGAATAGTTTCAAATAGTTTTGAGATTTGAACTCCTTGTTCTTTTGTTTTAATTATAAAATCAATTTTTATGAGTTTTTGAAAAAGACTGTTCTTATAAACTTGATCTCATTTTATTTTTGGAATTTTTCAATTATTTATTGATTTTTGAAAATCTTCTATAGTGATTTCCTCACTGTTTACAATGTTTGATCTTTGTGATCCTAGATCTAAAGAGTTTGAGGTAGAAAAACTAGATAAAGACGTATTTCTACAAAATAAATTATCCATATTTTAAAAATTAATTCTTTTTTGAAAAAATTTTTTATTTCTCACCTGGATAACCTTACAATGGACTTAAAGCCCTAAATGCCTATCTGTCGGCTAACAAGGAACTTACTACCCTACAACTAACCTTTACCCAGATAATATTTCAAAATATTTTCAAAAAATAATTAATTTTAAAAATATAAACAAGTTACTGTATAGATCCACCACCCCTTTAGGCTCTAATACCAAGTGACGCCTGAAATCTCAAGGGATGTTTATTAAAGATCTATTAAACTAAACGAGAAAATTAAAACATGAATGCATGGTATGTGGCGTAACAACCCTCTATATTATTTAGTATAGTTCTCGAAGTTTGCTATATATTTCAGCCTTATATATCTTTTTAATGCATCACAAGTATTATGCAGATAGAGTTTCTAATACATAAGATCAGCATAAGCTGCTGGTGCAGAGCATACTTAAGAATGCAGCAACACTTGAACACAGATTATAAAAAATATAATTTTATAAATGAAAATAATTACAAGAAAATAAAGCTTAACACATGAGCATGCTTACGTTTTCTGAAAATAAAAATAAAATTTACAAGTTTATTTTTGTAGATAATACTCTAAGCTTCAAGATTTTTAAAAGGTATGCTAAACTCATAAGCTTCCTAGATCTAACCTTGAGAGGTTTTTCCCTAAAAGAAGAGTCTATCCTTGAATTAAGATGGAGAGTCCTTTTTATAGAAGAAATCTCCATTTGTTTAGCCTCAATTAGTGGGAGTTTGGACCCACTACAGTTGGATGCAACTTCTTTTATCAATTAGTGGGAGCTTGGACCCACTTGTTGGTATTCGTGAAGTAGCCTTTTGACCTATTTTGGAGTTGGTGGAGACACCGTATGTAGGGAGCAGATATTTTTTAAAGAAAAGAATCTAATCATTTTCTTTTTTTTTACATTTTACTTTTACTCTTTTTTATAGGCCTGCTTAGGCTTTGGACAGAACCTGTTTATAGAGTATGGATCTTAAAAAGAATCCATGTTTAAAATAAAAGCCCACTAAGGTGGAGGAAAAATACCAAAACAATCATCTTCATTATCATCTCCTAAGTCGATAATGGGCTCAGAATCTAAAGATAAGACTTTTGAAGGAATTGAGGAAGCTTTTAAAGATGAGGCCTCACTGTAGAGAAGTCGGACCATAATCTGGAAGTATTCTTCCTTAGTTTTTACTGCTTCTAGTTAGGTCTATACAAAGGACATCTGGGACAAGAACTGAGATACTTTTGGGCCTGGTTTGGTGCGTCCTTATGCTTGGAGGCATTTCATGATACATAGTTTTTTGATGCTATTTGGGACTACAAACTTAGTCCACCAGTGAATTTGGAACCTCTGGACTAATATTGTCTAGGCCTCCTTTTGTTGATATTCCAAATACCATGTTGTTATCAATGGTAAATAGAATTTTGTGGCAAAAGCATCAAGGGATGGGATTGTCGTTCCCTGTTTGAAGGTTTATAAGTATTTTTGAATAGTTGGTAGCCTTCTTAAACTGAAGGTTTAAGGATTTCAGGAGAAGCTCCATATAATTTCCACCAATGGTTAAACTAGAATGGAATTTTTAAGGGGTCTATTTTTAAGAAAAAAATAGTCAAGTGTGGCTAAATTTTGATTTTTGAGTAGGAATGCATTATACCAAGCTTATTGGTAATCCCAGCAAGTGTATGTCCTACCAGCCTTTTGGAAAAATTTGAGAAATGACTTGTCAAGAGTTTTGAAAATGAAAACCGTCCTCAATAGTCCATATATATTGAAATTTATTTTTTACAAAATATTCTGCTTTTGGTAGTTTTGATTGAGACAAAACTACTTCAGAATCATTTTTGGATAAAATTATTTGTGAAAATTTCCCTTTCGAGGGTTTTAAAATAATCTCTTCATATGAGTTTTTTGAACTAATAATTTTATTACAAGATGATTCTTGAAATGTTTTTGAAAAATTTTGAGAAAAGGTTTTTGGAGTTGAAGATTCTCCTTTCTCGGTTTTTGCAATGGAGTTTAGATTCTTACCTATGAAAGCCTCTTTCTCTGAAATTTTTGCTTTTAAGGCTTTAATTTCAGAGAAAGCCTTTAAAGCTTGAAGCCTTTCCTTTCTTGGGGTTTTAGGGATTCTTCATCCTTTAGGGCCTTTTGGAACCAAAATTGTAGTTCTGGGTCCTTTTGTACAGATTGGCTCCTGTTTTAGATTGTTTGGGCCTGCTGTTTGGCATTTTTTTCATCTTCTTCGACCACTTGGGCTAAAGATTTTATTGGAACAATAGTACATACTATTGGTTTTGAATTTTTCTCTTGTGGGTCCTTTGGACCTCTTTCTCTTTTCCCTTTTTGGATTTTCTTGGTATTTTGGAAATTCACTCAGGACCTATTTTGTAGGAATTCTCTAGTCAAAAAATCTGGAATTGAGTTTTTTTATCTCCTAGAATAAATTCAATTTCAATATCAAATACACTAAGAATTGCTTGCTATCTGGCAAAAATCTATTTTGATGCAATATTTTTAACATCTTTTTGTAAAATTTCTTTAATAGATTTATAATTAATGCAAAGTAAAAAATTTTGATTAAGTAAATCACTTTGAAATTTTTGAATGCACATGACAATTGAAATGATTTATTTTTTAATGATTGGATAATTCTTTTGACAATCATTCCAGTGTGCAGATGTGTATTGGACAATGCATTCTTTGCCATTGAATTTTTGTTTTAATATCCCCTCATATCCTATGTTTGAAGCATCTATTTTTATGATTTAAAATGCTGAAGGGTCAGCAAGATGTAAACATGGGATTTCTTTTACTTGCTTTTTGATTTGTTGAACAACCTTAGTGTGTTCACCAAACCAAGGCACTGGATTTTTCTTTAACCTGTCATGCAAGAGTTTTGCAAGGAGGTTAATGTTTGGACAAAAATCTAAAATATAATTTAAACTTCCTAAAAATCTTTGGAGTTGGGTTTTATCCAAAATTTTATCAGGAAATTTTTTTGCAAAAATTAAAGATCTCTCGATTGGAGTAATTATTCCTCGAGTAATATAATGACCCAATAAATGAATTTTTATCTGAAAAAGAGAGATTTTCGATTTAGAAACTACTAAGCAATTTCTTCTTGCTACCATGAAGAAATTTTTTAAGTCTTTGAAATGTTGTTCCAAAGAGTTTGGAAAAATCAAAATATCATCTATATATACTATGTAGAATTTTGAATAAGGCGCGAAAATATCATTCATTATTCTTTGAAATTTTGAGAGAGCATTTTTTAATCCAAATGTAATTACTATCCATTCATATTGACTGAAGGGAACATTAAAAGATATTTTATAATGATCTTTTTGTTTAATTTAAATTTGACAAAATCCTGATTTTAATTAAAATTTTGAAAAGACTAAGGCATAATGTAAATCCTGTAAAAGATCTTTTCTATTTAGAATTGGATATCAAATCCATTTTAAAGTTTTGTTTAAAGGCTTGTAATTTATCACAAGTCTTGGTGTACCACTTTTTATTTCTGAATTTTTGTTGATATAAAAAGCTGCACAGCTCCAAGGAGACCTGAATTTTACAATTAATTTTTTAGAAAGTAAATCACAAATATCTTTTTTACAATGACTTCTGAGTTCCTGATTCATTTGTATTGGTCTAGCTTTTATTGGAATTAATTTTTCTTAGAAATCATTTTCATATGGTAAATCTACCATGTGTTGTTTTCTCTGCCAAAAAGCATTTGGTAATTCCGAACAAATTTCTTTTTCAATTTGGTTTAGAAAATCTTGAATTTTTTAATGAATGATTTTAGTTTCCAAATTCTTTTGGATTTTAGAAAATGAAACATCTTGTTTTAAGAATTGAAGATGTTTTTTTTTCCTTAAATTAAAAGATTTAATTCATTTTTGTAAATAGAATAGACATTTAAAAGATTTAAATTCCTTTTTATGGGTTTTTCAATAAAAGGGAAAACAATTTTATTTCCTTTAGATTTAAAAGAAATACTTTCACAATTTACAGAATACGGAGTTATCATAATGATACACGGAGTTCCTAAATTGACACTATGATTTATATTTTCTAACAAAAAATAGGAATTTTAATTGAAACGGAACCCTTTTTTATGATGGCTTTAATTTTGATTTTAATGATCATTTTTGAATTATTTACTGCAGAAAGTTTTTCATTAGTTTCTTTAGAAAAATTTTTTAGAACAATATAATTTTTTAAGCAATTTAAATCTGCACTGGTATCAAAAAGAGTAATTGTTTCAATTTGAAAATTATCCAAAAAAATAAGTGTTATTTTAATAAGATATTTTCTACTGGTTACCGTTTATAACACAAATAAGAAATCCTCTAGAATTGTTTTCAGGTTTTTAATTCCTTTTCTCGTGTTTCCAAAATCTTCTTCTTCTTCAGAAGAGTGTTCTTCAGTTTCAGTTTGTTCAGTATATTTTGAAACTAACTATTAAAGAAGATCTGAGTCAGATTGTTGTTTTTGTTTGAGAATTTTCAACTCTTATTTTACTATTCTAATTTCTTCTTGAAGTGATTGGATAGTAACATGAGATTTTTTTCTATGATTTTGTTCCTAAGATTTTTGTTAAATCATAGGGGTTTGTTTTGATCAAAGTTGAATTAGAAGGTGAAGGAGATTTAGGTGTTTTACTTTCAAAAGATTTTAAGAGTTTTTCTATAATTTCCTTTTGAAGTTTTTTTATCGTCTATTTGTTTTACGATATCAAGCATTAATTCTTAATCTTGTTAAGATATTAGTAGATTTTTATGATTCTGAATCTTCTTTAGAATCATTTTCAAATGAACTAGAGGTTGCTAATTCATCAAACTGTATAGAATTATCTTCTTCAGATAAATCTGTTTGAGTTTCTTCTTCTGATGTTCCAACTAGAAGTAATGAAAATTTTTGAATTACTTCATCTTTTAGTTGTAATTCATGAAGTCTTTTATTTATCCTATAATATCTTGAAATATGTCCACGTTGATTACATTTATAGCAAACAACTTATTTTTTTTATCATATTTCTTAAATGATTTTTTAATTGGATTTTGTTTTTTATAGGTTTTTCTAGGTTTAGATTTTCTATAAAAGTTTTCTCTATTTGGTTTTGGAAAAAATATTTTTCAAGATATTTTGTGAGATTTATTGTGGGATTTTGAGGAAGAACCTCCACAATCTTTAGTTTAGTTTCCTGTAGGAATTTAAAACTATTTACAACACTACCCTAATTCTTGTCATGTTTTCTTCATTTCCATTTTCAAATGTTTTTGAAGTTTTAAATCCTGAAAGATTTTTAAACCTCCTTTCTGTGTAAATCTAATCAATTCTCCATATGTTCAATGATTATATGGGATTTGATTTATTCCAAAAACTTCTTTTATTCTATTTCTAACCTTATCTCCTAAGAGAGTTGATAAACTAGCTAAGAATTTTTCTTTCCAAAATGGTTGATTGGAATCTTCTTTAAGCATGATTCTAGTTAGAAATATGTTTTATAGTTTTGAAATTTAGATAGACTTTTACACCTAAGATTTGATAGCAATTTTGCCTTTTTATCTTTTCAATGAGATAGATCTCCTATGAAGTGCAAACTAATTATTTGGATTAGTGTTGCTACTGCGTCTGGAATAGGATTTCCTAATTCATCGAGGATGAAAATTCTTGCCTCAGTTGTTTGAATAGCACCTAATATTTCTAACTATTATTGATAGGTAAGATGGAAATCCTACCAGCCTTTTAACTAACCTAAAAAACCTGATATTAAGCATTCAGCTATGCCTCTATCAAGGGTATTTGATTGGGTTTTGCAGGCATTTAAAGCTATAGTCATTTGTTGCAGAAGACTAAGGATATTATACTTAGACATACCATCTATGTTCCATTCATAGACAGTAGAGGCATTGAACTCTGACTGAGATAATATGTTTGGTCTATTTTCTATGCTTAAGTACGGAGCAGTTACCATGGAAAAGGGTGAAGGTGAACTTTATGGCCAATGGAGTCTGGACAACTTCTATTTTAGGCTTTCTTCAAAGTCAGAGATCTGATCTAAGATGCTGACCATTCTATTTTTATCTAAGGTGTCCTGTGAAACCATGGGAGCAGAAGTAGAGGATGACTCTATCCTACTTAACCGGTCTTTCAAGGCTCGAGTAAATTATGATTTACCCTCCTCAAATAATTTTTGACTAGTCTTGGATACCTGAAAAGGTTTAAAGATTGGGTTTTTTTTAACTTAGATTTTGTGGTTTCAATAGGGAAAAATACAAAAAAATTTTGGCGTTCCTCTATTCTAGTTAATTTATTTGCAATTGTACTAAGATGAGTGCTTGTAAAATTATTCTGTTGAATAATGTTTTTAATACCTTTATCCATATTTTCATTTGGAGTTTTATATAGACTATCTTCTATTGTTTGGTTTAAATATGTTATTTTTATATGTCTTGCTGATGGATGTGTTAACTATATTTTTCTACCATCAAACATTTTCCATTCTGTATCCTTACTTCTAGAAGTAATAGGACTTATAGTTTTTTGTTGAAATGGATATGAAATTTTTCTTGCAAAGCATACTTTTCAAACCAATCAAAAAACAGAATTTGCATTTTATTTTCAAAAATAAATTCATAATATTTTTCTTGAATTTCTTTTCTTTTTTCTAGAAAATTTTTGGAAAACCATGTTTTTTTTTTCTAGATTATCTTTTGAATAGAATTCTTTATGTAAATATGTTTTGTCTATTTCAAATTCTTTTTCAATAACATTTAATTCATTTATAACATTTTTTATTACTACTGAAAAAGATGGTGAAGTAGATGGTGAAATATGTTGTGGTTCATCATTTAAAACTTGTGGTCTAGTGTAGACCTTGTAAGGAACAGTTGTTGAATATTCAACGTTTTGAAAAGAAGCACTTGGAATGCTAGAACAAGAAAATATTGGTTTCTGAAAACATTCCTCCTTATCTGGAAGTTGAATTACTGAAGGAAGATTTGAGGCTCTTCCAATGTCTATAGTATTAGTAGAGGAACTAAAGCCAAAAAATCAACAGTTAGAAGCTCTTAAAAAGCTTAATTTTACCCTTCCATCATCGTATTAGGTAATTTCTTTCAGATGAGTGTTTGGTCTAGATTTTTCTAGAGATTTTATTTTAACAGCACCTTCTAAAATCCATTCTTTATAAAGATCAATATCTTTCCAAAGGATGGTTTTTGGAATTATTGTATTTGCTCTAGATAGATCATTTTGTAAAAACAAAGTTTCTCCTTTTTTAGTTACATTTTTTACCACTGAAAAAGCAAAAAACATTACTTTATAATGTATGCTAAAAATAATAGCTATAGGAACTAATCCTTCCTGCATTTTATAATTATGGGTTTTAATTTGTAAAACCAAAGATTTCAAAATATTTGGATCTGCAAGAGATAATGAAATATTTGGTGCGCATTCAAATGAGATTTGTCCTTGAAAAAACTCGACTCAACTAAGCTTATAATGGAATCGTGAAAATCCAAAAACCTTGAATATCTTAAAATATAGAGAATTGAGGTGTTTAATCCTTCTCTAGTTAAAGGTTTTATTCCTACTTGAACAAGACCTATATGAATGTAATTATATTTTCTATCTATTTGTTTTTGTAAAATTTTTTGAGAGAGAAGATGATAGTTTCAAATGATTTTGAGATTTGAACTCCTTATTCTTCTATTTTAATTATGAAATCAGTTTTTATGAGTTTTTGAAAAAGACTGTTCTCATAAACTTGATCTCATTTTATTTTTGGAATTTTCCAATTTTTTATTGATTTTTGAAAATCTTCTATAGTGATTTCCTTACTGTTTACAATGTTTGATCTTCATGATCCTATATATAAAGAGTTCAAGGTAGAAGAACTGGATAAAGAAGTAGTTCTACAAAATAAATTATCCATATTTTAAAAATTAATTCTTTTTTGAAAAAAAATTTATTTCTCACCTGGATAACCTTACAATGGATTTATAGCCCTAAATGCCTATCCGTCAGCTAACATGGGACTTACTACACTGCAACTAACCTTTACCCAGATAATATTTCAAAATATTTTCAAAAAATAATTAATTTTAAAAATATAAAAAATTTACTGTACAGATCTACTACCCCCTAGGCTCTAATACCAAGATCTAGGAAGCTCATGAGTTGAGCATACCTTGTAAAAATCCTGAAGCTTAGAGTATTATCTTCAAAAATAAACTTGTAAATTTTATTTTTGTTTTCATAAAATGTAAGTATGCTCATGTGTTGAGCTTTACTTTCTTGTAATTTATTTTCATTTATAAAATTATATTTTTTATAATCTGTGTTCAAGTGTTGTTGCATTCATAAGTATGCTCTGCACCTGCAGGTTATGTTGATCTTGTACATTGAAAACTCTATCTGCATAATGCTTGTGATGCATTAAAAAGTTATATAGGCTGAAATAAAATATGGAATTGAGTTTTTTCTCTAATTGTATGCATTAGTGTTGTTACTACATCTGGAATAGGATTTCCTAATTCATCGAGGATGGGAATTCCTTTCTCAGTTGTTTGAATAGCACCTAATATTTCTAACTGTTACTACTGGGTAAGATGGAAATTCCACCAGCCTTTTAACTGATGTGGAAAACCTACTATTGGGAGTTCAGCTATAGAAGACTTTCAAAAATCAATAAACAATTGGAAATTTTCGAAAATATAACGAGATCAAGTTTATGAGAACAGACTGTCAAAAAATCATAAAAACTGATTTCATAATAAAAATGTAAGTATTTTTGTTTTCATAAAATGTAAGTATGCTCATGTATTGGGCTTTACTTTCTTGTAATTTATTTTCATTTATAAAATTATATTTTTTATAATCTGTGTTCAAGTGTTGCTGCATTCATAAGTATGCTCTGCACCTGCAGGTTATGTTGATCTTGTACATTGAAAACTCTATCTGCATAATCCTTGTGATGCATTAAAAAGGTATATAGGCTGAAATAAAATATGGAATTGAGTTTTTTCTCTAATTGTATGCATTAGTGTTGTTACTACATCGGGAATAGGATTTCCTAATTCATCGAGGATGGGAATTCCTTTCTCAGTTGTTTGAATAGCACCTAATATTTCTAACTGTTACTACTGGGTAAGATGGAAATTCCACCAGCCTTTTAACTGATGTGGAAAACCTACTATTGGGAGTTCAGCTATAGAAGACTTTCAAAAATCAATAAACAATTGGAAAATTTCGAAAATATAACGAGATCGAGTTTATGAGAACAGATTGTCAAAAAATCATAAAAACTGATTTCATAATAAAAATAAAAGAATGAGGAGTTCAAATCTCAAAACCATTTGAAACTATTCATCTTGTCTCTCAAAAAACTTTAACAAAACACATAAACAAAAAATATGAATACATTCATATAGGTCTTGTTCAAGTAGGAATAAAACCTTTAACTAGAGAAGGATTAAATACCTCAATTCTCTGTGTTTCAAGAGATGCAAGGTTTTTAGATTTTCATGATTCCATTATAAGCTCAGTTGAAAGGACCAATCTCATTTGAATGCTCACTAAATATTTCATTATCTCTTACAGATCCAAACATTTTGAAATCTTTGGTTTTACAAATTAAAACCCATAATTATAAAGTGCTTGAAGGATCAATTCCAGTAGCTATTTTGTTTAGGAAACATTATAAAGCAATGTTTTCTGCTTTTATATTGGTAAAAATTGTAACTTAAAAAGAAGAAACTTTGTTTTTACAAACAGATCTATCTAGAGCAAATACAACAATTTCAAAAACCATCATTTGAAAAGATATTGATCTTCCTGAAGAATGGATTTTCAAAGGTACTTTAAAAACAAAATCTCCAAAAAAATCTAGACCAAACACTCATCTAAAAGAAATTACTCAGTACGATGATGGAAGGGTAAAATTAAGCTTTTCAAGAGCTTTCAGCTGTTGTTTTTCTGACTCTGGTTCCTCTACTAGTATCATAGAAATTGGAAGAGGCTCAAATCTTCCTTCAGTAATTCATCTTCCAGATAAGGAGAAAAGTTTTCAAAAACCAAGATTTTCTTGTTCTAGCATTCCAAGTGCTTCTTTTCAAACTATTGACTATTCAACAACTGTTTCTCATTAGGTCAACACTAGACCACAAGTTTTAAACGAGGAACCACAACATATTTCACCACTTACTTCACCGTCTTTTTCAGAAGTAATAGAAAATGTTATAAATGAATTAAATGTTATTAAAAAAGAATTTGAAGTAGACAAAACATATTTAGATAAGGATTTCTATTCAAAAGAAAATCTAGAAAAAAGAACATAGTTCTTCAAAAAATTTTCTAGATAAAAGAAAAGAAATTCAAGAAAAATATTATGAATTTTTTTAAAAATAAAACACAAATTCTGCTCTTTGATTGGTTTGAAATGTATGCTTTACAAGAAAAAATTTCATATCTATTTCAACAAAAAACTGTAAGTCTTATTACTTCTAGAAGTAAGGATACAAAATGGAAAATATCTGATGGTAGAAAAATACAGTCAACACATCCATCATTAAGACATATAAAAATAACACATTTAAATCAAACAGTAGAAGATAGTCCGTATAAAACTCTGAATGAAAATACGGATAAAGATTTTAAAAACATTATTCAACAGAATAAATTTACAAACACTCATCTTAGTATAATTGCAAAACAATTAACTAGGATAGAGGAACACAAAAAAATTTCTGTAGTTTCCCATGTTGAAACCACATAATCTAAGTTTAAAAACCCAGTCTTTAAACCTTTCCAGGTATCCTAGAGTAGTCAAAAATTATTTAAGGAGGGTGAATCAGAATTTACTCAAGCCTTGAAAGACCAATTAAGTAGGATAGAGTTATCCTCTAATTCTGCTCCCATGGTTGCACAGGACACCTTAGATAAAAATAAAATGGTCAGCATCTTAGATCAGATCTCTGACTCTAAAGAAAGCCAAAAATAAGAGTTGTCCAAACTCCATTGGCCATGAAGTTCACCTTCACCCTTGGCCATGGTAACTGCTTCGGACTTATGAATAGAAAATAGACCAAACATATTATCTCAGTCCAAGTTTAATGCCTCCACTGTCTATGAATGGAACATAGTTGGTATGTCTGGGTATAATATCCTTAGTCTTCTGCAACAGATGATTGTGGCTTCAAATGCATATAAAGCCCAAACAAATACCCTTGATAGAGCCATAGCTAAACTCATAATAGTAGATTTTTCAAGTCAGTTAAAAGGTTGGTGGGATTTCTATCTTACTCATCAGCAACAATTAGAAATATTAGGTGTTTTTCAAACAACTGAGGAAGGAATTCCCATCCTCAATGAATTAGGAAACCCTATTCTAGATGCTGTAGCAACACTAATCCATACAATTAGTTTGAATTTCATAGAAGATCCATCTCATTTAAAAGATAAAAGCACAGAATTGTTGTCAAATCTTAGGTGTAAAAGTCTATCTGAATTTCAAAAGTATAAAAATATATTTCTAGCTAGAATCATGCTTAGAGAAGATTCCAATCAACTGTTTTGGAAAGAAAAATTCTTAGCTGGTTTACCAACTCTCTTAGTAGAAAAGGTTAGAAATAGAATAAAAGAAGTTTTCGGAATAAATCAAATCCCATATAATAATTTAACATATGAAAAATTGATTAGCTTTACACAAAAAGAAGGATTAAAAATCTATCAGGATTTAAAACTTCAAAAATATTTGAAAATGGAAATGAAGAAAACACGACAAGAATTAGGGTCGTTTTGTAAATAGTTTGAAATTCTTACAGGAAACCAAACTAAAGATTGTGGAGGTTCTTGCTCAAAATCCCACAATAAATATCACAAAAAATATCGAAAAAGATTTTTTCCAAAACCAAATAAAGAAAACTTCTATAGGAAATATAAACCTAGAAAAACCTATAGAAAAAAAATCTAGTTAAAAAATCTTTTAAGAAATATGATAAAAAAACAAGTTGTTCGCTATAAATGTAATCAACCTGGACATATTTCAAGATATTGTAGGATAATAAAAGACTTCATGAATTACAACTAGAAGATGAAGTAATTTAAAAAAAAATTCATTACTTCTAGTTGGAACCTCAGAAGAAGAAACTCAAACAGATTTATCTGAAAAAGATAATTCTATACAGTTTCATGAATTAGTAACCTCTAGTTCATCTAAAATGATTATAAAGAAGATTCAGAATCACAAAATCTATTAATTTTTAACAAAAGATCAAGAATTAATGCTTGATATCGTAAAACAAATAGAAGATAAAAAACTTCAAAAGGAAATTATAGAAAAACTCCTAAAATCTTTTGAAAGTAAAAAACCCAAATCTCCTTCACCTTCTAATTCGGCTTTGATCAAAACAAACCCCTATGATTTAACAAAAATCTTAGGAGCAAAATCACAAAAAAAATCTCATGTTACTAACCAGTCACTTCAAGAAGAAATGGAAATAGTAAAAAAAGAGTTGAAAATTCTCAAACAAAAACAATAATCTGACCCTAATCTTCTTCAACAGTTAGTTTCAAAATATACTGAACAAAATGAAACTGAAGAACACTCTTCCGAAGAAGAAGAAGAAGAAGAATATTTTGAAAACATGAGAAAAGAAATTGAAAACCTATAAATAATTTTAGAGGATTTCTTATTTGTGTTATGAACAGTAACCAGTAGAAAATATCTAATTAAAACAACACTTATTTTTAGGATAATTTTAAAATTGAAATAATTACTCTTTTTGATACCGGTGCAGATTTAAATTGCTTAAAAAATGGTATTGTTCCAAAAAGATTTGCTAAAGAAACTAATGAAAAAATTTCTGCAACAAATAATTCAAAAATGATCATTAAAAGCAAAACTGAAGCCACCGTAAAAAATGGTTTCGTTTCAATTAAAACCCCTTTTGTTTTGTTAGAAAATATAAATCATAGTGTCATTTTAGGGACTCCGTTTATCAATATGATAACTCCTTATTCTATAAATTATGATAGTATTTCTTTTAATTCTAAAGGAAATAAAATTATTTTCCCTTATATTGAAAAACCTAGAACAAGGAATTTAGATATTTTAAAAGCCTGTTCTTTTTACAAAAATGAATTAAATCTTTTAATTAAAGGAAAACAAAAACATTTTTAATTCTTAAAACAAGATGTTTCATTTTCTAGAATCCAAAAGAATTTGGAAACTAAAATCATTCAATAAAAAATTTAAGATTTTAGAAACCAAATTAAAAAAAGAAATTTGCTCAAAATTACTAAATGCTTTTTGGCAGAGAAAACAACACATGGTAGATTTACCAAATGAAAATGATTTCTCTAAAAAATTAATTCCAACAAAAGCTAGACCAATACAAATGAATCACGAACTCAAAAGTCACTATAAAAAAGAGATTCGCGAATTACTTTCTAAAAAATTAATTGTAAAATTCAGGTCTCCTTGGAGCTGTGCAGCTATTTATGTCAACAAAAATTCAGAAATAGAAAAGGGTATACCAAGACTTGTAATAAATTACAAGCCTTTAAACAAAGCTTTAAAATGGATTCGATATCCGATTCCAAATAAAAAAGATCATTTACAGGGTTTACATCTTGCTTTAGTCTTTTAAAAATTTTATTTAAAATTAGGATTATGGCAAATTCAAATTGAACTAAAAGATCATTATAAAACGGCTTTCACTGTTCCCTTTGGTTAATATGAATGGACAGTAATACCATTTGGATTTAAAAATGCACCCTTAGAATTTCAAAGAATAATAAACGATATTTTCGCGCCTTATTCAAAATTTTGCATAGTATATATAGATGATATTTTGATTTTTTCAAACTCTTTGGAGCAACATTTCAAAGACTTAAAAACTTTCTTCATGGTAGCAAGAAGAAATGGCTTAGATTTCTATCCAAAATTAACCTCCTTGCAAAACCCTTGTATGATAGGTTAAAGAAAAATCAAGTGCCTTGGTCTAATGAACACACTAGGATTGTACAACAAATCAAAAAATAGGTAAAAGAAATCCCATGTTTGCATCTTGTGACCTTTTAGCATTTAAAATCATAGAAACAGATGCTTCGGAGATAGGATATGGGGGGATATGAAAACAAAAAGTCAATGGCAAAGAATGCATTGTCAATACACATCTGCACACTAAAATGACTGTCAAAAGAATTATCCAAGCATCAAAAAAAGAAATTCTTTCAATTATCATATGCATTCAAAAATTTCAAAGTTATTTACTTAATCAAAAATTTTTTACTTCGCATTGATTGTAAATCTGCTAAAGAAATTTTACAAAAAAATATTCAAATATTGCATCAAAACAGATTTTTGCCAGATGGCAAGCATTTCTTAATGTATTTGATTTTGAAATCGAATTTATTCGAGGAGATAAAAACTCAATTCTAGATTTTCTAACTAGAGAATTCCTACAAAACAGGTCTTAAGTGAATTCCCAAAATGCAGAGAAAATCCAAAAAGGGAAAAGAGAAAGAGGTCCAAGAGGATCCACAAGAAAAAAATTCAAAATCAATAGTCTTTACTGTTGTTCCAATAAAATCTTGGGCACAAGCGGTCAAAAAGAATGAAGAAAAGGCCAAACAATAGGCCCAAATGATCCAAAACTGGATCCAATCAGTACAAAAGGACCCAAAACTAAAGTTTTGGTTCCAAAAGGCCCTAGAGGATGAAAAAGCCCTAAAACCCCATAAAGAGAAAAGGCTTCAAGCTCTAAAGGCTTTCTCTGAAATTGTGGCCTTAAAAGCTAAAATTTCAGAGAAAGAGGTTTTCATAGGTAAAAATCTAAACTCCATTGCAAAAATTGAGAAAGGAGAATCTTCAACTCCAAAAACCCTTTCTCAAAATTCTTCAAAAACATTGCAGGAATCATCTTGTAATAAAATTATTGTTTCAAAAAGCTCTTGTGAAGATATTGTTTCAAAACCCTCGAAAGAGGAAATTTCACAAATAATTTTATTCCAAAAAGATTCTAAATTAGTTTTGTCTCAATCAAAACTACCAAAAGCATAATATTTTGTAAAAAATGAACTTCAATATATATGGACTATTGAGGACGGTTTTCATTTTCAAAATCCTCGATAGGCTATTTCTCAAATTTTTCCAAAAGACTGGTATTTTTGACCTTGGGATTTAACAAAATCCCAACCTTATTATTTGGAAATATTGGAATCTACAGGTTCTGTGATGGTTACTCATAACCCCAAAAACAACCATGAAATCCTATATTCCACCATCAAAATTCATAAAATCCTTTCTTCACTTGAATGGGAATTGACACTCCATACACCAAAACACTTCCCAGTCAATTTTCAAACAACCCTAAAACACTATAGGACATACACATACTGGGATTACCAACAAGCCTGGTATAATGCATTCCTACTCCAAAATCAAAAATTTAGCCATACTTGGCTATTTTCTTCTTAAAAATAGACCCCTCAAAAATTTTATTATGGTGTAACCATTATTGGAAATTATACGAAACTTCTCCTGAAATCGTTAAACCTTCAGTTTAGGAAGGCTACCAACTGTTCAAAAATACTTATAAACCTTCAAACAGGAAATGGCAATTCCATCCATTAATGCTTTTCACCATAAAATTCTATTTGCCATGGATAACAGAATGATATTTGGAATATCAACAAAAGGAGGCCCAGACAACATTAGTCCAGAGGTTTCAAATTCACTGGTGGACTAAGTTTGTAGTCCCATATAGCATCAAAAAACTTGGTATCATGAAATGGTTCCAAGCACAAGGACTCACCAAACCAATCCTAGAAGTCTCTCACCTCTTAGCCCAAAAGTCCTTTGCATAAACCTAATAGCAGTAGCAAAATCTGAGGAAGAATACTTCCAGATTATGGCCCAATTTCTCCATAATGAGGCCTTATCTTCAAAAGCTTCCTCAGTTCCGTCAAAAGCCTCATCTTCATATTCTAGGCCCATTATCGACTTAGGAGATGATAATGAGGATAATTATTTTGGTATTTTTCCTCCACCTTAGTGGAATTTTATTTTAAACATGGATTCTTTTTAAGATCCATACTCTATAAACAGGCCTGGCCCAAAGCCTAAACAGACCCATAAAAAAAAGAGTAAAAGTAAAAGGTAAAAAAAAAAGAAAATTATTAGATTCTTTTCCTCAAAAAATATCTGCTCTCCACATGCTATATCTCCACCAACTCCAAAGTGGGTCAAAAGGCTACTTCACGGATACCAATAAGTGGGTCTAAGCTCCCATTAATTGATAAAAGAAGTTGCATCCAACTGTAGTGGGTCCAAGCTCCCACTAATTAAGGCTAAACAGAATGAGATTTCTTCTATAAAAAGGACTCTCTATCTTCATTCAAGGACAAACTCTTCTTTAGGGTAAAACCTCTCAAGCTTAGATCTAGGAAGCTTATGAGTTGAGCATACCTTGTAAAAATCTTGAAGCTTAGAGTATTATCTCCAAAAATAAACTTGTACATTTTATTTTTGTTTTCAAAAAACGTAAGTATGCTCATGTGTTCAGCTTTACTTTCTTGTAATTTATTTTCATTTATGAAATTATATTTTTTATAATCCGTGTTCAAGTGTTGCTACATTCATAAGTATGCTCTGAAGCATTTGTTTCTACCAGTTTTTTTTTACTAATTAGAAAATTCATAGAGGAAAATGGGCGCAAAATTATACTAACTTTTCTTCATGAACGTTATGCTACTATGTGTCTAGTTTACCCAAAATTTTGTATCATATAATTTTAACCTCTCTACCAAGATTAATGCCCCAAATACTGAATTATATTCTTTGATAGTAAACAGCAGTTTACCATAAGATTCAAGTTAATATTAAGGATAGTTAGGGGCAAATTCAATTGTAAGTTCCACCAACAAAATTGTAAATAACAATATTAGGAGGAAGTGCCAATTAGAATCATTCAAATTACTATCCTAAAACTGAAGATATTTACAAAATATTGCTATTAGGTTAAGTGAACCTAAACCCCACATTTTTGAAATATGCCTTCATGTCCATTTAAACTAAGTAATTTATGTTTCTTATAAAATTACTTATCAAATATAAGTTCATACATTCTTTTATCACCAATTTTTCTTAACATCCCTTCAAAATAACTTCAAATTGAGATTTAACAATTTACTTCTCTAAACTTCATCAAATAACACGTGTAAGAGATAATTCTCCGATCTCATCTTCATAACTACATCACCATATTAAAATACACCCATTACACATTTTATCCATATTTCCACCTATTACATACAAATGCAATATGAGTAGAGTTCCCAAACCGAGACATGCAACTTTAAATTTGTTAATTCCTCTTTTCCACCATTTCTTTTATTCCAATCTTTTTGTTAACATAAGTTCTTAAGTACCTCTTTTAATCTAGCCTTCCATCCATGCATGCAAAAAGGAAATGGAGATGATGTTTTTGGATGAAAAGGATCGAATTACAAAATAGAAAAGAGAAAAAATCCTAGCCTTTAGAGAGAGTTATGAGATAGATATGAAAGTCACATATTTTAAGAGAGAGAAATAAGAGGAAAGATGTTTCTTCTTTCTTTTTTTTTTAAGAGATGGCCGGCACCAAATTCCCTTTTTTTAAATACAAGGCATGCATGTGAGTTTAAATGGAAGATGAAATCAACAATGGCCCACCATAAGTCACTTAAAATCCTTCTTCTAATTTTTATTTACAAATCATCCCCAACTAACTTTCTTATATTACTATTGACTCAATACTTATAATTTTTATTTCAATTGCATATATAGATAAATAACTATTTTGCCCTTCAATACATTAAATGATTAAATTCTTAAATTATTAAATCTTTCCTTGCAATACATCATCTAATTATGCTAAATTATACACATACGTCCCTTATTGTAAAATAACTTTTTATCCTTTTTCATTTTACACATCTAATCTTTACAGCATTAACTTATAATTCACCATCTTATTAATCATAACTAGTCCACATTACTCATGAATCCTTCTAGGGCTAAGGCCGTGTCCTTACAAATCTCTCCCCCTTAAAGAATTTTGTCCTCAAAAGTCACACTTATAATCTACTCATATACATTACTAACATATTATACTTTTATGTTTGACATTATCAACTATCATCTTAGTCTAACTCCATAAGCTTCTCTTGTGCTTACTTATCATAATAGAATTCTATCAAATATATTTATTTATAAGGGCCACCTCTCCATGCTATCTTATTATTACAATGCTTAGCGTATATCCTATCAGTTTCTTTTCTCGATTGGGGCTTGTTCAAGTGATATGATGTTGTTTCTGTATTGTCGAATGATATATGCTACGATGCTATGAATGAGTGATGCTTTCATGTATGTAATAGAATACAAATGCATATTCTCATATTTTATTTATGTTTTGCCCCATCATATGTGTAATTCTTAATTAATTGCCCGAACTCAAAAAGAAACCACTGATAGGTGCATTGAGAATCATAATTAACCTTAACTTATCATCATAATGATCTCAACTGTAGATTTTTCACTAATTAAGCATAACTCCTTCTCATATATCATCATAAAATAATCTTTATGTACTCCACTAATACACTTATACTATAATTCACATAATTATCAAATATGCATAACATTCTCAAAGTTCCACCATATCAAAACTTTCCTTAAAGCATAAAATTTCATTGAAATGATAAGGATTTAACAATGCAAATTAAAAAAATATTAAAAAAGAAAAGATAAATACCTGTAGCTCCTTTGATGATATCCTTCTTTGATGTAACCTCAATCCTATCGGTTTGTATTGATGTAATTAAATGTATAAATTTGTCTCTTTCATTTATATCTATCCCTTCTATCTGAGGTTCATTAGAAATGGTAAGCTTCTTTTTATTCTTTGATGTAACCTTATTTTTCCTTGGCAATAATGGGAAATTAGCCATAAAATGATGTATTTTACCACATCTAAAACAACCCCTTATTAAAGCCTTACAAACACCCCTAATGATTTCTAGTGCAATGCAAGCATTTAGGAATTTGAACTCCCCTACTTTTCCTTGCTAAACCTTGTACAGTCTGAAATGTGTTGCTAGAAGAACCTATCTCAATTATCTTATTTCTTTTTCCTAGTTTCCTCTTCTCCACATTCTCATCTCGATTTCTTTTAGTCTTTATTTTCCTATTAACAAAATTTGATATTCTAAGATCAAATAATTATTATAGAATCTAATTCAAGATTCAATTCATTTCCTTTAATCCTCTAGTATAGAAATAAACATCGCATCACGAGTTATATTCACAGAATCAAAGACAAACAAAGCTCAATGCCCCATAATTGATGACTTTAACGATCTCTTAGCTAGACTCTTTCAAATTATCCATATTTCAATCTGTACAAAAAAATAGAGATATCTGCATTAGGCCAACACACACAAAACTACTTATGGTAACAAATCTATAAACCTATAGATAAGAAATGGCTAAAACTTTGCTCTAATACCATTAATTGTAACATCCTTATCCTATAACCTAGCTATATCACTTTATCCTTATTGTTAAACACGTTTTTCTCTACTATTAAATCTTTAACCAAACTATACATAGATCATATAAGATAACTTAAATGATAATATATGAACTTAACTATTAAAAACTTTACTTACAAGAGAATCTTTTTAAAATATTACAATGTTTGCTATAAAAAATAAGTTGTACTTAAACAAAATTCCAATGCAATTTAAAATCCTCCATATACATAAGGAACCAAAATGAAGACTATATACTTTTTAATCTACAAGAACCTGTGTTGGCCGACCCGCTAATATTGAGATAAACTTCTATCCTTGCTACCTACATGGATAAAAATTCATGCTAAGCTATAAAGCTTAGTGGGAAACTTAAAACATGATAAACAACAACTCACATCGATCGTTAACAAACACTCAACATGTCTCAAACATTACAATGATCCAATATTAGAGA
Organism: Excoecaria agallocha; assembly: GCA_037975025.1. Taxonomy (NCBI): domain Eukaryota; kingdom Viridiplantae; phylum Streptophyta; class Magnoliopsida; order Malpighiales; family Euphorbiaceae; genus Excoecaria; species Excoecaria agallocha. The sequence goes on along the minus strand of CM075806.1, from coordinate 105,705,989 downwards.
TACAATCTACGACAAGAAATAAGAATTAAGATTTAAGATAACTCATGAAAGTCATATGATTGAATGATAGTAAATTGACATTGATGCTTTATATACATAACATTTAATCATAAAACCATAATTATCTATTATCATTCTCATATACAATTTCCATAAATATTGAATTTGTTTTCCTTCTATTCCCATATGTCTTTATTATATACACATTAATTTATAAGGAAAATCTATACTTCCATTTATCATGAGGTTATTATATTACTTAATGCTTACTTTTTAATGCATAAAGTTATTCATTTTTCAACGTATTAGGTGTATCATGGCATCATATCTATCAATCAAGCATATCAATTGAACTTTATCACCTAATTATTCTTATATAGATAAGGTCATGGCTCTTAGGTTTATATACATGAAAAGACCTATAGCAAATATACACTTACAGATTTGAAACAAAAAAATCATTATGAATACAAAACTCTTATATTCATTAATATGGAGACACTTATAAAGTTCTAACAATGGTTTCATTCTTTTAATAACTTAATACCTTTTTATCTTAAGACATGCCATTCCATATATTTTACCACATACATATTATTATCATATAACCTACTTATAATGTATGTTCCATATGAAATAAAATAAAATTTCATTTTTAAAATATTATGAAATAAAATTAAAAATTTCCATTCTTTATCAAACTTTAAATTAAACATTTAGCTTTTCTTAACTTTGGTATAAAGCCTACACTATTTTAAAGAAGCGAATAACTTGTTATATAGAAGCACTCAAAGATACAAAATGGTGTGACCGGTCAAGCAATTCTAAATAGGGTCGGCAATAACCCAAATGAGGTTGTTTATGATCTAAATGGGGCCATATCTGTCTAGTTGCCCAAATGGGGTCAACTACAACCCAAACGGGGTTGAATATGATCTAAATAGCATCATATCTATTTAGTCACTCAAACGTGGTCAACTATAACCCAAATAGGGTTGAAAATTTGTTGTTGCGAGGGACCCTTATAGCATACCTATCTATCCATATCCTAGACTCAATGCAGGCAATTAAATCTCTTTACAAAACCTCTCTTTGTGTTTTTTTAACTTTTTTTGAATATATAAATATATGTACATTTATAAAAATGTATACTTGAGTGAAACTATGTAAGGTAATCAACATGTGATCAATCCCCCTTTTGCGTATTTCTATTCTTTTTTTAGAACGAGGTTAAGGCATGTATCTCTACTTGAACAACATTTATCATCACGTTATATTGAATATCTCTATTCAAAATATACATGCCAACATATCTATATTTTTATGTTTCTTCCAAACATGCCTTATGCCCAATAACATATTTGAATATGCTTATAATTTAATACTTGCTCAAGGTTCGAGCTATCATACTTATGTGATATATTTATGGGAACCATAATTATATGCAAATGCATAAACTTATCTATGTTATCATTAAGTAAATGCATATTCATACATTTCACTTTGAACATAACTTTTTGCATCTATACAATAAAGTATATTTCAAGATTTAAATCCAATCATGAATGTTCATACTGTATTTATGTCTATATGTACAAATATAACCTACTAATCTTATTAGTTCTTTATACATGCAAGGTTGACATTTCAACCATAAGCATAACAATAACTTCAAAGAGTCAATAAAAATCATATATATATATATATATACATACATACATGTGTTAGCCCATTCAAGAACAAGTCAGACAACTAGATATAATAGCTTTAGGTTCATTGATATGTATGCAACAAGGTACCACCATTTTTACATATAAATATATATAAAATGATATGCTTTAATTTCTTGGTGCACTTACCCTAAAATCAAAAGAACATTCATGGATAACATTTTAATATTGAACTATCATATTTATACATATCCATGTCTACAATTAAGTACATTCATATATTTATATATACGTCTTCAAGAATTCATGTATATATAATCATGTCTTCTATTATTAGTGTTCACTAATATCTTTATTCTCATACATCACTATGTTTAACACATGTTTAGTGTCATAATTTACCTTTATTTTATGCTTATAATGCTCTTAAAATATTCATAAAGGTTCAAACAAACTTTGGTGTCAATTTGGGCTTGAAAAATCAAGTTGAAGTGAAACAGGGGTGGCTTATGGTCATTACCAAATGAGTACTAACCATACCATAGGTGTACTTTCGATTCTAAACTAACCTCATGGTCATTACCCAAAAAGGTATTGACCATGACATACATTCTACATAAAGGCAAATTTCCAGTTTCATCTTGATTGCAATTTTTGACCTATAAAACATCATTTTTAGGCCAAGTGGCCCTCTATAAATGTATTCTTCTATTTTTTAGTTTCTATAACATAAAAAAAATAAGCTTAATATCATATCTATAACTTAAGATATTCTAGAAAAACCACAAGTTATTCATAAAACCAAAACCAATTTTTGTTACCATTTAGAAAATTCACAAAAGAAAATGGGTACATAATTAAATAACTTTTCTTCATGAAAGTTGTGCTCCTATGTGTCTAGTTTGCTCAAAATTTTATATTATAGAATTTTAACCCCTATACCAAGATTTATGTCCCAAATACTAAATTTTTTTCTTTAAGAGTAAACAGCAGTTCACCACAAGATTCAAGTTAATATTAAGGACAGTTAAAGGCAAATTCAATGGTAAGTTCCTTCTATAAAATTGTAAATCAAAATCTTGGGAGGAAGTAACAATTGGAATCATTCAAATTTCTATCATAAAACTCAAGATATTGACAAAATAGTGTTATTATTCAAGTGAATCTAAACCCAACATTTTTCAAATATACATGCATGTCCATTTAAAATAAGTAATTTATGTTTCCTATAAATTTACTTATCAAATATAAGTTTGTACATTCTTTTATCACTAATTTTTCTTAACATCACTTCAAATTGACCTCAAATTGAGATTTAACATTTTACTTCTATAAACTTTATTAAATAACACATGCAAGAGATAATTCTCCAATCTCATCTTTACAACTACATCACCATATTAAAATGCACCCATTATATATTTTATCCATATTTCCACACATTACATACACACGCAATATAAGTAGTGTTCCCAAACCTGGATATGCAACTCTAAATTTATCTTCAATTCCTCTTTTCCACTATTTCTTCTTCTTCCAATCTTCTTGTTAACATAAGTTCTTAAGTACCTTTTTTAATCTAGCCTTCCATCTATGTATGCAAATAGGAAATGGAGATGATGTTCTTGGGTGAAAAGGGATAGATTACAAAAGAGAAAAGATAAAGAATCACATCTTTTAGAGAGAGTTATGAGAGAGATAAGAAAGTTACATATTTTAAGAAAGAGGAATGAGAGGAAAGATGTTTCTTTTTCCTTTTTCTTTTAAAGAGATGGCCGATTCCCAATTCCCCAAATTCCTTTTTCTAAGGACAAGGCATGCATATGAGCTTAAGTGAAAGATGACATCAACAATGGCCCACAATAAATCACTTAAAATCCTTCTTTCAGATTTTATTTACAAATTCTCCCCAACTAACTTTCTTATATTACTATTGACCCAATACTTATAATTTTTATTTCAAATGTATACATAGATAAATAACTATTTTATCCTTCAATACATTAAAAGATTAAATTTTTAAATCTTAACTTGGAATACATTGTCTAATTTTACTAAATTATACACTTATGTGCCTTATTACAAAATAACTATTTATCCCTTTTCATTTTGCACATTTAATCTTCATAGCATTAACTTATAATTCACCATCTTATTAATCATAACTATTCCAAATTACCCAAGAATTCTTCTAGGGACAAGGTTGGGTCCTTACACTTTTAAACCATAATATTAATTCTCAAATTATATTTTCCATACATTATTGTATAATTCATGAAAGGCTTCTAGTTAACATCATGACTCTCCAAATGATAGTATTCAGTGGTTTCCATATTTACCCTTCCATATCAAGTTTCCATGCAATCACACATTCTAAAATTTTTCTAATCTCATTCATGAATTGAATATGACATGTATTAATTAATTTATGAAATTATTGTATTCTCATGCTTTTATCTTTATTCCCAAAATGCCCTTATAAATCTCATTCACCTTGCATTCCAACTTGCCTAAAGTTTTCTAAATAATGATGTATAGAAATACTTACGATAGAACTCCTCACTATAACTGCGGTGTTGAATCATTTATTGGTCACTCAATTACCTCTAATTAGTTCATGTTGTTGGATTTTAACGGTTACATGCATCACATACATAAGCGGAATTTTAAAATTTTTTTAACCATTAGATCTGATCTTGCCATGAATACACAATATAACTATATAAGAATAAGAAAAATCACCTTTGATTTTTGTTGAACAGTTTATTTTACTTCGTACCGGGTTGTCGCAAACCACAGTGTCCAAAATTGAACACCTCCAATGAGTAATCCACACTAGAGAGGGGGAAATTGAACCAACAAATTGGTGTTTAACTAGGGCTGGCCGAAATTCCCAAGAGCTAGCTTAGGAGTTAGCGCAAAAGGGAGAGAGAGATTAGAGAAAAAGACTTTCTTTTTGTTTTAATCACTTAACCCTAATTCTCATTAGTTGGCCTTTTATAGTTAGGTTAAAATTCCAACTCCTTAATGAGATTGGGCTCTTTAAAATTGTTGGAGAATTATTAATTGGGCCTCTGGAATTAATTATAATCATTTGGGCTTAATTAAATCCAAATTAAATCTTTTCATAAAACACCAGGCACAAAACCCACAAACTACGCCCTTTGTGCAACTGATTTAAATACCCAAATGGATTCCAAATCCAACCAAATTAAATATGTGAGTTCCATAACACTTATGTAACATATATAAATTAATTTGGTTCAAGAAAAATCCCTCTAAGCCCTTCTGTATGGAGTTGGCGTGTGGCTCTCTTCTAGAGGGCTTTCGCCAACTTTCTTCATTACTCTAGCCCTTAATAATTCCTCCAATGGTCTTATTAATTATTATATCAGTCCTATAACACTTATAGTAGTCTTATAACACTTATAAGACAATAGTAATTAATCATGAAATACATTATTTCATTTAGGTCCAATTTACAGAACATTTCTCAAAAGTTCCACGGATAATTTTACTTGATCATAATTAATTAAACTATTTAATTAATTATTATCATATTCACTTCTCTTCCTTCATAATAATATCAAATATTATTATCCTTGTCATTTTACCATTTTATCCTTTCTCTATATGTGTATGACCTATTGGGTTCCTGTCCATGTTGGCAGTATAATATGTAATTGTAAGTTCTTCTCAAAACTCGCATGATTTAAACTCCTTTAAATCATTTTATCAATCTCTATTGATATTTTGATACATCATTATACAAGTCATGATTGGCCTCTAGCTAGGCATCATGACTACCTAAATGTCAGGAAAGTCATATGGTTTGACTGTATCCTTCCATAGAAATAGTTACCATGCAATTACTCCTTTCACCACTCTTATCTCAATTAGATTATGAGTATGGATTTCTGTCAACTCATATAAATTTAATTATGTATGTTCTATTAATTTAACCATTGTTCCCAAAATGCCCTCCATGGATCTCTATCCATCTTGGCATATTACTCTGGCCAGAGATTCTCTGAACAAGGCAATTATAGAATCATGCGAGATAACTTCCCTTGTTAAATCTGGGATGGTGAATCCTTTGTCAATCACTCAACTATCTTCAAGTAGGTCATGATATACCCAATCTCCTAACTATGTTCACTCCCAGTTGGAAGTAATCAGTTATGGAGTCAAAGTATACCACTTGCTACTTAAGATAACTTTGGTGATCTCAAGTCTAAGGATACTTGCACAATCGCTATGAAGAGACTCCTCACTGACATAGATTTAATATCCATGTGAGGATTCTCTTTGCAGTTCTCCAACAAACTTGTTCTTCTAACAAGCATCCATATGTTAGCTTTGATTATCATCCATAATCACAGTTATGAGAACCATTGCTTGAACCATTCAAGAAGCATAACATGTGCTAGTCTGTCCGAATTAATAATGTCCTATCTTGTTAATTCTATGACTAGGGATATTTAGATATTAACACATTTACATGCAATAGACATCTCACATCATGATTGCCTTTTCACTGTGTTTATAATATCTAGGACTTCATTTATTAATTTAAGATTTACAAACTCATGTATTCAAACATAGCATTAATAAATGAATGATGCCTTTTATTAAGAATATAAATTTCATACATATGAAAAACATCCCTATTACATGGGCTCTAGGGCATACTCTCTAACACATGTTATATCCAATCATTGAGCTATATATACCCGTTCATGGAGTAAAAACACAGGAGTTAAAATGTAACACTTACTACCTAAGATACCTTGGTGATCTCAAGTCTAAGGATACTTGCACAACTGATATGATGAGATAATTCACTGATATAGTGTAAGTATCCATGTGAAGTTACAATGATAGGTCTTTAATGAACTTATTCTTCTAATAAGCATTCATATGTTAACTTTGATTATCTTAATAATCACAGATAATTAGAACTACTGCTTGAACTATCCAAGAAGAATAATATATGCTAGTCTATCAGTATTAACAAAGTCCTATCTTGTTTATACTACTACTAGGGATGATTTAGGTATTAACACATTTGCATACAATAGTTATCTCATGTCATAAACTCTTCATAATTATCTTTGTATTATATTTATACACTAAGGACTACGTTTAGTTGTTTAAGTCATATGAATACAAATGTTATTTCAGAAAAGTACTAAAGAATGTATGAATGTCTTATTATTATTCAGATAGAATGTTTTATAGATAGATAAAAACCTTATTACATATGGGTTCTAGGGCATATCACTAACAATAAAGAGATAGAAGTCTATATGGATGATATGATGATCAAGTCAGCTATTCAAGAAGGCCACTTTAAGGCATTAAAAAAGTTATTTCAAAGGATTGACAAGTATAACCTTCTTCTTAACTCTAAGAAGTGCATATTCAAAGTTACCTCAAGTAAGCTTTTGGGATATATAGTGAGCCAAAGAGGAATAGTGATAGATCCTAATAAGGTAAAAGCCATTAGAGAAATGCATACACCTCAGAAGGAGAAGAAAGTTAAAGGATTTTTAGGTAGGCTTCAATACATAAGTATGTTTGTAGCCAAGTTGACTTCAATTTGTAAATCAATTTTCAAGTTATTTAGAAAAGATCAACCAGTGGTTTGGAACAAAAATTATCAGAAGGTATTTGATACGATAAAAGAATACCTTTTGCATCCACCAATGCTGAGACCACCTCAGAAAGGTAAGTCTTTGATCTTGTATTTAGCCATAGAAAATAGTTTGATAAGGGTAATATGGCTTAAAAAAGATGACTTTGGGATTGAGTACATAGTTTACTACCTCAGCAAGAAGTTTTTTATATATGAGGCTATGTATATAAAGTTAAAGAAGATCTTTCTAGTCATTTGGGCTTTAAAGAAATCAAGGCATTACTTTCATTTCTATAGAGTGCAATGGTTAATCCTCTTATAGGAGTTAAACATTAAGTATATCACAAGGAAAACCATTAAAGGTAGAGTTGTAGCAAAATTCCTAGCTGAATAGCTACTAAAGGGAGAATAGGTAACCTAGGAATTTTTCAATAAGGTTTTCATAGCTATAACAATACAGAGATGGTAGATGTACTTCAATCAGGCAATGAATAAAAAATGAGCTAGAGTATAAGTAAATTTAGTAACCTTAGAAGGAAAGAAGTTACCTTTAGCAAAGAAGCTGAGGTACAAGGCAACAAATAATAAGGTAGTGTATGAAGCTTGTATCTTAGGACTATAAGCCTTACCTGCTATAGGGGCAAAGTCTATAGATGTATTCGAAGACTCATCCTTGGTAGTCTATCAAGTGAGGGGCGAATGGTTAGTGAAATAAAAGTGGTTACTTTCCTACATTATATGTCTGAAGGCTTTAACCAATTAGTTTGAGGTATACACTTTTAGGTACAGGCCTAGAGATGAGAATCAACTAGTAGATGCCTTAGCTACCTTGGTATCAATATAGGATAACCCAAAAGCAGTAAGTATGAAGCTGGTATTAGTATCAAGCTCCAACAAGTCATACTTTGAAGCTAAATAGGTAATGTACATTAAGGTGGACAATGGGAAGTCCTGGTCTTATGATATTTAGAATTACTTAGAAAGGTCAGTATTTCTAGAGAAGGCCCCCAATAAGGACCAAAAAATGATCTGCAAGCTATCAATCCAATTCATTATCATGGATAAAGTGCTTTATAAGAGATGGCCTAATGGTATTTAGTTAAGGTGCTTGAATGTGAAAGAGGCTAGGAAGGCCATGGAAAAGGTACATTTAGGAGTATATGGAGCTCATATGAATGGGTTAGCCTTTGCAAAAAAAATTATAAACCAGGGATTCTTCTGGCTCATAATGGACACTGATTGTTCTAAGCATTTTAAAGAATGTCAATCGTAACAATAGTATATTAACTTAACACACTCGTCAGTTTTTGAGTTATGCAACCTTCTATCTCCTTGGCCATTCATCATGTGAGGCATAAACATCATAGGTATGATCCATTTGCTAGCCTCAAATGAGAATAGATTCATTATAGTTGCCATTAACTACTTCACCAAGTGGGTAGAAGTAGAATCCTTTAAAAAGGTAGATGCTAGGCATATGGTTAAATTCATTGAAAAGAATCTAATATGCAGGCATGGCTTACTAAACCATAGTGTTAGACAATGAGTTGTTATTTTTTGGAGAAACTAAGCAGATGCTCAAGAAATATGTAGTTCAACATCATAGTTTCTCTCCTTACCAACCTTAAAAAAATGGGACTATCGAGGTAGCTAATAAGAATGTTAAAAGGACCCTAGCTAAAATAGTTTAAACTTATTAGGATTGGGCTGAAAAGCTACCTTTTTCATTATGGGATTATAGAACTATAGCTAGAACTTCAATAGGGGCTACCCTATTTACTTTGGTTTATGGGATAGCAAGTGTGTTAACATTAAAGATTAAGCATTAATCTTTAAGGTTAGTTGTAAAAGCTAAATTGCCAAAGACATAATGGGCTATATAAAGGTTATTATAGCTTAACTTGCTAAACAAGGATAGGATGCAAGCTTACTATCACAACCATATTTATCAAAAAAGGTTAGCTCGTTAATTTGGGAAAAAAGTTAGGAAACACCCTTTAAAAGAGGGAGATTTGGTGTTTAAGTAGATAAGGGTAGGGATTCAAGGCATCCAAGGTAAGTTTAGACCTATTTGGGAAGGACCTGTCTGTTGGATTTTAACGGTTACATGCATCACATACATGAGCGGAATTTTAAAATTTTTTAACCATTAGATCTGATCTTGCCATGAATACACAATATAACTATATGAGAATAAGAAAAATCACCTTTGATTTTTGTTGAACAATTGATTTTACTTCGCACCGGGTTGTCGCAAACCACAGTGTCCAAAATCGAACACCTCCAATGAGTGATCCACACTAGAGAGGGATAAATTGAACAAAAAAATTGGTGAAATATAAGGAGTGGCCGAAATCCAAGAGGCTAGCAATGGAAGTGGTGCAGAAGAGAGAGAGAGAATAAGAGAAAAGACTTTAACTAATTCTCATTAGTTGGCCTTTTATAGTTAGGTTAAAATTCCAACTCCTTAATGAGATTGGGCTCTTTAAAATTTCTTGAGAATTATTAATTGGGCCTCTAGAATTAATTATAATCATTTGGGCTTAATTAAATCCAAATTAAATCTTTTCATAAAAGACCATGCACAAAATCCACAAACTAGACCCTTTGTGAATCTCATTGGATTTAAATACCAAAATGGATTCCAAATCCAACCAAATTAAATATGTGAGTTCCATAACACTTATGTAATATATATAAATTAATTTGGTCCAAGAAAAAGCCCGCTAAGCCCTTCTGTATGGAGTTGGCGTGTGGCCCTCTTCTGGAGGGCTTTTGCAAACTTTCTTCATTCCTCTGGACCTTAATAATTCCTCCAATGGTCCTATTGATTATTATATCAGTCCTATAACACTTATAGTAGTCTTATAACACTTATAAGACAATAATAATTAATCATGAAATACATTATTTCATTTAGGTCCAATTTACAGAATATTTCTCAAAAGTTTCGCGGATAATTTTACTTGATCATAATTAATTAAACTCTTTAATTAATTATTATCATATTCACTTCTCTTCCTTCATAATAATATCAAATATTATTATCCTTGTCATTTTACCATTTTATCCTTTCTCTATATGTGTGTGACCTATTGGGTTCCTGTCCATGTTGGCAGTATAATATGTAATTGTAAGTTCTTCTCAAAACTCACATGATTTAAACTCCTTTAAATCATTTTATCAATCTCTATTGATATTTTGATACATCATTATACAAGTCATGATTGGCCTCTAGCTAGGTATCATGACTACCCAAATGTCAGGAAAGTCATGTGGTTTGACTGTACCTTCCATAGAAACAGTTACCGTGCAATTACTCCTTTCACCACTCTTATCTCAATTAGATTCTGAGTATGGATTTCTATCAACTCATATAAATCTAATTATGTATGTTCTATTAATTTAACCATTGTTCCCAAAATGCCCTCCATGGATCTCTATCCATCTTGGCATATTACTCTGGCCAGAGATTCTCTGAATAAGGCAATTATAAAATCATGCAAGATAACTTCCCTTGTTAAACCTTGGATGATGAATCCTTTGTCAATTACTCAACTATCTTCAAGTAGGTCATGATATACCCAATCTCCTAACTATGTTCACTCCCAGTTGGAAGTAATCAGTTATGGAGTCAAAGTATACCACTTGCTACTTAAGATAACTTTGGTGATCTCAAGTCTAAGGATACTTGCACAACCGCTATGAATAGATTCCTCACTGACATAGATTTAATATCCATGTGAGGATTCTCTTTGCAGGTCTCCAATGAACTTTTTCTTCTAACAATCATCCACATGTTTGCTTTGATTATCATCCATAATCACAGTTATGAGAACCACTGCTTGAACCATTCAAGAAGCATAACATGTGCTAGTCTGTCCGAATTAACAATGTCCTATCTTGTTAATTCTATGACTAGGGATATTTAGATATTAACACATTTGCATGCAATAGACATCCCACATCATGATTGCCTTTGCACTGTGTTTATAATATCTAGGACTTCATTTATTAATTTAAGATTTACAAACTCATGTATTCAAACATAGCATTAATAAATGAATGATGCCTTTTATTAAGAATATAAATTTCATACATATGAAAAACATCCCTATTACATGGGCCCTAGGGCATACTCTCTAACACTTTCATGCTGAAGAAGTTAATATCTAAAGGAGTTATTATTCTGATAGACAGTGATGGCAATGAGTTAAGAAAACTAGTCAACATTGATAGATTGTAAAGGTTCCATGGCTAAGAATTAAAAAAAATAAAAAGAAGAGAATAGAAGCTCCACGAGTTGAAAACTAAAAAAATGGTGGCCTTGCTTAAATTTAGTGCGTTATTGGGGTGAAAATTGAAAAAAGGCATCCTGAAAAGAAAAATTAGAAGTCGAAAGAAAATGATCAATCAAGAAAATCCAAGAAGGCTCATTGATGATAAGAGTTCTCATACTTTTAATATCCCTTTTCATAATTAAGTAATAAATGTGTCATTGAGTTAGTGTTAAATAATGATCATGTGTATTGAAATCAGACAAAAAAATCACATTTGTATCCAAAATATTATTAATATGTTCAAAAGTAGTATCTTTTTGTCACATGTTTAAATTTTAAAATTCTAATAAAAGATAAAGACATAGTCCATGATAGTATCTAATCTAGTCTATTTGTACCACATTGCTTTCTCCCTCCAGGTGCCTAAGTCAATGCATATTGTCAACCATTAGACTCATAACCCACTACTTTTATATGGTGGAAGTGGTAAAGTTGCTAGCACTGATCTTGGGAATGATAGTCTTCATGGGATGTTAAGCTTATATCCTCTAATAATAACTTTTTAAGAAATGAGTAGAAAGGAGACCATCACAGAAGGCTAAGGGACACCTGATGTGCTCTTGAAAGTCCCCATATTGGCTAGCATAATAAGTAGCAATATAAAAAGTGGCCTGATGTAGGTCTTATGGAGGGACACATCCGAAAGGTCCATCCTTAGTTATAGAATGTATGGATAACAAGAGACACTAAAAACTGATGTCATCATCTACCAAATAAGCGATCCAGATAGCTCCCTCATGAGGTGAGTGAAAATCATACAATCTCTATTTGAGAATATAGTGCCTTAGTGGATAAGTGCTCACTGCTCAAGGAGAAGGCTTCGATAGTAGCTTCAGCTTCTCAAGAAGCCACACTTATCACATCATAAAAAAAGCCATTGGGGTGAGTTGGGTTCATCTCAAGAAATAATAATGCAACAAAATAAATGAAAATCCAAAAGGACACATGTTTTAACAAGAAAAGCTAGTGTTAAAACTCACAAAGGGTGTACTACCTTCAAAACAACAATGTACATAGAGCAATAAGGGACTGCCAATAAAGCAAGCAGCAGGATTAGTAAGAATAACATCTAGACCAATGATGGTCTTTACTAAAATTAAGGGAAATTGGGTACTCCCTCTACACTCATCATCCACCACACTAAAAAGTCTATAGTCTCCAGTTAAGTCATCCAAGCATATCATTAGACACCAAGCAAAGCAATATAGCAAGGCCACACTTGTCTAGAATTTTGGCTCACCATTGAAATTGTCCAAAAAAATGATCAGCCACTCTAATGAAAAGCTCTTTCCTTAAAGCATCAGGCCTCTAGCCTCAGAATGAATAAAACTAAAAGCCTAGGTCACCTCTCTAGGATATTCAAGAATAAACAAAGGCAAATAAGGTAGAGTACCAAGAGCAAATCTTATGCCAACAATCTCAGCAAACTCCTTAAGAAGGGGGTATAATTTCTAGTGTGTAAATCTAAAAAAATGGAATCTCGAGCCCTAATATCGAGCAGCAAAAAAGAGTAGGGCACTATCTAGTTTCACCTATCTTAGGAATCTTAGACCATGGTACAAGGTAAAAATAAGGTCTTCCTAAGTTTTTTGGTCATCAATAACTTGTTCAGTTTGGTATGGTTGGGGTCGACATGGTGAAGATATTCAAGTCACCTAAAGGTCGAAAGTAACAAAAATAATAATAATGAGAAATAAAAGGGGAAAAGATGGAAAAAAATAAATTAAATAAAATGACGACTACAAATCAAAAGATAAAAAGAAAGAAGGTGAAAAGGAAAATACCTGAAGGAGAGCCGGCTTAGAAAAGGGAAGCTCAAAAGGCATAAAGACTAAGGAGAAATTTAAGCTATTTTTAGAAAAAGAATGATAGATGGTTATCCCTCAAGCAGTGACCCATGGCTTGGTCGTCTATCACCTCTAGATTGCTCAAATAAACCTCTCTACATGTCCCATGCATGGCACATACATCCTTGCATTCTCATTATTTTCATTTTGCAAGGAATCCAAAAGACATGCTAACATTGCAAGGCTTACCATAAAGTTTAAATACAAAGAGTACTTAAATTTAGGGAGCATTTTATGTTAAAAAAAAAGGAAAAAGAGGATAATAATAATAATAATAATAATAATAATATAAGTGTATATAATATAAAATTGATGTAAAAATAAGATTAAAGAATAAATAAGGGTAAAAAAGGAAATTAAAAAAGGAAAAGAAAATGAAAAATTAAAAGAAAAATTAAAGAAAATAAAAAAGGTGATGGATGAGACATAAGTGGCAGTTGTCTACAGCTCAAAAATTTGAAAAATAGACTTTTCTTCTTCCTCTTCCTCTCTCTCCCTCATAACCGCCAATGACAATGATTTTGAAGGTTTCCTCTCTCAATTTTCTCTTTTTTTTCTCCTTCATTTCTTATGTTTTGTGACCAATTTGTGCCAAAATTTCATAGGGGCTAGCACATACTTCAAAGGGTTTTTCATTTTGCATTTAATCGGGTCTTTTAGTTTTCCCATTCCAGGTTGGCATTATTATTTCCCTATCTTTATTTGTATTGCTTTACTTCATTTAGTTAGAATAAATGCCTATAGAAGAGTTTATATTTATTTGATTGTGATTTTTTTTGGATAACCTATTGTTTGTTTGATTTAGTTAGTCAAGTAAATGCAATAGTCCCAATGAATTTGTTTTGAGTGTAATTGGCTTTTATATGCCTAGTTAATTTATCTATTTGTTGTTGCCTATGTATTGTTTCATAGAATGTAGTGCTTAGTTTTTTTGCTTAAGTTAAATTTCTTATCCGGTTGAATGAATAAGTTTTAATTTATTTAGTTAAGACATAAAACTTAGATATCTCTTTTTCTCACACAAACTTAGAACCAAATTGACTTATTGAGATCTGTTGTAATAGTAATTAGCAATGAATAAATCAGATAACATATTTAGAGGCCACTAAAGCCTGTGTTGTTGCCATTTTTAAGCATTTTTAGGTAGGGGGCAAGCACATTTCAAGCCAAAATGATATCAAAATTTTATTAAAATTTTGTAAATATTCATAAGTTTAATGCCTCAACCGTCATGCATAATTGCTAGAATTCCCATTGATGGGTTTAGGCTATTGTAATGTTCTGTGTGGCACTTAATGTGCATTTTATGCAGGTTGTCTAATGCCAATTTAAGCCAGTATGCTTCCAAAATTCCTTAAGAGTTTAATTTTTTGTTATTTCTTACAATGCAAGATATATTAAGGAACCTAACACTTAACTTTTGCAAGATGCCACGATGCAAAGCATAGGCTATACCGACTCCACCTACTCCAGGGTAGATGATTGCACATCATGTTGAGAGATATTGGACCTTGTCTTGAATATAATATTGATCTAGTAGGTTCATGTCGCGATAGTTCCTACAGTCTATAGACATGATTGATGAGATCGACATGTTGCTAGCTGCTATAGGATGGATAGCATTTTTCGCTCCATCCTTTCAAACTTACTCGATGTCACTGGGGAGTTCTTGGTGACTCTTCAATATGAAAGCTTTTAGAGCCTTGACACGGAGGAGGGAATGGTTAGGCTTAAAGTATGAGATGTCCAATATGGCATTACACATCATCATTTCATAGAGGTAATGGGGCTTTTAGTAGAAGCAGATGTTTGGACCCTAAAAAGGGGAGTGGTGAGAAAGCACTAAGCAGCCATCACACTTCCCAGGGTTGTGTACCAGTAAAATATAGCAAAAGCACTATATTGGCCAAATAGATGTTTTGATATATTCAAAGAGTTCTATCCACCTTTTATCTTGACCACACTAGCAGTTCTGGGTCGATGAATGCAGTATATATATTTTGCTTATGGGCAATCATACATGCAGAAGGGTTGATATCACACATGAGATTATCGCCACATTGCTCAGAGTAGCTATTTATTTGATGTCATATATTTGTATAGGAAGATTGGTCACCTTTTTGCTATTAGAATTAGGTGCAAATGAGAGGACCTTTGATTGGGCACTCTAGGATGACATTTTTTTAAACCTACAGATTGCTCTTAGTATGAGGATGGTTAAGGCAGTTTAGGGGTAGGAGGGGTAGCATAGTTTACTAACTATTCCTGAGATTGGAAAGAGCTACAAGTTAGATCCCATTATGCTAGACCCACCGACAAGTGAGGAGGATCAAGCTCAGCCACCTCAAGCACCTCCAACACCGCCAGTCCAACCTAACCAATAGCATTAGCTTGATGGACCACAAAAGCCAGAAGGGGTAGGCATAAATTTTGACTTCGAGATGGATATACAAGTAGATTTGGATGACCTATTTGGTAGTCAACCTTTGCCTTTAATGCCTCTATGGTCACCTATCAAACCACGAATATCACCATCCAGGGGGTTCAGGAAGTACTCACCATATGGCCATTCAACAGCCTTTACTTCCACTACTCTTCCACCATATGGCCACCCGAGGGTATCTATTTCCACTAATCCACCACCAGTTTAGCCAGCATCAGCCCTTCCATCAAATAATATTTCAAGGAGATTAGCTACCATTGAGGCTTCTATCCAGACTATCCAATAGGTTGTCTAGAGATAAGATCAGGCCAAACAATCCATTCTGACCTTAATACAATCCATACAAGCTCAACACCAAACCAACATACAGGGTATCATAGTAGACCTGGTAGTAGCTAGGTAAAGGTTTGATAAGGCCGTACAGGTTATGGATGATTCATCACTTAAATTAGGGATCATATAGGCTACATCGAGGTAGAGGTACATGGAAGTAAACATGCTATGATTGAGATTGATGAGCAACTAAGGAGGGAACTTGAGAGATGATCTCATGAGATATTTGAAGTAGCACTATTAAGAAATATCGGTGATAGGTAAGAGCTCAGAATACTTGGTTGGGGTGCTAGCATAGATTTTATAGTTGTTATCTACCGCACTACCTGGATTCAAGTTTAAATTTTGGTAGCAAAAAGAGTAGCCACTAGAAATCACAGGCAATGGCACCATATAGATCCACTAGGCCTTCAACCTTTCATGCTTCATTTGGACCATCCTACCGTAGGTGTCCAAAGCCTTCTTAAGAGATACATACTTCATAGTAGACATTTTTTGCATATGGAAAGGAGAAACTTATTGATGATACCCATACTAAATTAGATCAGAAGGATAAAGTATTTATGAATAGGGAATGGATGAGAATCTATTATGATTTTTCTTCATTAACCATAGCCCCAAGACACATGTGAAGCTATAAGAAGTTATCTGGATCGGTTAAAATCAAAAGAGTTACACAACAAAGAGAAGTGCAAATATTTTTTGACTCTAAAAGGACTTAAGAGAAGTGATTAAAAGTCATCCCTACCTACTTTGGATAAAGGAATTTTTGAACTGATCAAAGACTTTACCAATGATTGATCTATATGGCTAGAGAAAAAGTGAAACACTTCACCAGAGATTGATCCATATAGCTCAAGACAAAGTGAAAGA
The DNA here is from genome assembly GCA_037975025.1 of Excoecaria agallocha. NCBI lineage: Eukaryota > Viridiplantae > Streptophyta > Magnoliopsida > Malpighiales > Euphorbiaceae > Excoecaria > Excoecaria agallocha. The sequence goes on along the minus strand of CM075806.1, from coordinate 105,688,845 downwards.
CTTCAATAATAATTGATCCACATGTCTAAAGCTAAGATTAAAAATATAAAATTGAAGCACACTAAAAGAGGGATAGTCCAAGAGGTTATTTTAACTTCCAATTATGATGGAAAAATTATAAGATAGTGTCTTCAAGATAGACATACTAGTCTAAAAGGTCATTTTAACTTCCAATAATGAGGGAAAAAATTATGTTGTAGTGTCTCCAAAATAGACCTACACATGTTAAGCAAGCCTCTAAGCACATGGTATCAATGACTCCTCATAAATGCAAATTTGCCTAAAATTTTTTGATAATAATATTGACTTGAAGGGGTAAACACTCCTACAAATAGCATCAACCACCACAATAGCAAGGTTTGACATACCTATAGATGGCATCAACCAATCCATAATCTCATATGATTTTGTATGTCGATAAACTGGGGTTAATCAAATATAATAATTTCATCTGATTCTACATGCTAACAAGTTAGTACAAATCAGATAGTCAACTAAGGGTTACAACATTAACAAGCTAATGGTAACCACCCAATCAGGGGTTAACACATCGACAAGCTTATGGTAACTACCCAACCAAGGATTCACACATTGATAAGCGGATAATAACTATCCAACCAAGGGTTAACACATCCCTACCTACTTTTGACAAAGGAATTTTTGAACTGATGAGAGACTTCACCAATGATTGATCTGTATGGCTAAAGAAAAAGTGAAACACTTCACCAGTGATTGATCCATATAGCTAAAGACAAAGTGAAAGACTTCAACAATAATTGATCCATATGCCTAAAGCTAAGATTAAAAATATAAAACTGGAGCACACTAAAAGAGGGATAGTCCAAGAGGTTGTTTTAACTTCCAATTATGAGGAAAAAATTATAATGTAGTGTCTTCAAGATAGACATACTAGTCTAAAAGGTCATTTTAACTTCCAATAATGAGGGAAAAAATTATGTTGTAGTGTCTCCAAAATAGACCTACATATTTTAAGCAAGCCTTTAAGCACATGTTATCAATGACACCTCATAAATGCATATTTGCCTAAAATTTTTTGATAATAATATTAACTTGAAGGGGTAAACACTCCTACAGATAGCATCAACCACCACAATAGCAAGGTTTGACACACCTATAGATGGCATCAATCGATCCATAATCTCATATGATTTTGCACGTTGATAAACTAGTGTTAATCAAATATAATAATTTCATCTGATTCTACATGCTAACAAGCTGGTGCTAATCAGATAGTCAACCAAGGTTTAAAAATTAACAAGCTAATGGTAACTACCCAATCAGGGCTTAACACATCGACAAGCCAATGGTAACTATCCAACGGTAACTACCCAACCAAGGATTCACACATTCATAAGCGGATAATAACTATCCAACCAAGGGTTAACACATCCCTACCTACTTTGGACAAAGGAAATTTTGAATGGATGAGAGACTTCACCAATGATTGATCTATATGGCTAAAGAAAAAGTGAAACACTTCACCAGTGATTGATCCATATAGCTAAAGACAAAGTAAAAGACTTCAACAATAATTTATCCACATGTCTAAAGCTAAGATTAAAAATATAAAACTGAAGCACACTAAAAGAGGGATAGTCCAAGAGGTTGTTTTAACTTCCAATTATGAGGGAAAAATTATAATATAGTGTCTTCAAGATAGACATACTAGTCTAAAAGGTCATTTTAACTTCCAATAATGAGGAAAAAATTATGTTGTAGTGTCTCCAAAATAGACCTACACATGTTAAGCAAGCCTCTAAGCACATGGTATCAATGACTCCTCATAAATGCATATTTGCCTTAAATTTTTTGATAATAATATTGACTTGAAGGGGTAAACACTCCTACAGATAGCATTAACAACCATAATAGCAAGGTTTGACATACCTATAGATGGCATCAACCAATCCATAATCTCATATAATTTTGCATATTGATAAAATGGGGTTAATCAAATATAATAATTTCATCTAATTCTACATGCTGACAAGCTGGTGCTAATCAGATAGTCAACCAAGGGTTAAAACATTAACAAGCTAATGGTAACTACCTAATCAGGGGTTAACACATCGACAAACCGATGGTAACTACGCAACCAAGGATTCACACATTGATAAGCAAATAATAACTATCCAACCAAGGGTTAACACATTGACAAGCTGATGATAAATACCTAACTAAGAGACTCACTGCCTCAAATGGTATGTGTTTTAGAACAATCAATTAGGGATTTGTTGCCTCAAATATGCATCTTTTCTCCTTTAGTTTAAACTTTGGCTCACTTTGGCACTAGAGCACCAATTCTCCAAAATTAGGGGTAACTATAGGCATTATGATTTGATGCAACCTAGATCAAGATTATCCAATAATGGGAAAATAATATATTTCTAATAGAGAGCATGAATCTCTAAGCTTTAACCTCGATCTTTACATTTTCATAAAAACATTATGATTTTTTAAGTGTTTTTTCAAAAAGACTTTGACAAAGAACTCTAAAAACCTTGACTTTGGCCTCTGGCAATAATAGACGGACGTCTATCATAAGAGGGATGACCATCTATGGCTGTTCTCTTTCAGTCCAGGTTAAATTATGGCCATTTTTGTAAATTTTAGGGAATCATATAAAGGATATCCATCTGTCAATGATAAAGGCCTGTTTGTGGGGTTATTTCTAAATTTTCCTCATTTTTTAGTTTTTAAAGTTTAGGGATTGGAATTAGATCCAGAAGGATCTAATCTAAATCGAAATTTAAAGGGTTAAATCTTCTTTTTTGGGAGAGTTAGAGTTGGAGTCTATCTCTAACTCTTCTCAAGGTACTTAAGGGAAAATAATGAGGTACCTCTTGAAAAAATGGAAGTTCTTTGAGATAGAGAAAAAAATAATTCTCTACTCTTAAAGGCAAAAAGCTCTGTGCAATCGTACATAAAAAAGACAAGCATTTTTTTTCTTTTTTAATTTAGGAATTGAGGATTGAAGTGGAGACCATCATTCTTTTAGAGTTATAAATTAAAGATCCCGAGGGTAATATTCTAAGCTTAAAACCTCTTTCTTGCTCTAAACTATATCATATCATGTAAATATATCTATTATTTTGATGTTGTAACTTATGATCTTATGTTATTTAATCCCTTATTTGTATTCATTAATGCCATGATGTTTTGAAATTCATTGTTAAGGCATCTGGAATGGTATATTAACTTTTACTCCCTTTCTTTTTGCATGTTTTGTCATAGATGTTTTATGGTGTCATGTAATTGGTTTTATGTATGATTAATCTATTTAATTGATATTTTTTATGGTTTTGTTGTTATTTTATAGTTTTTTATGATTTTAAGATCTTATAAATGTATTAATAGATCCTAAGAGTGATTTTATTTATTTTAGGTTCAATTTTAGTTTTTTATGTCTGTCTCTCAAGTGATAAAAGGGAACAAGACATCATAGACTGCTGCCTATCAGCACAACAAATGGGATATTGAGATGCCTTCTTCTTATGCTGTCCCTCACTCTTGTTTGGGCATCTGTGCCCCTATCTTAGGGCATCTATAGCTTTATTTTTATCACATTCTAATGCTTTTTGTGCCATTTTAGGTCACTTTTAATGATTAGGTTCAAGTTAGGCTTATTTTCATTCCTGCAGGAATAATTTATATTATTTTTTACTTATTTATTTATTTTTACATGTTATTTTGTTGTTATTTTAGGTTATTTAATATTTGATTTCTTGTAGTGTACTAATTAACTTGGCTTTTTTATGTTTTGGTGTGAGTAAATTATTTTATGCTTTTTTAAAGTTTTTAGAGAAAACGGTTCTGCCTTGGAGGTCATGCACCATTTGTTTCCTTCTCTATCCCTCCTTTATTTGCATTTAGATTATGTTGTGTGCTATCTTATCTATATCACTTTTATTCATGCATTTGTTAAATTTTGTTGCTTTACCTTATTTCAAATGTATTTATTTTGAGGTTTGTAATAATTTAGTAAAAAGGGGATTTTTGGCATGTTAATGATGAAAATTCATGTAATTGTCTCGTACTTAATTAACTTTCATTTTTATAATAAAATGGACCAATGTCCAATTTTCTAGCCCAAAATCATATAGATAAAAGGAGAGCCTTATTTTCTTTAAATTTAGTATCACTCATCCCACTTTTTATTAAAAATCACTCATCCCACCTTTTTTGTAAAAATCATGTATGATGGAATCAATGTTCCCAAAAACTTAATTAATGCCCCACTTTATGTATGACTTTTATTTTATTCTTTTGCTTATGTAATAATTTAAGTAGCCTTCTTTGTAATTTTATAGCTTTCATGTATGCTTGGCGTGTTTATTTATTTCTTTCACAATGCATTATATGAGAAGGGAGATAGTGGACTAATGAGAAATAACTTAATTATAAGAAACACCAAACCAAGATGTGAAGTAAGAGTTATATCTCAAACATGGTTCTCTGTTTGGTTATCAAAAGTTTATGAGTTAAGTGAGCCTTAATCCAATCTTGGATCCTAAAAGCAGACTCTGAGAACCAATATAGACATTGAGCAGGCTCTAGTATACATTACAAGTTCAACAATCACCCTTACTACTGAGGAGTTTAAGAGACTATTGAGGAGCAGATTTAGAAGTATCGAAATATGAACACTTTGTAATATTCAGGTTTTTGTCTAAAGAGATATTAGTAGCACCTTTCCTAAAAGTTCAAATTCCGACCTAATTGATGTATAATGGTAATACTGATTCTCGAGCTCATTTAGATAACTTTCACCACACCATGCTTGTCTACACTATATAATTTTCCATATTTTGTAAAAGTTTCCCCCGAATAATTACTAAGTCTACCAAGATTTTATTCTAAAACCTGCTCAAGCATCTATAGAAAGCATTGAATAGTTTAGTGACATCTTCAATGAAAAGTTTATGGTAGCCAATTGGCTTGCCAAAGTCTTTGCTAACTTGCATAAGGTACAACAAGAAGATTTCGAACCCTTGTGTGCCTATATGGAGTGATTTCAAATATCTATTTTGGATATTCTATTGGAATTCTATAATTACATACATCACATACAAGGGAAAAAATTAAAAATTTTAAACAAAATTATTAAATATCTTTACATAAAATTATAAGAATTCCAACTAGGGAATTTGAAATTCACCTTTGAGGGTTGTTAAATAGTTGATTACTTTTTATCAGGCTATCGTAAACCATAGTGTCTAAAGGAGAACACTTCTAATATGTGATCCACACCAGAGAAGAGTACAAGAACAACAAAAATCTTAGAGAGACAATAACTAAAATTCTTCTATAGCTAGAGGATTAATTTGGTCAATAAATAATGAAAGAGGTAGAGAAAAGTTCTCTACCAATCCCACCAAACTTATGCTTTTATACCTTAAATTTAAAGTCTAAGTCTAATAGGTTTAGCGATATTTAAAATTATAGAGAATTTATTAAAATGGGTTCCTATAAGTATTTATTAATTTGGACCTTATTAAATCAAGTTTAACTCCTTTCTGAAAGGCCCAAGCGAAAAGGCCATTTCACTAGACATTTTCTGCATAAACATGGATTTAATTACCTAAATCAATTTCAAATTCAACCAAATTAAATATGTAAGGTCCATAAAACATATTTAATTTAACTTGGCCTAAAAATTAGTCCATTAAGCCTTCTATTTGGCCTTTGTATAGATGGCTTTCATCTTAAGCCTAAAATTAATTCTCCAAGTGATCTAAAATTATTATTTCTATCATATAACATTTATATTCCAATAATATTTTATTTTGGATCAAAATGGACTAGTTTAGTCTACTTTTACAAACCATATGCAAAAGCTTTTGTGAACTATTCTGCAAAATATTTTGTGTATGTATAATTATTTGAACTCTTTAATTAATAAATAAATTATGACTTTATTCTCTTATTTTGTAGATACCATGATGCGAGATAGCCTAGATCAAGGTTACCTAATAATGAGAAAACATAATATTTCTGATAGAGAACATGAATATCAAAGCTTCGATCTGTATTTTTCATATTTTCATGAATTTATGATTTTCCATGTGTTTTTTGAGGTTTTAGTAAAAGAGAATTAAAAAACCATGATTTTAGCATTTAGCCATGATAGACAATCATCTATCATGTAGGGGATGGTCATCTGTGTCTACTTTTCTCCTATCTAAGTGAGATCAAAGGCATTTTTGTAAATTAAAAGCTTTCATATGTGGGATGGTTGTCCATCATGGGAGACACTCGTTTATGGTTGCACTTTCAGATTTAGAAACTAGAAATACAGAAAAATAACTTTATGGTAGACCATTTTGCCCATAAAATTCATTTGCTATGTCAACAATTTGCTCCAAAGTAAGGCAAAATAGCTGCCAAATTAGCTCAGTTGAGAAACTTACCATCCCTACCAAGACAAAAGCTCCTGGACTAGATAAAGGTGAACAACATTATAGGGATACCCAACCATCCCAACCAAGTTCCCTTGCCATCCCAACTGAGATCCCCCTTCATCCCTACCTAGATCCCAACATTCCCAACTAAGTCAAATGCTCCTGGAAATGATAAAAGAAAACTCAGTAGGGATATTTTTCATTCCTATCGAGTCACCTCCAATTTAGAGCTAACTTGAGTTTTATGCCTTAGAACACTACCATAACTCACATAAACATGTTTGAATATCTTTAGAGAACCTTAAACATGAAATTAAAGGAAATAGATGGCATAAGATGTACGTAAAGTATATGAAGGAAAAAAAACATAAAAATACATATAGGTACTTAAAGATGTATGCATAGATGTACACAATATGTATGACTAATAAAGCTTCAATTTGATGGTGCACATATATATAGATATCTATGTTCTTGTGAATCTCTCTCTCTATATATATATATGTATATATATGATTAAATTACACTATTATGGTTGGTTATGAATATTTGTGTAAGTGTAAAGAGGCATTATGATGAATTGGACATGATGTAATATATTCAAATATAAGAATGAACAGATCATACACAGGATGAATCATACAGATATACATGTATTTATACATATGCATACTAGTTCTATATAGATGTAATCATTATGAACACATCATATAATTATGGAAATGAATATTCTTGACTAAATATAAACTTACATGAGTGTTTATAAGCTTATGATTATGCATTGATGCTTAAACGTATGTTATTATGATTATAAAGGATACTTGTATGTGTACACATGTATACTAAAGCAACTAGATTATGCAAATTACAAATGAGGACATACACATTTTAACATAAAAAGACATTTACAAATATGTAAAGGAAAAAATTATGTCCTTACTAGACTTTCAACTAACCTTATGGATGTATGCTAATGTATTAGAATACGAGAGTATAAATGATGATATAGAAGATTGAACATGTATTGATATGTTGATGTTCGAATGAAATGATGCATAGATAAATAAATGTTTATAGTTATAAACAAAATATGCACTCATGACCCATGATACATTAATAACTTACCAGTACATAATTAATTTATAGGAATGTTAAGTCTAATTATTAATTCTATACATGAATAAAAGATGCAACTAGACTATAAAAGTATATTGAATTTTATGATTATGTATATGATTTCACGATCTTGGATATGTTTCTACAATTGAGTTAAAGACATAAAAGATGGGAAAGATAAAAGTAAATAAGTTAAAGTAAAGAATTACAGTTGCCTGCATCTACATCTAGGTTATGAATAAATAGGCATGCCTATAAAGGTATATTGCAGCCACCATATGTTTGATCCCATTTGGCTTCATAGCCTTGATCCAATTTGGGTCACTCGTTAACCCTATTTGGCTCTATTTGACCAGTCTATAGTACATATTTGACCCTATTTGGGTCCATAATTTGATACCTTTGGGTATCCTTTTGATACCTTCGAATACCATAGTATCAGCCATATCAACACCCTCAGAAAAGTGCAGGCTTATTACACGATATAAGAAAAGCAATATGAAAAGCACTTTGACATAAATGATATGAGATACGATAACCTGATCTAAATATTATTTTATATGAGCTCGTGCATAGCATATAGAAAACATGAAATTTAATAAAGTTGTGTTTGAAACATGAATTATATAATACTACAGTAACACATGTATATAATTGTAACTTTAAATACCTAATGTTTTCTTCACTTAAGGGTATTGCATTTGCATACATATCTATATATACATATAAGCATATATAATTTAGTTGATGGTTGCCATTAATCACATTATAAAATTATATTCTTTATAATAATGCATCGTGTTGTTCATATTTATAATTTTATGTTATGATTTATGATTAAATTAGATTAATAATATTCATATATGTGTGAGTTAATGATTACTTGTATGAGAGGGCATCTTCATAATTTTTGTTCCCCACTAAGCTTGTAAGCTTGGCACCGATGTTTATCCATATAGGTACTTGAAGCTAGAATTATTCCAGAAGAGAAAAGATCTGCAATAGCAAGACCAACACTAGAGAGATAGGGAGATAAAAAATTAATTTTGTATTTTGTTTTCGTCTTTGTAAACATAATGTTGTACTAAGTAAAAAGTAATGTAAAGAAACAAAGTAGTTACCAGTGTAATACAACAAAGTGCTTTTTTATATAATCTCTTATAATGTATAGTTGTGTGTGTGTGTGTGTGTGTGTGTAGACATTATAAGTTTACATGACAATTATGTAAATGGTTTATTGTATATTCAATTGTATGCAATAAAGTACATATGATGATAGGTAATAGGATAAATTAGCATGATCTTTACATTTTTTGCATCAAAGCAAAGGTTTAGATAGTTTTGGCCAATAAGAGTCTAGGAATAAATAGTTATAGAAAATATTTTTCTCTTTGTTGGCCTAATGCAGATGTCCTTGCTTTGTTTTAATATAGGTTGAGGGATGGATGGTTCGAAAGAAACTGGAAAGGAGGTCAAGGAAATTAGCAACCTTATGGAATTAAATTTAATTGACCCTAATCCTTTTGTAGTGTCCCAAGATAAGACATTAGTTGCAATAGTAAAGGGTTTATTGGAACTGCATCACAAGTTAACTTAGATTTTACAAGAGTTAACTAGGTATAAGATGTCAAAAGGTAACCAAATGAAAAATGAGATGGAGATAAGTAGAAGTAAAAGTACAGAAAAGGTGGAAATAAGTAAAAGGAAAGAAGTATTAAGAAAAGATTTTACTACCTCCACATCTAGAAGAGAGTTTACATTACACAGTCAACCTAAACCCCAATGACATCGCAATCCATACAAGGACTAGGTGTGCAAGGTAGAGGAGTTCAAGCTCGTAGATGCTCGCATTATTCTAAAAACCATTGGAATGTGTGTAGAGTTATTAAAAGATCTTATTTTAGATGCAGGCACACACATCATTTTATCATAAATTGTTCAAAACCATAAAAGCAACATGCTACATCATAGAAGAGTGAAAAGAAGTTTAATGTTCTAATTGTGTCATGGAAAGAAAAGGTAGACCATAGTGAAAGAGGCCAAACTATGGAATTAGCTATCTCAATATGAACTAACAGGATTAAAGCTCTAATGAAGCAACATATTACTAAAGAAACTCCCAATACTTTATTTTCTAATCTTTTGATATATATATATATATATATATAGGAGGCTCTGATGACGTGAATACATGTATGTATATTTGGTATATTAGATAAAGTGAGAATTTGAAGGATGGCATGTATAGAATGAGAAATTAAGTTTCCTACCCTTATTGATATAAATGTAAAGGGTAGTGTACTTAGTGAGGTGCCATTTTTAGCTTGAATAAAATATGGTGTGTATGTAACAATTTTTTAGATTATAGTATATATGAAAAAGAATTTTTGTAAACTACATAAATTTGCTATGATGTGGGGTTCAAATTGGTTATGGCATTATGTATACCTGTCGGTGACTTCTTAACAACAAAGGTAATTAATTGAGCATTTCATAGCATGGGTCGAGATAAACATTTACATTACATGAAAGCATGCATTTGCATTCTATTGTATACATGAAATCATCATCTTTCATATCATTGCATTAGCATCATCTAACAAGATATGAACAGCATCAAATTATATGCATAGGCCCCAACTAAAAAAGAAATTGGCAGGATGTATATTAAGTGCATTAATAATACGATAGCAAGAGAAGGTTACTATCATAAAGAGATTAAATTAGATAGAATCCAAACATGATAAAGTGAAGAAAGAGAAACAAGAGGAAATAGTATTGGACAAAGTTTGATTGTGATAAGGACAGAATTATAAGGCATAAGTGATAACATTTGGTAAATGCTACATGTATGAATTTCGAGAACAAAATTCTTTTAAAAGAGAGAAATATAAGGCCTCAACACATACCCCAATGTTAATCAGGTATGTTTGGAGATGTATGTGGGAGCTAATACAAGGATATAGATATTGAAAGTGTAGGAAAGGATCTTAATGGAATTAATTTAAAAGTTAAGGGCAAAATGGTAAGTTAAAGGTGTGTATATTTTGGAAGATGTGAAATGAGGACTTAATTGAAATTTGAATTATAAGTCAAATGCCAAATATGAGAACTAAAATAATTAAGTTGGAAATTGAGGAATTAAGAAAGAAATGATGGAGTGGGATGTAATTCTTCTAAAGTCAACAAATGGGCCAACAGAGTTAGGATATATGTATCTCTAGAGATCTATTGAGAAAGGCAAACAATTCAAAGGGATTAAAGGGGAAGGATGGCCGACCACTAAAAGAGCAAAAAGGCAGCCATTTCTTCCCCCTAAATAACCCATAATTAACCCCTAAATAACACCTAAAAATCTAACTCCAGCTTAGAGAAGAGAGACAAATTGGTGGTTAGTATTTATAAGGTAATAACTCTCTTCTCTCTTTTTTTCTTCTCTTATTTCTTAAAATTAAACATTGAATTTGAGGGAGTAGAAAAATCTCTAATTGTAACAATCTATAATTGTCTATGTAGAAGAAGATACAAGCTCAAGCAAGAAGAAAGAATTAGAAAGAGATTGAAAAAGGTTCTTCTTGTCAAAGGTGTGGGAACTTCTTACATATGTGTATGTGATTACTTTTATTTGATGCATTGAAATGGTGTTCTAGATGTGGTAATGAATTGGAAACATGAATATAAGGTTTAGTTAAGAGTAAGAACTGTAGTGTGGGAGTTATGCCTAAGATGGCAAAATTCTATCCTAGGGTTCACATGACCCAGTAGGACTATGTTGCCTATATATTGAGTTATAGTACTTCAAATTGAAATATTTTAGTTTGGATATAAAATAGACATCTAGACCTCTATTTCTTATGAGAGAATGAAATGTGTTTTCCCCTTTAAGTGTTAGACCCTATATCAATACGGGATAACTCTAATATAACTTAGTAATATTCAACTTGTTAACTTTTATTACTATTTATTTTTATAAATTTTTTGCAGAACCTCCCCTACATATTGGCAACCTCCCATGGAAAAAAATGCAAAAACACTTCTAATATTATCCAACTATCTCCAAAAACACCAAACAAACTCCAACACAGGTATTCCCATCCTCCACAAATAAATAATTAATCTAAATCCACTTGTCATGTTATCATTACTTAAATATTTCCATTCTCAACTATCTATGAAAATTTCATTATACAGTTTTATCAATAACATAATGTCTAACTCCAACAAGAGATCAATAAGATTACAATTAAATCATTTCCATATCTATGTACATACCAAAATATCAAATTTTACAAGTATAGTAAGCAAATCCTTGGTGTAACCAAATTCATCTGCTGGTCTTTGTTACTTTAAATCAAAATATCTACTTCATTTGCCTCGACATACAGAACATTAACCTACGTGTAAAGGAAACCACGCGCTAAGCTAAAAGCTTAGTGGTGACTACAAAAATTTACCTCTAAATTGTTCACATTATTATATTTATAAATCTCAAATATACTTATGTAAAATCACAAAACATATTAAGATTGCTAATTTTAATCTAATGGGGTATACAAGTAGCCAATAATAAAATTTTCACAAGCAAAAAGATAGATATATATACATTTATACCCTTTTATGAAACAATTTAGCTTAACAACATTTTTCACTACTAATATGTCATTAATTACTAACCATTCAACCTTATTAAATTTATAATTGGTTAAGCAAAACTTTATGATAGTATTTAAAATTCTTATAGCAATCCATAAATTATTTTGTCTTGCTTCGTATCGTAATTGAAAACTAAGGCACATGCATGTACATCACATTTTTTTACAACCAATTATTTCTAGGTGTTATAACATCACGCAAAATTTAAAATTTTCTATTTCATAATGCATACATGTATCTTCTTTCGATAACATTCCATAAACTGACTATATATATATATTCTTCATGTCATTTAAAATTTATAACTTACTGTGAAAGAGTGATATAATGTAACCCAATATGATGCTCAGTATACAGTCTCTAACAAGTTAATAACTAAACTCATTGTTTATTATTTAAATTCAACCTCTGCACATTTGCTATTTTGTTTACAATACCTAATTTTAATTAATATCACCCTCAATAACTACTAGTGTAAATTCTCGAACCAGATATACGAGACGAGAACTGTATGATTGTATGCTAACATACTAGAGGGACCATAACTTAATACGATACAGATTCTCCAATATGGGTGGAGGGACCACAACTTAATGCGATACTGATGCCCCACCATATGTTATGTGCTAGCTGCTTTCAGTATGTGCAATAAATTAAAACTCAAGGTGATCTCATGGTGGTACCACGGTATATATATCCCTATGGCTAGCATTATATCCTATGATTATGGACTACCCACTAGCTTACTAAAGGCAAAAAGATCTTACCTATAGTCCAAATTTTACAAAACATACATAATTATGTCGTCCTTGCATTTACATAATTAAACCAAACTTTCATGCACACATGTAAAGTATCGCTTATTTAACATGTGTAATATGTTTCACAAATATTTAACAACTTTATTCATAGTTATGGCTTCCCTATTTTAAAAGAATGCCATTTATTGTTATGGGCACTTCAGTGCTCTAACTTACAATTTTTCAACTTCTTTTATCATTAATTTATGAATTACTTGTCAGCCATCTTGTTTAAGTTATACATAGAAATTAATTGTCTTACTTCTACTCTGGTCACGGCTTGAATACATAATTTACTATAGTTCACATAGTTGATGTCAAGAGATTATTTATGTCAAGTTATACATATTTGTTTCCATAAATAATTTGATTTGTTTATGAATCACTAGAATTGGTCTCGTATTTCCACTGAATAAAATTTTAGTCTGTCCATTTCCAATGGACTAACCCTTCTTTTTTGGCATTTAAACCCAATTACGATGCCGGAAAACTCTTTCCAGCTTTTTTGAAGTCTCATTATTTCCCATCACGTGTACCCATTTATACTGATATTTACACACATCCTTCTTTGATGTGCAAAAACTCTTTCCAACTCCCTTGCAGCACTGATGGTCATACTCAATCTTGAATTTGTACAAAAGCATTGAATTATTTGAATCTCATAAACCAACGAAGATAAAATAAAATAAAATGATTCTTTCCTGTCATCGAGATAAAAGAAATGACGAGAGAACAAGTAAAAAAGTTAAAATAGCCATGTGCCATCATAATAAAGCATTCATTAAGGAGAAAATGAAGCTTTCTTAACTCCCAAGAGCCAGCACCATTAAGGATAAAAATTTAGGGATGATCTTGGAGAGGTGAATTTCCGATGAGAAATTATCTTGAATGAGATAGGAAATTTTCAAAAATTTCCTCTATGGGGACAAAAACAAGAAAAAAAATATTCTCTAATTCAGAATTTGGGACACAATTCTCAACCCGAATTTTTCCTGACCCAAAATAAATATAATTATATAATTATATTTAATTATATTTATATAATTTTATTTTAAATACTATTTAATTTTAATTTTATCAATTTTTAAAATTTATAATAATTTAATTTGTAATTAAATTTAAATTTTTTAATTATAAAATATTATATTTCAATTATAATTAATTATTAAATATTATATTTTAATTATAATTAATTTAAAAAAAATTATTTTTAACTGGAAACGAAATTCGCACAGAGTACAAAGACCTCCTCGAGGCCGGGGCAAGGATTAAACAGGGTAGTAGGTTGAAAGTCATTCGCTTCCCCCACCCTTGATCATCCCTAATAAAGTTTCAAAAACATTAAAATTTAGAGTGTATAAAGGATCTTGCATTCAAGTTATATTGACTGGTTTAATACAAAAATAAACAGAAGTGACTTTTGCTCCTTTTTTTTTCGATCTTTTACTTTTGTGAAATTTAATCAAATAATTATGATAGTACTAAAAGACAGCAAGTTCGACAAAACATGGCATGGGATGTTATCCATTTCCACAATATAATTAGTTTTTACAGGTGCTTCGTCAATTATAGAAGTTTGCATAAGACAACTGATATAGCAATCTATCGCTGAACAAGCATTGACCTGCTGGCTGTTTCTCGGACAAGTTAAATCACTCAGTCTTCATCATCAGAACTTGCATATGCTAAACCAAGCAAGCTTTTAACAGGATTCACTTTTCCTGTCTCATTAGTCTCACCTTCTTTGTCATGTTTTAGCACAGACTCTTTCTTCCCCCGCTCAGCTGTAGATATTGAATTTTCTGATAAATTATCACTTGAGGTCGGATTGGAATGACTTGCATCAGAATGGTTCGAGACTCTCGGTCGCTTCGGCTTAACTTCTACCACCTTCTTCAGTAGATCCTGTTGTCTATATTAATCCATACAATTTTACAAGATTTAGATCAGAGAATAAATAGATTAATTATAGGATGTTAAATTTGTATCTGGAAAGTACCTAATCCCACTTTTTGGCTTGGGCTCAACACGAAGTGGCAAGGGAACTGATGCAGGCGAAGAATCTGCTAAACTTGCAGCTTTGTGCTCATTCATCAAGGACACAAAGAAACTACTAGTCATATACCCTCGGATATAGCAAGCCAACATGCTTAAACTTTTTTACAACTTATTTCCTTATATAGTATACATAAACCAATATGGCTTCATAAATGAACACAGGCATGTAGGACAAAGATGTTCATCCAGCCTGTGCACATGGCAAAATGAAAATTGCCTGCAGGGGAGTTGGAGGATAAGGGGTGAATAATAGCTTCTAAAGTTCCTCATGCTATATTTTAGACTCTATGAAAGAGATACAGTGCTCAATTGTCATGAAGTAGAAAGCCATGCCTAGAAATGTGAAATTCACGCACGCACAAAACTTCTAGCAATGGCATCAGGAAAAGAACATATGATAACATTAACTAGAAACAAAAATCAACATACAAAACACACACACACACACACACATATATATATTAAAATTAAAAATAAAAAAATATTGCAGATTCCCTAATATAGGGAAACACAATATAAAAATGGCATCAAACAAATACCAGCAATTATTCAAAAAGAACAAGAAAGGATATTTTAAATGCAGCAAATGCCCGTTTCTCTGTGCGACGAAGGAGGCGTTCAGCATCCTCCTCAGCTTCCATCTGCTCTTTGAGATACAGCAAGTCATCACTGTCCAAGGCTGCAAAACAAAGCTCAAGAAACTATTGATAGTAAAAAGTTACAAAAAGAAAAAAAATGTAGATTACCATTATATACGGAAAAAGAGATTATAGGCCATACCCCCTCGCCCATGAAGGTAGCCTCCACGTTCCCCAGCAACCTCTTGCATCTGCTTGCATCAACCACCCAATAGAAGAAGCCAAGTTCCCTGTCAGGGCATGTTATCAGAAGGCATGCAACATCTAATGTAACAAAAGAAATGCATCAACCATTTTGGAATTTTAGATTGTTAGATTTGACTTCAGAAACACAGCTACTGAGAATATCAAAGATTATATCCAGATTACTGGATTGGACATCTAAAACATATTTATGACCATGTCAAAGATGAAACCTACAATTGATCATGCGTAAAAATAAGAGTAACATTCACAAACATTATATAATCTTCTAAACTTAAACAAAATCATAATCTGGGATGAATCAGATCACAATACCTTAGTATGCAAAAATCTCCAGATTCCATTCCAATTTGTTCCATGCAATACCGCTTATCTCCTATCAATTTTGACATCCCCTAGGAAAGATCTATTTGTTTGTCAATGTATGTTCTGGTTAAAAAGAAACATAGCACATCCATTTAAAGTTATTTCAATTCTTTTCCAAATTTCTGACTTTTTAAGCAAAATTAAATTAGATTTAGGAAATAATAGATCTTGATTCATGGAATTTTTGGTTTTTAAAATGTCTAAAGAACATTCAACTCTACTCATCCTTCATATCCCCATCCTTACCTATATCACTTCTTTATGTTACCTATATTAATCAATTATTCCAGAAAATGCAAGTTAATAAAATTTATTTGGATAATAACTATTCTTCAGTTGGCTTTGATAAATGAAACTAAATTAAATTTTATGTTGAGCATTCCAAAAGTGTGTTTGCCTCATGACATTCCTCTCTCTATTTATTGTCTCATCCTACTATTCTCTCTTGTACAAATGCTAGCAACCAAAAGTCCATAAAATGTAGAGCCACTGAATTCTCTTTTCCAATTTTAATTAGTTCTTTCATTATGAAATGTAAAGTTCATTTATTTGTTGAACTTTCTTCAGCATAAGACGTATAGTAGGCAAATTTCAGCTTTCCTACATCAATTTGGTACAGAGCATGAGATTCATGCTAACTAAACTTGACGTAGAACATTATTTTGGTAAAATTCAAACATTACAAGGTATAGTTAGATGAGTTGCTTAAAGCACAAGTTTCTTCGTTATGAAACCAAACTTCAACATTAATGCCTTTTATTTCATATTTTCATAATTCCACATCCCTTTCTTTTTACATCTGGTCCTAACCTTTTGTCAATAACACTATATAACACTTGACCTTTTTTAAAGAAAGAAATTATTTACATCATTCTTCGTTCCCTTTTTCTTTCTTTAGATATATAATATACTTTTTTTTTCCCTTGAAAAAGAAATTTTTTCAACATATATTTATAGATTTCAAGCTCTCTTATAGCACAAATACCCTAGTTTTCAAATGCAAACAATTTTCTGTTAACAACAGGTGAACAAGCATGCAAGGTTTTCCACTAATAAAATAATAAAGTTTTCCATGAAAACTAAAATATAGAACACTCTTCAACAAACAAGATGTCAAAGACCTTGAAATTTCTCCATTAAGAGTACATAGCAATATAGAAAATGCAATGGAAGAACCTTATCATGAATAAAAAGAATGAAATTGAAGAATTGAGGATATTAAATTTTTGAGAAATTAAAGGATGATTATAATAAGGGATCACATGAGGAAGCCACTGAAAAGAGAAAGAGAGAGAGAGAGAGAGAGAGAGAGAGAGACTCTCTTTGATTGGTAATGAATAAGATATTGAACCATAAAAAGGGTATGCCTCTTGCATATGGACTTCATATTACCACAGGCAGAAAGAAATCAAACAACTTTATGATATTTTTCTATGGAAAATCAAATAATTCAAGCTCCCTAACCATATATTCAAGGAGCATGTCTTTGCAAACTTTTCTATCAGATAACTCCAGAACTTGTTTTCTCCAGCTGTAAGAAAACCAAATTTGTGAATTATTCTGATTAGTTTCTCAATTCTTAAAAATGTGGGTTCTGTGGATTTGTTAATTAGACCTACTAATGTTTGGCTGGAATAATATCACATTTTACTATCATTTAGAAACTTCTGACTTCAGTAGGCAGTTTCTGGTTTTGCAGCTCATGTTATGTCCCTCTTTTTTCCTTCTTTCTATACATCCAAGGGTTAGCTTTCTTTTTCACAGAGGACATGCACTATAGTACCCCCAACTAACTACAGACCACAGCCAGTAGCCACCACCTTCTCTCCTTTTGACACTCTGACTACCCATATTCCAACCCCCTCAACATAAACTTACCCTCTCTAGGTTTGACAGATATCTAAGCAAATGGAGAAACTACTAGTTACATAGAATGGTAAGGAAAGAAATGCCACATTCTTAACCTTGGGGTAAAATGGGTTAGCTTAACAATCATGCAATTTACTGTGTATATCACACGTATTAATGTCAGCTCTAGTTCTCCAAGGTTTTCTTTTTCTTTTTTTTTTATTTCTTCATAAAAAAAATAAAATACAATTTAGAAGCCTAAGAATAAATACCATTTTATATTACAGGTGTTGCATTGAAAACATGAATGCAAATGTTATTAATTATCTCCTCTAAACACTGTAGCCTTGGAGAATGAAAAGAACTCAACAAAACAAACTAATACGAAAGAAAGCAACAAAGAGATCCAAGTCAGCTAATGTGGTTATCCACATTAAGTTGAAAGTGAAACTATATTCCTTCAGCTGTGAAGCTGCTGTTACACTGTTGCAGTAACTTGACCCTTGTTAAGCTTATTCAACCACACTGAAAAGAATACATGAGGAACAATTTTCAGCATGAACCATAAGTGCACTTGCTTAAGAAATTAACTTGTCCAAACTGCATCATACAATCCTCAAAGCAACTCTGATGTGCTGGTTCACATTTGCTGAAATTTAAAGATAAAACAATACTATTTCTAGTTCAACTCTAGCAATGTAAACCATGTAACAAAAAGTAACAGGCTTTGTTGACAATCTAGCAACGGCAACATGAATGGAATTTCATCCAGCCCAATTGCACTCTCATACCTGCAAAAGATGCATCCAATTTTCTTTGCCAGCAATTTGCTTTCTAACAAACAAGTGTACCAAGAACGCTAACAGAAATTCTTCATCAATCAACTATTCTAAGACATACTGACCAACTGAAACTTCCTGAAAACTTATAATGACAACTAGTTAATTACCCTGTTTCCCATGCCGCCCCCACCAAACGCCATAAATCCTTCTCAATGTAGTTTCCGTAGATTGCTAGTACTTTCAGCAAATATAAAGTCACTTCCAGACACTATGCTAGCAGGAAAGCTTCTAGCTTAGAAGCTACATAAAGAATTAAGAAGATGACAAGCGACTGTAAAATACAAATGTTGTTTTTTAGGACAACAGCAAAGTGTTCAAACAAAGGATTGAAAGGAATCTAAATATAAAGTTGAAAGCACATAAAGCTTCGAAAATATGACACTTGTCATAAATCAGATGAAAAAATTATACTTTGTTCAATGCAAAAAACATAAACTAAAAAGATGAAGAAAGCGAACGATGAGGAGAGGCGACGCTCTAACCTTGGCAACCATGCGCTGGAAAGTGATGTCTTCATCGTCAATTTTATCCTTTCCTTTTCCCCATTTCTTATCTGCGAAATTCAAATTCATCACTACTTGATATTGTTTCAATCATCTAATAAAAACAAACAAAAGAAAATCACCTTTAGGATCCGTAAGATTGGTATACTCCCGAACCTCCCTTCCTGCCATTGCTATCTATGCGTTCACAGAAAATTTCAATTGAGAAAATAATGCATGAAGTCTATCTCCTTCTAGGACGAACCCTAGCTTACGAACTATGACAAAACTTTAGAATATAGGGATTCAGCTCCGGTGAGGATGAGGCATGCTATCAAACACCACCATCTTTCATCAAGTTCCAACCAAGAACCTACGATGTGGATTTGGGCTCGTTTATCATCTATATGTTCGGCCTGCAAAACCAAATGCCCCTTTTAGGTCGGGCCCCTTGTAAAAAAAAAAAAAAAAAAAATAGTGAAATATTCTTTTTTTTTAAAAAAAAAAATACCACAAGATTTTTTTTTTGTTTCATATTTAAATTTTCATTTTCAAATCTACCCATTTTTAATTTTAAAAATTTATTTATATAAAAAATACCCACATATTTCAATATCATGTTCTCCTTAATGCTTCAAGGCGATTTTTTATTCTAATATCTAACGATTTTTTATCTTTATTTGAGAATTTTTTTCTTCTATTCAGAAATTCTTTTATTTAACTTCATCAATCATCTTTAAATTCTTGGGTTTTACGTCATTAATTATCCTTAAGTTGTTTGGTTGATATCAGCATTAGAGAGTTATCATGATTCATCGAGTATTTGCTTTCAGAAGTTTATTAATCTTTGATTCATCGTTGGTAAGTAATTCGCTCTATCTTTTTCACTTCATTATTTTTTTCTTTATTTTTTTATTAATATTTACAATCTTTATAGTTTTTTTTTACGATTGTTCTGATTTTTTGTTGGTGATTATTTATTTTCTATCATTCGTTGTTTCGTTGATTTCTATTTATGTTGATTTTTCTGGTTGTTTTTGATAATGTATGATTAATCAATACATTTTTTTATTATCGAAAGCGAGATTAATGAGATTATATATATATATATATATATATATATATATATATATATATATATATATATATATATATATATATCGATTGTTTGTAAGTTGTACACGTTGTCGCTTGTTAGGACATTGTTTGTTCATATAACAACATTGGACAATACATTTTATTAGATTTTCAACAAATTGTATTAACTTTTTTCAAAACACTGAATATAGTGTATTTTGTTTTGAAAAAAATGAAGATAAAATATTAAGTTTGTCATAAAGTCAATACAGTGTTTTAGATTGGAAAACATTTCATTACACTATATTAGATCTTACTAAAATTGAGTATATTGTTTTAGGTTTTAGTAAGACTAATTATATTTTTGTTTTTGTTAGGTTTTAGTAAGTTTAACACTATGTATTTGGTTTTATACATAGATAAATACAGTGTATTTTATTTTGAAAAAATTCAATGCACTGTATTTTTTCACAAAACACAATAAGTTGTATTTTTTTTAACAAAACTTAATGCATTATATTTTTTTTCAGAAAACTGATTAAACTGTATTAGAGTTTATGCATCAAAAGTATAAAAAATGCATACATATAGATTAACGATGTATTGAATTTTGCAATAGATAATACACTGTACTTATTTATAAAAGATAATACATTGTATTTAGTATTTATAAAGTTTAATATAGTGTCTTTAGTTGCTATCAAAAGCTTATACACTGTATTTAGTTCAATTACAAAAGTTAACACATTATATTGTATTATGAAATAGAAAATACATTGTATTTATATACTCTAATGCATTGTTTTGAATTTTTATCAAAAGCCAGTACATTGTATTTAGTTCATCTTAAATAGTTAATAAAATGTATTAAATTTTTATAAAGTGTAATAAATTTTATTGAGTTTTATGAAAAAAATATAGTGTATTTTGTTTTATGAAAAGAAAATACAATGTATTTAATTTTGTCAAAAGATAATACATTGTATTTATCTCATGTACAAAAGTCAATATAGTATAATACATTTTAGTAAAACTTAATGCATTGCATTATATATATATATATATATATATATATATATATATATATATATATATATATATATATATATATATATGATTTATTTTTTGTTTTATATTTGTTGAAGAAATTTTTGGAATGAAATTATAAGCGGAATGTATGTTATTTTTGTAGTTAACTATGTCATTTTCTTCATCTTCTTGATCTAACAAGTCTTCTCGATCTTGCAAGACAATAGGTGCTTTTGAAATATTAAGGAAAATAGAAAAGCCAGTAGCATCAAAAAAGGCCGGTGATGCATATGTTGATCCAAAAGACTATTTTAAAGATGGGATTTCTTTTGCCATGGAGAATGATGTACCTGGATTAATTTCTGCAACATTAAATGAGGATCAGAAGAAGATTTTTAGAGAATTATATTTTGGCTATTTTTCGAACATGCCAAAAGTTATGGCTTCAGGGCAAGTTGTACATTCTCCATTGATAAG
>CM075806.1:105048133-105056633 GCA_037975025.1 Excoecaria agallocha | reverse complement strand
TCAGGGCTGTGAATTTGTCTTTGGCTTTGACGAAATGAATGAATGGTTTAGCTGTCCTTTGAATGGAAAATGCTTTAATTCTAATGTTTTTTATCACAAGCCTGTTTGGAATAAAATAATCGGCTTAGATGTATTTAACAACAAAAATGCCCCAAATTGACTTATCAAGGATAATGCTTTGTTTTTATTTCATACATATGTTTGTCATGCCTTGTTTGGGAGGGTTGAAAGTGCTAAAGTTCAAACTAAGGATTTATTTGTCCTAGATATGATGCTTGCGCATAAAACACCCTGTTCCATAGATTTCATTTTTGATGGTTTATATCATATGTCTATAGCTAAGATGAAAACTGTGGGCATGGATCACATGGTCACTGGTATTGTTTTAGGGTGCTTAGGTAACTTGGGTAATTTTATTGTGGATGAAAATGAGTCAGTTGCTTTAATGGATGTCAAATACTTATGCAATTCTCATGTATTAGATAGAGGCGCTTGGCCTTTATAATTTATTTCACATTTTGCATAGGGTGCTGGTCCTAGTCGCGACAAAGGCAAAGGTAAAGCTCCTGAATATTTTACTACTACGGCATCTGGTGATTCAAATGGCTTTGATGATGAAGATGTAACTAGAAATGCTAGTGATTCAGGTGTTGGACAAGGTGATAGTGCTGGGCAAGGTGATATTATTGGTATGCAGTAGATTCTGTCATGTTTAGATAGTATCGAAGCTGTGAACCAAAGTATGGAGGCACGTATGGATTCACTAGAGGCTACTGTGCAACAAATGCATAAGAGTCAAAATAGTTTAAGCTGTAAATTGCTATCCTTCTTCCGCCAGCAGAAAGTTCAATTCACTCCTTCACCTTCGGGGTCCCCTAGTGGACCAGTTGAGTAAACGTTCCTTTCTCTCCTACTTTTATTTTTTTGTTGTGTTTGTATTTGCATGTGTTATATGACTGTGATATGTGTTCTGCTTTTGTTTTTTTCTTACACAATAGGGACATTGTGTCCTTTAAGTGTGGGGAATAGGTGCTTATGTTTTGCATGTGTTAGTTATGCACATAGTATAATTGCATTGTGTTTTCATTTATGTTGTTTTTATATGCATGTTAGATTTTTAGGTTGTTGTTAGTTTGCATAATTTTGGAGCATTTGTAATTGATGAATGTTTGGCAGTGTAACATGAGACAACTTCATTGGCATAGCAAAATTCTTGAGTTATATCATTGGCTATTTTGCTTTGACATCTTTATGTGCATAATGAGGGTTATGATGTAGCAAAGCACTTTAGTATAGGTTCTTTTTAAGTTATTTATCTTTTCATATATAATTATGATTATTTTGGCAAATCATTGCTTAGAGTAATTTGACCTATAGCTAAGTGAGCTTTTGAAGCCTTTTACATTTATATATTTCTTTGTATGAGAGCCTTGCTATGCCATATTCTCTAGAACTTGTTTTTGGTAAATTTTGAGATTACATTTAGTGTGAGTTATGCATGAGAAATGATAAGGGCACTAGAATATAGCAAATTTAAATTACCTAAATAGACCAACCCTTTTTGACTTTAGGTAGCCAATTTTGAGCTTTTAGACAATTTTTTGTTGTTTAACCACATAATTAGCCTTAATCCAATTTTTGAGCAATAAACCTTTCTTTTGGAACCTTTTATGTGTAGAGGATTAGGATTGCTATGTCATGAGAGACAACTCTTGTTAAGTGTAAGAATGATGAACAATTAGCTCCCTTTTTCCTTTTATAAGTCCAATGTTAGAACAAAAGCTAGTAAAAAATAATAAATAAAAAAAAGAAGAAAAAGAAAGAGAAAAATGAATAAATTATTCAAAGAAAAGAAAACTAGCACAATGTATGGACACTAATAAGGGAGTTTAGAATAGTAAGGTTAAAACTTCATGATTATACTATGTTGTTACTTTAAGTCTCTTATGATATGGTGATCACTTTTTCTCTATACATTATGAGCTACTTAATCAAATTTATCTTACCTTTACCTAAGTCAAGTTACAATCTTGAATAAGGCCCTTTGATTTCATGCATTTGACTTATGCTAGTAGTGGAGATGTTTATTCATTTACAAACTTATGGTATGTAATGGCATCTTAAAGGAAAGAGTAAAACACTAACCCTTAAACATTTGAGTGAAAAAATAATAAAGTGTTTGAGTGAGAGTTACTTTAGGCAATGTTTTGTATGAAATAGTTGATACATGTGTTAAGACATTCAATTTCTTGAGTACTTATATTCTTGTGCTTTGCAATTTCTAAATTCTCCAAATGTACATGGCTGTTGAGTGGAATAGGCAAGAGTATTGCTTGAGAATTTGCAAATTGAGACTAAAGATATATAAAGATGAAGTTGTAACATGAAGTTTTCAAATGGTCATCAATTATGAATGCAAGCTCCATTATTGTGTGAATGTGTTGTATGTGTTGTTTTGTGTTATTTTCTCGCATTTTGAGTTTTTGCTCGATGACAAGCAAAAGTTCAATTGTGAGGAACTGATATGAGCTTGAAAATCTCATAAATATTATGTTTTTGTGTGTAGTTTTATTGAGTATAGTGTTTATTATTTTGGAATTTTTTTGTGTATTTTGTTGCTTTTATGTGTTTTGTGTGTTTATGGATGTTTTATTTGTTTTATAGGAGAAAGGGAATGGTTTGGAGCTTAAAGGATATCATTTGGAGAAGAAGGTGAAGAATTAGGGCCACAAAGGCCATTGTCGCGAGCATGACAAGAGGCAGTTGAAGAAGTTAGTTGAATGTGAAGAGTTGCATTTTTTCATCAACACTTGCAACCTTTTGGAGAGTCATTTGAAGGGACATCTCTTTTAGAGATGTATATATATCATTTTGAACAGAAAGTTAATGATGATAGGATTTTGATTTTGTAACTTTGAGAACAATAGTTATTTTATTATTTAGTTTAGTTTTCATTATTAGAGGAGAAGGCAAGCAAGGAAGAAGATACCTTTGGTGAAGGGAAAAAGGTTGAGAGATCCCCTTCTTCTGTTACTTAATTTTATTTCTTCCTTGTAATCTTTAAATGAATGTTATTTTTGGCATTTGATTTATATGAATAATTTTTTATTTCCATTTACATTGTTAGTCTTTGAATGTAGAATTTCTATTAGTATTATTTGCATGATAATTATAATTTAAAGGAGAATTGAGAGGTTCACTTTAACTTACATCTAATAAGAAATTCATTATCGAAGCATAGTTTGAGAGATCTCATGTGGAGATAATTGCTACAGGTTGGTGAAAAATCATAAAATGTGTAATTAGAATCAACTAGTTCATTAACAAGAGTTAAGGATTAGCATTTTAATTGCATGTTTTAGGCATTCTAATTCATGTCGAGAGAGTGGATTAGAAATATATTCCAATTTGGCTTACTAATAAGATTAAACATATTAATTGAAATAATGGATTCAAGTGCATGATCATTAGATTTTCATTACCTATATTGTTTTCTTGATTATATTCAACTAAGATTTAATTAACTTACACGATAGAGTAGTTTAGAGTTAATGACAATTTATGAACTTCTTAAACAAGATTAAAATTAAGTAGTAATAGTGAATAATATCAATTAACATTCCTCGTTGGATCGACATCTAAAGTACTATAACTGGTACACCGTATACTTGCAATATTAATGCTTATAGGAATAGGCATAACAGGTGGCTTATGCATCTCGTCAACTTAAACCGCATGAATAAAATTATCCAACACATGATTTAGAGTTGGTAGCAGTAGTTTTTACATTAAAGATTTGGCGACACTTCTTATACGGTAAAAAATGTAGGATATACACAGACCATAAAAGCCTTAAGTATCTACTTACTCAAAAGGAACTCAAATTGAGACAGTGGAGATGGCTCGAACTGTTTAAGGACTATGATTGTATAGTGGACTATCATTCGGCTAAGGCTAATGTAGTAGCAGATGATTTGAGCAGTAGACTGATGGCATCTATATTGTTACAGCAAGGTAGATGGAGGTTTACTTCTGATGGTGCTTTAGTGGCCCAATTAAAAGCTAAGCCATGTGTAAGGCAGGCGGTGATTGATGCATAGAAAATGATGAGAAATTACAGTGAGTTATGTGATCTATGCATGATGGGGTATAATTCGAGTTTGTAATCAAAGAAAATGGAAGTTTATACTTCAAGGATAAATTGTGTGTTCCATATGACAGAGAATTAAAAAGAACCTTATTGCATAAAGCTTACAACACAGTATTCACTATGCATCCTGGAGGCAATAAGATGTATCAGGATCTTAAACAAGGTTATTGGTAGTCGGGTATGAAAAAGGATGTGGTCGATTATGTCTCTAAATGCTTAACTTGTTAGCAGGTGAAAGTCGAGCATCAACTTCCTTATGGATTGTTGAATCCCATTCCAATTCCTCAGTGGAAGTGGGATACACTGCGGATTTTATCACCGGACTACCTTCTACATAAAGAAAGCATAATGCAGTGTGGGTAATTATGGATAAGTTAACCAAGTCAGCTCATTTTTTACAGGGCCGAATGGATTATTCCATGAAAAAGTTTGTTGAATTGTATATAAATGAGGTCATTCGAATTCATGGTATTTCGATATCTATAATATCGATTTGAGATCCTAGATTCACCTATAGATTTTGGCAAAGTTTATAGAAGTCTTTGGGAACACGGTTAAAATTTAGTATGACTTTTCATCCCCAAACAGATGGACAATCAGAAAGCGTGATACAAGTCTTGGAAGATATGCTAAGGGATTATGTTTTGAATTTTTCCATTAGTTGGGACAAATACCTATCCTTAATGGAGTTTGCCTATAATAATAGTTATTAGACTAGTCTTGGCATGGCTCCTTATGAAGCCTTGTATGGTTGGAGTTGCAGGACCCCGCTATGTTTGACTAAGTTAACTAAACGCAAGGTAATTAGGCCAGATCTAGTTAGAGGCATTGAATAAAAAGTTCAAGTTATTAAGCAGAGATTAAAAGAAGCAAGTGACAGGCAAAGATCTTATACAGATTTGAAAAGAAAGGATATCGAGTATCAAGTTAGGGATAAGATATTTTTGGAAGTTTCACCCTGGAGAAAGGTTTTGGGGTTTGGTAAGAAAGGAAAATTGACTCCAAGATTCATGGGTCCCTGTGAAGTTCTGTAAAAGGTTGAACCAGTGGCAAGCCATAATGATTAAGGTAAAGTTATCATGGTAAGTTTATCAAGTAGTGTTAATTACAACTTACTTTGATATGTAACCGTAATGATAGCAATGTCATGGTTGCATGAAATCGACTCCAATGATACAAATGTACTCGAGGAACCACTTGGCATGATCCGGCTACTCCAAAATGTGTGCTGGCTACTCCTTAGTGTGTGTAATAAATCTAATCTTATGGTGCTACCGCAGTATATGTATTTCTATGGCTAGCCACTATATTTTAAGATCCTGGATTCCTTACTGTACACTAAAGGAAAATGTATACACCACTTTATATTGCATTTCTATGAATTTTTCCATGCTAACCACTTTGCATCATAAATACCATATGCTTATTTAGTATCCATTCATGCTTAGAAATCATACAATCATCATGTATACATACAATATCATATAAAAATGATGAAAACATGTCATTCTCATCACATTTATCGTTTGGCCTCATTATGTTCCTATATATACAATGTGATTCTTTCTTCATTTACATGCTATATGTGTTTCTAAATTCATTTTAATCATCCAAATGATAATATACATCTAATTTATATTAAAATTCCTAAGTCAATTTTAATTACATCATTATGTTCACTTGTACATCATTATGTCTACTTATCAATTTTAGTTCTAATAAATTCTACTGCATTCTTTATGCATTATATTATGTATTTCATATTAAATATGCCATCAATTATCAATTTACCATATATTGTACCTTAGTATATAATTCGGCCATAATGGATTTTCTCATTCCTAATTCATCTTCTTCACAAATTTACACTTATATCAAGTTAATTCATCATTTTTTCAAGTTATATTAAATTATTTCACCTTTCTACACAAGTTTATATCGTTAAATAATGTAAATCTTATGTTAAATTCAAGGAAATAAATGAAATTAAGTTTAATTTATGTTCACTAACCTCAAAGTGGTTTGGACATCCTCTATTCTTCCTTTTCCTCTCCCATATCTTCCTTGTTTTTCTCTTTTCCTTGGAATTCCTCTAAGGCTAAAATTAGGGAGGAGGAATTAGTGATTTTATGCTATTAATTTAAACATATAAAAGCTATTAAGCAACTATACTAATAATGATCTACTAGCCGATAACAAAATCCCCAATTAATTTTATAAAAAACTCAAGAATTCACCTAATTAGGTTACCTTTCTCTCACTATAAATTCTTTTTTTCCAAGCTTCTTTTTGCTCCAATTATATGTCTATATTGAAGAGGATGTTTCCTTGTGTATTTGAGTGAAATTAGGGCTTAAGGTTTGGTGGAAAATGGAAAAAGCAAGAAGAAAAATGGTGGATTGCCAAAATAAGGGAGGCTCAGATTTTGGGGAAGAAATGAAGGAAATTTGCAGATTTTTAAGAAGATTTGGAGAGTTTTCTCCATTTCTCTATTTTTTCCTTTCGTGCATAAAATGGATGGCCATGATTTGATAATTTACTATTTGATCTAATGGCTTATTTTAAAGCCACTTGTCATCAACAAATTAATTCTTACATACATTTAAGCCCAATTTCTAATTTCACTTGATTTTAGCCCAATTTATTATGAAATTTATGCTCTTGGATAATTTAAATATGACATTTAAGGCCCCTAATTAAATTAACCTCCACTTTTTACTAGTTTTTAGAAACTAATGTTTAACTTGTCAGAATGCCCTAAAATTTTTCCCCATGTGCATTACCATATGTATAAGCATGTTATTAAATTTTGAAGTCATTCTGAGATCACTTTGTTATACTTCCAGCTCTAGAAGCAAAATCGGCCAATCCCAAATATGAAATTCCAAAACTATCAGGAAATTTATTTTCCATTTCCAATAGCTCATTTATGTTATTTCTAATAGATCTATGTGATCAAAATAATTTTTAGAGGTCTATAAAATATTTATGAGTCAAGTCAAACTCTTGGTCAACCATTTTACTGTATAAAGCAAAATTTTCACTGCCTATTTTGAGGACCTATTTAAGCTCAATTTTATCTCAAATTGTACCATTGGACTCTATTTAACTCATATTATTCCACCTAATTATTCATTACAACTTTCACATAGGTCACTCATCCTTAGATTTCTCTAGGTTAAGTACGTTTAAAATTTATGCACTTTTAAATTTTTTGGTATTATTCTTTCGTAATCACTCCAAAAACTATTCTAAGATTATTATTTATGCTCCAAAATATACTATGCATATCAGATATAAATTTTAGGGTGTTACAAATATTCTACATTGAAATTTTAAAAGACAATAATAATAATATCAACAGAACTTATCAATATGAATTATTGCCAAAAAAAATTAAAAAAAATGTAGCAGCGAAAAGAGAATGTGATCAAGATAAGAATAAATAAAAATTGTTCACACAAAAAACAAAGCCATAAATATATATACATATATTTTAAGTTATTAGGCTTTTGGATGGGCCCCAAGAAATGATCCTATAAATAACAATTGATTTTACCCAATAAAAAACAGGAAAGCACAAGCTACAATATTAATTCAAAATTAAAGCAAAAAGAAATGGGTTAACAATTGCCATGAAAATATAAATTTTGCAAACTCAATTGAATTTATATGTATATAAATATATGTCAATTCATTAGCATAACCCAACTGAATTTGTAGAGAATTGAATTTATGCTTTTAGAATGGTTTGTATCAATTCCATACAAAAGCAATGACAGTAAATAACATGCCATTGATTTCATGAAATAAAAGTTATCACAATTCAATTTTGCCATAAGATTAAGCAAACCAAATAATATCAATGTGTTGATTACTAAATAACTGAAATCGAAGTTGCATCACAATAATCAAAAACAATAAAATATATACAAATTATTCCATAAAGATTAAAACACCAAAATTTAGGTAAAAAATCTTTAATCAATCTAAAAGAATCAAAACCTTAAAATCAATTCACAATTATTTAACATAAATTGGGCTCTAATACCAATTGAAAGAAAAAAAAACCTAACTACATAATAGCTTATAAATCGATCATGTCAAATCATCATGAATAAAATAGATTCGAAGACATATCTAAATCCATAGCCATCAAGATTACGAAAGCTTTATGGTTTCTAACTGACATAGGGATCTATATTTTCTCCAAGTTAATGGGATACCAAGGAGAAAATAATGAATTAGGCTTAGGGGTTATCCATGTGCAACTATAATCACAACCTATTTATAAGGTGACTTATTTTCTGATTTGCCCATTATAAATTAGATTAAGACATTTAGGTTTCT